>JAQBSW010000144.1:0-271462 GCA_029291075.1 Eudiplozoon nipponicum
TTTAAAAATGACGTGTTGCTTAATGTAATACAAAGGTTTGTGTGAAAAAAATTTTCCTTGATAGTTTACATTAATGTAATACGTTTAAATTTGACAAATCTTTATTGGAAATATATTATGACAGGTTTAAGTTAAAATTTATATACCTAAATGCAATGCTCAGCATCAAACTGGCTTTGTTTAAGTGCACTCTGACTGATTCCGAAAATAAATTTTATTTTCATTTTAGTAAGAAAAGCTCTGCCTCAAACTCTTGGAACTTCAAATTTGGGTAAAATTAACCAATTTATTTACTTTACTATCACTGAATAAAATTCATTTCAGATATTTTTCAATTTAACTAAGATAAATGAATTCCAAGAATAAGCTAACCTTCACTAATACCTTCGGATTATCTTATCTTATTTTATTCATTTCGCACAATTTAGTGATTTAAAATTAAATTTAACCGTATATTGCACCTTCAAGGATGCCCATTTACCTGAGAACGAGGAGGAAATTCCGTGCTTCTTAGGTAAAAATGCTATAAACAGGTATTGGAATTTTAAGGACACGTCAGAAGGTATTCAAGAGCACCAATAGAATACATTAGAGTGCTTATTACTTTCGATAGCACATTACGTATTGTAAACACAAAAAAGGTAATTAGCACAGTTGTACATACAATGCACCGTATGGTGAACGTCGAGATAGTATTTAGCCATAAATAATGGCTGAACAAACAGGTTGAATAAACACAGACGTTGTTCATATGAAACATAATTTAAAGTCAATTAGTTGAAAAGAAAATCTTAAATATACATGTACAGATTTTAATTAGCAATGATCTTGAAATGACTTCATTGTAAGTTGTCTCAGTTGTTTCGAATTGGTATAGGAAACTATTCAAGGAGTTTCAAAGTTTATGGAGGAGACGCATAATGAGAAAGACATCTTTTGCTTTCAGCTGAATTGTTTCTCAAACATAAATAATTTTCAGAAATATCTTGAACAAATGAATGCTATATTTAAACATATATCACTTAAATATTAACAATAATATAATATCTATGAAAAAAATTATATTATATATATAATGCTTTGAAGCAGAAGATTTAATCTATTTTTCCATTTTCAAGTGAAGAGTTAAAACTAACGTTTTTGAAATACAAAAACCATTCTTTCTTGTATTATTTTAATTTATCCTCATTCATTCTTTATGGTCGTTCTAATTTTCAAATACAAATAAATATATTAATTGATCGATACTATTGGAGAAAATATGAATTAAATATTTATTACCTATGAAAAAGATAGATTGTGTCTGAAAACATAATAAGGTATTACGATTAAATATATAATTTTTTACTAACATAATGATTATAGCGAAAGCAGACTTCTAGATGCCATTATTCCGAAATTACTGTCCCTATTTAAATAGAAACTACTCATGCATGTGTTGTTTTCGCCAAAATAGTTAGACAAAGAAACAATTTCGTTAGCCATAATTTGATTTAATTCATCTTACCTATTTGAAACAGTTCTTGAAGTAGCCGCCATTATAACCGCATTATTCAGATTGCTTTCATCTGTTATTAGTGTACTCTCAATCAAACCTGCTCCTAGAAGTCGAGCTCTATTCAATAAACACGAAAACATAATAATAAATAATGAGACGATTAATTTTTATGGCAATTGTGATATATCTTTTACAATTAAAGCTTGGTTACTTGAAAGAATTAATTTATGTATGTTTGTGGAAACCGTTCGCTATATAACTAAATACGAGACTGAATTTCTAAAGATTGAATTGATTAACTGGACGAATTTTAATGTTGAATTAATAAAATAAAATAAAATCTAACGATATTGTGTATTTTTACATGTTTATTGCTAAAATGCAGTGAAGCGTTTAAACCTAAAAAATCCAAACGCAGATTATATGACTTCAATATAAATTCAATAAACATTGTTGTGTTTTGTGCAAAGCAAAAGAGCAAATTAAATGTGTAACCAAGTTTACTAATTTAACAGGATGGCTACTAAAAATATGGAATTTTCAGATTTAAAAACTAAACATACTCAGTCCACAGTAAATTAGGATTAATTTTCATTTAGAGAAATTTGTTCATTTCACATTAAGTTATCATCGACTACAACTAACTTAAACCGAATAAATCATAATAAATCAAAAATTTATATAGGAATATTTAACAATTCCTGATATTTTTTAACTTCTCAAATTGTTATGATACACTGAAACCTATGTGACTTTCATATTTTTGATTACATTTTAATTCAATTCTAAATGTTTGTAGAAATGCTTTGCGGCAGTGTTTGCGATCATATAAACTTGTAAATTTAAACGAAATTACAGTATTTCAACTATAATAATGAAGGTTATTTGGTAATTCAGTAGCACTTCTGCCTCAGATATTCTTTTGGATGAGCAAACAACAAAGGAAACGAATAAATATTTTAAGCCTGCTAGGTAAATAAGCTGATTGTTAGGTTATCAATTTTTTTATTCAAAATTAAATAATTCACTTGATATGGATTCTGACTATAACACATTGTTTCCCAGTTTCTTCGTTTAATGAAAATATTTCGTATCACATTGTCGGTAACCTACAATATTTCACAATTCATTATACATATTATTTCAAACTAAAATTATTATTAACTTTTGATTAAATAAGCAATGATTCGGTTTTTAAGACTTGTAGTGAATTATGGACTGAGGAAGAATACCGGTGAAGATTTTCGAAACGTTTCCTATAAGCAGATGAACTGCGAGTAATCCTATGTTAGACGCAAAACATGTCCGATATTTATGCAATGCCCTACATTGCTAAAAAAATTTTATTTCGGAAGATTTTATTTATTAAAAGATAAAAAATTTAACTTTAATTGTCTAATTGAAAAAAATCTTTAAATGTAATAGATTAAAACAAATTTCATTGAAAATTAATTTTTGAATGGAAATAAAAATTTATTACAAACAGGTACATGGAGCACAGTTAAAATGCCATTTATATAAACTCGACTATAAAAGCTGGTATTCTATGTTGTCAATTATTTGGAATCCAGGTGATTAAAATTTGTTGAAGTACATGCACCATAAAATAACAGACAGGAATGGGGGAAATGTACGTGTTAAGACAAGCACAAATTCACGCTCAAACATAAAGAATTCACAAGTTAATATTCTAATTATGTACGACATGACAACCAATACAAGTTTAAACGATCGTAATCGCCAAACAGTTTACATTTTTAACAAGTTAAATCGTAAAAATTCAATAATAAGGTATGATTTTATTCGCTGAAAAAAATATATCTACAATTTTGTCAGAAGAATAATTTTTTTAACACAGTTGAATATATCTGCTTTATGAAAAATTTATAATTCTGCACAGTACTTACTACTTAATTTAAATTAATTATTTAAATAAGCCTTCATTAATACTAACCATAAGGGAATAATTTTATTATTTTCTTAAACACAGATAGACTAATAGTTCACAATTGTATATTAGGTGTTGTGCACCTAGTAACAAATTAATTTAAATATTACCAGAGGGATAAACCAAAGGCAGCATGAACGGAAAGTATAATTTCGTGCGTATTCGTTTCGTGCTTACAAGCAAATTATAAAAAGAAGTGGATATTACGCCTTTTAAACTCTTTATATTTGGTTGAGAATCGTGAGAAAATAGGACGGTAAAATTGCCTTTAATAGTGGAGCTATTTTCATATAAATTCTTTGACAATGCAACTTCAAAGCTATTTCAGTATATATATATATATATATATATATATATATATATATATATATATATATATATATATATATATATAAACAAGCCTGTAAAGGGTACCGAAACTATGGCATTTGTGTCAAAGCGTGATAGAAACACTATGGTTGCCGAGTCGGTACATGGTACCAACACAATGGATTTCAGTACATGCTTAATTTCACCAAAATTGAGAAGTACAACTATATCTGAACCCCTGGTACTCCAACAAATCAATACAATCTCGCCTTGATCGATATCTGTTATTACTTGCACGGTAATCATATTATTGAAAATAATATTCTTCTGTAATGCGAGCTTTAATAAAATTTTATAGTACACTTACCATGTGCAAATCTAGTATCTCATAAGAATTCTTCTTATCTTTGCACATGAAGAGGTTACTATGAGTTTCGGAATAATTATTTTCGAAATAATTTCTTTAGTTATATTGTAACTTTTAGCAAATAAAATAGACACTGATTCATAAGCAAATAAAAACATTTTATGTCTGTAATTATAAATAAATACATATTATAAATGTAATTAGGCGCAAATACATCTATGGCTAAGCTTCAAATGTTTTAAATAAACAATTATTATTTTAAAGTTGTCTTATAATATTTCACATAATAATTGGCCAATATGAGACTGTTTTAATTGCGTTTAACTATCATATTTTCAATTAACAGTGTTTGTTTACTACAGGAACAATATCCTATAAAATTATTGAAAATACACATGTTGTTAATGCATAAATTTAATTTTAAAAGGTAATATTTTGCAACAGATCTTACCTCGGATATGATATATGATGCTTCAGAAATAAGACTACGTCTGTCTAGCTTTATATGCATTATTTTCAAATTTCGTTTTTAGTTTTAACAAGTTATATAACGATCTCTTTTATTTCGAGAGTTACATGCTGCTCCCTAAATAAAATTGGATTGATATTTTTCTAATATGCACAAACTTTATTTTATCTAATTTTGCTTTCTATATATACGCAATGCGGTTTGATCCTCGCTTGTCAGTTTGCCGTCGTACTCTGATAATGATCAGGGAAGGTCGAAACGCGTCAGTGCGTTGCGACTGGCGGTCGTTTTGTTATGTTGTTCGACAACTGGTTAAATACGATGGCATTGGTGTTTACTTCAAGCTCGCAAACTTGATTTAATGAATTGATTTTATTCATTGTTATCAGTGTCTGCGCATTCAATGATAGCCTGTTTGCATAAATTATTGGGAGATTAAAGATAGGGGAATGCAAATTGCATAGCTAAAATCTATCCAAATGCAATAAATGGAGACTATTGTGGGTGCGAGCCGAAATTATTGTTTTTAAAATTCATCATATACACATTTTAGCTTGATCAGCGTTGGCTAATTTAGAGGTGTGCTTTTATGAGGACGATGGAAAATCGAAACGCGTTAGTGCATGCGATTGACCGGTAGTGTTTCACTGTTTTGTAGTTCATTAGATGAAATAGGATGGTTGTTTATGTCACGTTCGCCAACTTTTACAAATAATTTGTTCAATTGTTGCTTAACGCAAGAAGCGACATTTGGTAATAGAGCTGGATTGCATTTAAAAATTCTATACAAATATACACGAAAACTAACATGCGGAGACACACATACGCAAGCAAACAGAAGCGCAACAAATAAATCACCAACTTAGATGAAGTTAACTGACAGATTTTCTTTGTTCATCTAGGAACAGTGAATGCATTCGATAGCAATTTTCCAGAAAAAAATGCGATATGAAATTCGATTTGTTGTGGGTGTTTTTTTTAAAAGTGTTATTTTAGATTATCGCGGAAATGTCCACTTTGCCAGCTTTGTCCATTCATAAATGCTGTTTGGATTTGCTTCTTCATTAATCAATCAGTCCATTATAAAAAAAACAACATAACCACTTTAACTACAGCGTATTTCTTTTTTGCATTTAAAATTAACATGCATTCCTTTTGAACAAACAAGCAGTAAATTTCTGTAAATGTAAATCCTGCATATTCTGCTTTTTCACAACGTAAATTGGGAACCGACTTTTTATTTGGTCTCTGATTAATGATCCTAATTGACTATTTAACGAAACACATATTTTTCGGTCCGGGTAATATCTACGGAAACATCCGATATTTTAAACTGTTCAGCTAGAATTTCTATGCAATAATTTTATTATCATTGCACGTTACGGTTCTCGATATAAATTACTAAATCAAAAAGTCGCTAATATAATATAACCGACTTCTTTATTCCTTAAATTATGTTTTTTTTAAATTATAGCATGTAGAATGGAAGTATTAGCGCGGAAATCTAACATAAATTAGGATATATAAAATGAAAAATTGCTTTAAAAACTGCAATCCGATATCTTAACGATATCACGTGCCTGATATTAAGACAAGATATGATTTAAAAAATAATTTTCAATATTTGCTTGCGTATTTTGATCACTTTTTGTTTCTAAAAATGCATTAGGCTGCGTAGTTCTAACAAGCAAATTAAATGATGCATTTTAAACATGGTTTGTAAAGATATGTTACAACAGAAATACAAAAAAAAGAATAGACATGCGTCGATTTTATTTGCATAATTGTTATCACCACTTGCGTAATCAGCAAGTGTTAAATTGATTAATTATGCCAATTTAGCGAAAGCTATACTAAACTGTTCAGGATTGCATGAAAACACATTAGCTGACATAAAAGTAATGAACTATGTATGCAAAACTATCAGAGGTAAGTCCATTTTTCCAACTTTTATAGCCATATATTTATTGAGTTTATATTCTTAAAGTTTAGAATTCTGTCCAAATCCCATGACGACTGTGGAAGGCCAGATTGCTTCTGCACACCTAACGGATAATTGTTTTTCCTGATTCAAGTCTATTTCTAATAAAGAATGATTCGTGTCCATCTGGAAACTATGTTTAAATTTCTTTATTCCTAATCGTGCAATAATTATTTATAGGTAAAAAAAAAATTAATTAACATTAAGAAATTTGTTTTGTAATTTTGAAATTTTTTTAATAGAAATTGCTCAGGCGATATGATTGCCAAGCTATTCTATTTATGTTTATTGAGTGTACTGGGCGAATTTATAATTCTAATTTATATAAATTCATATATAATAAATTTAAAGAACGAATTTGTATTGAATTAGTAATGCAAAAGAATATTGAAGCACTAATTATTTATAAATGGTTGTTAAATCAACATGTAAAAGTAACGCAATTTACTATAATTTAAACATATACTGAAATATGTGCGCAGTTACATGGAAAAATGAATAAAAACAGTATGGTTGTACGTTCGATTTCTCGTTTAAACAATAAAATGAAAAACCTCAGGTGAAATGTTTAGTGGAATGTTTTTCATATAGCTTTCCAATTTACTGTAGTTTCATGTAGTTTGATATTCTAAATACAAAGGCAAAATTTCGCCATAGACTGTTTAATCGATGCGCATTTCCTTAATGATTCCAGCTATCTGTAATACCAGGACACCAGACTAGTTTAAGGTATAATTGTTTCTCTCATCATTAAGTGTTGACATAGGATTTGATGAATAATGTCAAAACGGGCGATAATAAATATCAAAGTTAATACTGCTATAATGCGAGTGTAATTTCTTTTCATGGATAGTATTGCTCGCATTTGATAAGTATAATCATTTATACAAAACTAGGTGAAATAAATCAGAATAATTGCCTTTTTAAACTTTAATGGTTAGGCACGCTTTTAAGAGAAAGTTCTGCACGAAAGTAAATCGTGTTAGACAGTTTGCATACATTTAAATGAAAAATTATTTATCCACAAATAATCAGAATTTCATTCTGCTAAATAATCAATAATATTTAGGTCGGTTTGTGTAGCTAAGTTAGTGAACATACCTTTTGTGACCGAACAAAAATAGATAGGATTTTATTTCTTAAATTTCATTCAAATGTTATTTATCACAATTGCATTTGTCTCTTGGCAACAACAATAGCCATTTATTCTTATTCCTTTAACACGCGTAAAAAATACTTGCATGCTTTAATAAACTAATGATTTCCTATTTAGATTACTAATACTTAAAATTGTCTAAAGTCAACATTAAACACAAAATAATTTGCTATGGCGCACATTTGCCCCATCTTCAGGTTATCCACTACAGCTCAACAAATATTAATACGTGGCGATGACTGGGAATAGAAGTGTTTTTATATGCTGTATATAAGCAGATCACACAGATTCCCAAAAATATGTTACCCTGTTTTGCATATACACAAAGATCGTATTTTAATGTAATTGAATCCACGAACCCAGTACTTAACAGTAAAATCTACCAGACTGTAAGTTGGAAACCACACATATGTATGATTAAATTGTTTAATAGTAATTTTATTCGCCTGGTTCAACATACCATCATCAATTTAATTGTTTGATTCACACCGAAATCATTTTTATAGTTTCAAACATTTTTTGGACTACTACCAAACTTTACAAACTAGACAAGAGATATGAAAATGCTAGATACACTGATAGGCTTGTATATCTATTTTACCTTGACTAATAGATAAAAAAGCTATTTATGATCTACCGAAATATAAACTAAGTGCGTCTACAAAAAAATGTCAAGTAGGACTTGGAAAATTCAAGTTCATAAAAGAAGAACATGTATAATGCAATGATTAATCACAAAACATTACTGGAATTCAGTTTATAAAACCTAATAAAAATTAGGCAAATATTTAAATGAAATTAAAGGACCATATATTAATCAAATGAGATGGTGATATTATGAAATTCAAAGAATAACATATTATTACTCTAAATGAGTCTTTGAAGAATTCAATATGGTGTGCTGTCAAAGATTCATTAGCAAAATTTAACAAAGCATGTAATTCTAATAATAAATTTAACATCCTAAACAAGTAAGCAAATTTGTGTGCTACAAAAATAAAAAAATGAGCGTTCTATTGGTAGCAAAGCAGGCAGACGCCCTAAAAAGAGATCACAGCCAATCAAAAGTAAAATGTCAAATACCTGTGATCGCGACTCAATAGATTTTATGAATCAAATTCAAACTGGCAATGACAAGTTAATGTACTATTAACCTCTGACATGAAAGTTTTATTGAAGATAATTTCTGCAAGTAAAACAATTGATTACCTCTGCATTTATCAAATAGAAATATATATTCGTCATTATTTAAACGATTACCAAAATATTGCACAACATTTGGATGATGTTAACGGCGCGTTCAATCCTCAATTTCATCAATCAAATTCACTTAAGTAGGTGAAAATCTCATTCTTGAGCGTTATGATTCCACAATGCATTGAGTTTCTGCATGAAGATGTAAACTAAAAAAGAATTACACTACGAACTTTGATATGTTCTCAGATGTGCTTCTGAATTGCCACAATAAATCACATACGCTTTTATATCAAATGAAATAAATCCAACCAGTTCAAAGTGATTTCGTTTAAGTATAGAACGGAACAATGCCATCGAATACAGAAATATAATGGGAAATTTATGTGTTAACAATGGAGCATCCACTTAATGCAATCCAGCGATGACTTATTGCCCATTCATCTAATTCCCACAATCATAATTAAATAAGCAAAAGAAAATTTTGACACTTAGTGTAAATAATCTGATGAACTGTCTACGTATGCAAACTCTTGTGCATGTGTTTTCGCTTCGAGTTGATTTTTGCCTAGTCAGTCTAACATATTTTCGCATTACTTTTATAATTTCTGCAATATAATGAACCAAATATTTAATGCAAAGTGAGTTAAGACAAAATTATGGCTTTACAAAATCAAACAAAATGGGCACATTTTTATAGGAAAGTCGTGCTTGAATGTAAAAAGTGTTTCAAGTTTTGCATAAACTTACATCTAGATCACAGTTTCTCACAATGCCTTCATACCGTGATAATCCATGATATAGACGCTAGCATGTGTAACTTACGTAAATTAGCTTATTTTTTGACTGGTTAGAAAGTTATGGATGTTATGTCATAAATGCTATTTGGTTCTATTGCGTTTCATATTTATTACTGACATTCATAGGAATTATTATGTTTAACTTATTGATATCCGCTTATAGTAGATTGATTTCATTTCGCGAATCTCTTCATGAGTATTAAAACAAAAAGAGAACAATTATGTTTGGCTCAGAGCTATAAAACTGATTTGCGTCGCCATTTCTATTCGTGCACTTTTATATATTAGCCTTTCAATCAGGTAGATCCTCGTATGTACCGCTATAAAATAGTCAAACTTGTCAAAACAAATAATGATAAGACTGGCGTATATTTGTATTGCCCGTATAAACTAAACATAACTTAATAGGTAAAATGAAATTCTGGCTATATAATGAGATGAATTGCATTTGCGTACTTATGCCATATTTTGTATATGATAACGAAATTTACAACAGCTAGAATCCACCTGACGGTCGGCCTAATGAAAAAAAACTTTATCAAACAAATAAATATTTTATGGCGATCGAAACCCGCGTGGTGTAGGGGAATGATTCACGTGAAATCTAGCCAATTGCTTCAGGATTTGTATTCATTCCCGCTATTCTAGATTCTAATGAAAACTTCCCACAAAATAAGAGGCCCATCAAGTAAATGAATCGCATTTGCTATTTTCTACAAACTTTAATTTATTACGAAGATATATATATTGAGTACACTTTATAATAACTTATTTCAGGACAATTTTATTCATGCATGTAAAGAACCATATTGTCAGTGTGAGAGTGAAATTAATTGGGGCTCATAATACTAAATTAATAATAGACTTCATTTTCGCTGACTATTAATTTTTCTAGAACATGCTTTTTTTGTTTTCTTAAATTCGTTACATTTTATTTATTAACTAATTTTAAATGATGGGTCTGTGTACATGCGTATAACCGGATATATTTATTTACGGCGTTAAAGTATTTTAAGTATTTTGCTCGACTATTTTACAGAAATGAAAAAAATCGAATGATAATATCTGAAAATAAAAAAAACCTTGAGACTAATTACGATTTTACTGTTTGTGTGGGGCCCTTTTAAATATAAATGTATAAAATAGGGTTGTATCAAAAATTAATTGGCCAACATATATTATGAAATCTGGAAATATTCTGTTGCCTTTATACATATATATATATATATAAATATATATATATATATATATATATATATATATATATATATAAGTATACGCTAATTTATCAGTTTTGCACGAAAGCTATGTATATACACAATAAGAAAAGAGAAACTTATTTCTAATTTATTTTTTATCGTTATTTATATAAGTTTAAATGTATTATTACCTCACGCATCCTCATTAGCAAAGCAAAAAACACGAACTAAATTTCTGAAATAAGTAACTGGCAAAGCTAGAACTTCGCAAATTGAACATTTCTAATTGTCTACTCGTGCTGGTTGTGTCCGTATGAAATAAATTATTCTGTGTGTTCTTTTACATTGTAAAATGTTGAAATTTTGCAATATTTATAGCTTCTTTCGTAGTTTATTTATTGTAAATTTCTCTACAATTGGTTTGCACTTTATGTATGCATGCGGCTGTCATTTGCATATCTTTGTGTGTGGAATCATTGAGTGGTTGATTACTCTATTACATTCAGAATATGCTACTATTATTTGTTATGCTTCGTATCGAGCTAGAACCTCATTTTTGGCTTATGCCTCTTTTAATACATTTAATAATGATATGATATTGTTCGTATTGATTCAGTCGCTATTTGAATATGCATAAGACAGAAGATTAAGTGTCCTTCTTGTAAATCAGATGTTTGAAAGAACTTACTCATATTTGGTTGGCAGTATTTATAGAAGATATCGTTGTTAAGATAAATAAATTTCGATCATCAATTTATTTGACCGTCTAATGTATAAATGGATTTCGTCTTCATGATCAATTCTTTGCTACTAACTGAAAATCTTCTGATGTTACGACACAATTGTATGCCTTAAAATGCGATTTGAATCCTTAATCTTCATGTCGTGGAATGATTTCACTGAAAATGTTGATTTTATAGAGAAGGAAGAATATTTGCATGTAGGATCAATGCCGCTAGGCTTTTATACAAATTACACTGTCCGTTTAAGCTTGACGCCTTCTGTCTTTAAGCCACATCCTCATAACTTGGCATTCATCTTTATGAAAAAAATACTGAAATTCGTGCTTTCTATGAAATGCCATTATTTAGTGATAAGTTGTGGCAAATTTTCCGGCCTGAACGATTATATCCATATTATTTTTCTGCGAAAATGATTGTTTTCCTTTATCAAAAATTGCTTCCATGATCTTCGTAAATACTGGCTAATGCAAGGACATGTAAATGTTTAAAGTTTGTTATTGGGCGGTATGATGCAATTTGCCTTTTTGTGAAATCATATACCCTTAAGTGTGTTGAAATTGAAGTTGATGTCATTGTTACAGCGTAACTCAAAGTTTTTAAATAATAGCATAAATTTCACTCTTTTAGAGTAATAACACTTTTAAATATTGTTAAAATTATATTTCAGTATTTGTTGCCGCGGTCGCCAATATTTTAGTTTTAGAAAGTAGGTATTTATTGCTACAAAAATTCCTGCGCTAATCGCAACACGGATCATATAATTTTGAAATATACAGTTTCGAAAATTTTTCATAGATATCAGAGCTTTGTTTTTTATCAATAATCCAGTTAAGAAGTGGGAATCCAATTGAAATGTAGACTTTATTATCGCTAATAGAGCTGTTCTGTTTGGCTTGAACTTCATAAAAAAGTCTAGATTTAGCGACAAAAATGTGCACAATAGTCGCCTAACTTTGCCGAATACAAGAATATATTTAATTAAAGAACACTCTAAATCAGTAAATATTTCTCTTATAAATAATGAAGAAAGCGCAGGCTGAAACTACTTTGATACTGTTTTTGCTTTCAGCGAATATTTACCATCTACAAAAAAATAAATTTATCGTGTATATGTAAAGTTCTTAACGGTCACGTATTTGTGTAGATTAATTATTGGTGAACAGAAACTACCAAAAGTAAAATTGAGATAATGGATGCATGTATATGTAATTTATTTTTTATGTTATCTATTTAATTTTGATTAGGTCAATTAAACCCGGTTTTATATAACGATTTATAAAATAATTGGTACGATACTACAAAATATGTTCTTAGGCCCAAGTGAAGTGGCTATTGTCTTTGGTGAGGACTAAAAAGTGTAGTTAAATCGGCAGTTGATATGGTTACATAATTTATACGCTGATTCGCACTTATGTATGAGAAATGATTCTAAAGAAATTGTTAAGTTAATTAATTGTTTATCTACGTCAAACAGTGAAACTAAAATGAAGCTCATAATGTGAAATCTAACCAATTAGTAAACAACGATGTATTGAAATAGCATTATTACAGATTATATTTCAAAATACGCATGATTTACGACATGGTTGTTTTTATAGTGGTGACTGCAAATCTGTGCAAGTTAGTCAAATGCATAATCGATAGAACTAAGGAGTATAATCAAGTCTAACTAGACAATCTCTTTAATCATGGTTTCGATCTTGATTTGAACACCGGACACAATAAGTACATACATTTGTCTGTGTAAACTAAGCATTTTATAGTGTAGAAAATTTAATTCATTCAGTAGTGGCGGCAGGATGGCTCAGCAGTTAGAGCAACAATTTCCGAAACAGACGTGCCCAGGTGCGTGCCCTGTCCACGGCAAATACTGGAGAGTACGTGATGAAGTTCCAAAAAGAACGGAGTCGGTTTACTTGTTGAATCACCTTTTTTACACTATACAAATGTATTTACATAATGCGCCCGTTGTTTGTATCAAGACAGCAAACTTGATTAACGTAATTTTTATCATTTAATTAATAAGACAATTTGTTTGATGATTCTGAAAATTATTATAATGAAAAGTTACAACTCATTTATCATAGATTGGACGAAACATTTAGGTATACGTCATTAGTAAAGATATTGTTCTACACAGGAGCGGTCACTTTGTTATACAATAGAGGGAAGCCACGTGTGGATAAAATAAAATTGGTATGAGCAATTACCTAAAGATCGGTTAGTACAAATAGTATTATTGCAGTTTTGGCGTTTTCCTAAATAAGACTAACAACGATTTTGTTGTTTTATAAACTAATTTCAATAATTATCTTTATCACTTTCACTAGGAATTATTTAAAATCAGTTTGCGTTCAGAGAAAACTTTATCAGCACCGATTACTTGGGTGTACCTGATGGAAAAACTTTTTGTAATTCATCATTTTTGTGCCATATTAATATTTTGATTATTTGTATTATATTCTTCTAAAAAATATCCCTTCAATTAAGTTGTTAATCTTCAATAGCTAGCTAAATAAATATTTTAAGAAATGGCATGTTCGATAGCTTCTAATTCATGATCTTTACCTTGCAACTAATAATAAAAAATATATAAAATCCCTGTCCACGGCAAATTCTGGACAGTACGTGATGAGTTCTCAATAAGGACGAAACCGATCTACTGGATGAATATCCTTTTCCACACTATGCAATACTTAGTTTATAATGACAGACGTATGTACTTAATGAGTCAGGTGTTTATATCGAGGTCGCAATTTTGACTAAAATTAATTTTTATCACCAAACGCGCAACCAATGCTCGTCTAAGTAAACATACTTATTTAATAAAAAATTTGTGTTTTTTGTTAAGAAATTTTACCACTTTTTCCGAAACAATCCTAAACGCTATTTGACAGTATATATCATAATGAAACATTCAACTCATGAATTAGCTTTGAAGTCGTATTGTCGTAGACTTTATATGATTTTAGCTTCACTATTGAAGGTTTACACATTCGTCTAGGAGATTGTACCGTCCTATTATTCCACATTCTTCGACCAAATATATAGTTGTTAAAGGGCGTAATACCGGTTCTTACTGATGAGTCGGCAGGAAGCACGAAACGAATGTGCATAAGATTATATTTTCCGTTCATGCTGCCTTTGGTTTATCCTTTTGGTCAAAACTGAACTAATTTGTTACTAGGTTCGCAACAACTAATACATACTTTCAACTCACATTGTTAGGTGTGATATTTAAAATGTATTCTATCTCTATAAATTATAACTAAACTGTAAATGTTATCTTTAGGAAGAAAATAAATATAAATTAGCATACAAAGTAGCATACCCCTTCGTTTTTATTGCGGAAATTCTAACATTTACACTAAAACCTACAAATTATATAGCTGTTTTACGAATTGAATGGTATTTACGAAGATAGAAAAAGGTTTTGCTTGTCAATTTTTATATTGAAGAATATTTTATGCTAATAAATAACAATAATATGAGTCTCTCTATTGGTTAGGGAGTGAACAGTGCGCGTGATCAAGTGCCCAATACCCTAAATGACTACATGATTACCATTAAAATTTCCTTTCGCTTTAACTTATACTCCATAAATGCTTTGGTTTCTTGACATGCATAATATGCTCGCGGTTTTATTCGACAGTTTACAAATCAACACCTCTGGCATTTCTTAAAAAGATGTAAAGATGACGGCAACTTAAACCTTAGTAACATGTATTATGGTACTAATCGTTAACATTCCACGGCCAGCTGGCATTCATCTCAGCGCAACTTTCTTTATACAGCCGCTTTACATAAGTTCTTTATGATGCTGAAGCAACGGATGCATTATGCGAAAGTGACTTTTTAAATTATTTTTGCATTAAACTTAATGTTCGAATATATGGTTCATAAATATAATGTTTTATGTTCAAATCACTGAAATTAACAGGAATATATTTATGTAGGCCAAAATATTGACATGCATTTTTAAAAAAATTTATAGTTAAAAAACGATGGAAGTTTTGACATTTTTAATGTGTAATAATTATCTAGTCGGAGCAGCCAAGCAAAAATATAATAATTAAAACGAACCGTGTAAATAGGATTTATTATTTAAACTGATTATTTGTAGGCAGAGCAAATATTTTTTCTAAGTTGTTTGTCGAAATTGAAAAATCAATGAGAAGCTATACAATATAATAAATAATTAGACGAAAGGACAAAAAAAAGAATTTGCCCATTAAACCGTTGAATGTCTGGCTTCAATCATCTTACTTTGTGCGTATAACTAAACGCCTGCACTTTATTTTAGCTAGGTTGAATGAACATTAGATAATTTCACCAATGTTGCATGCAATACATTTTAAGCTCGTTCTTGTTATTAATTACACCTTGCATAAATTACCTTCCGTTTCTCGTCTTTATGAATTTCTTCGCTCTTTTATTTAAACAAGCTCAAATGCCGCATTTCTATACTTAGCAAAATCGGTCTCAAATTAAATTGAAAACGTAAAATATATATTCAACGTGGAATTAGAGCTAAACCTGCTTTGAGAAACGTTGATAATTTATGGCTATCCCGTCTGTTTTATCGAATGTAATTTGAGGCAATCGCAAACAAGTCGAGATCAATTTGGTGGGAAAAAAATATCTCAGAGATTAACGCTACGTTTTCCCTTTGGAGGTGATCTTTTAATTGAGATCTTCAAAAGAAATGCAGTTCGAGCGACTAAAGCTCAGTTTCTGTTAGTACAGGTGAGAGTTGTGTTCCACAAAATAAAACATGTGAACTATTGAAAGAGATTGCCTCTTTGTGACGTCAACATCTTTATGTGTATACAAATTTCAATTTACCTGCTACGTTCAGTACATCAGCAGAACAAAATAGAGGCCCGAAACGAGAATAAATCAGCATCTCCCCAAAAAATATTAAATTGAGATGCAACTCCTGCACAAAAATCACCGATTTGTGAACATGTACTACTCACAGGTCCTGCTGTTAGTAGTAACAAATTTTCAGTTCTGTACAAGGAAAAATCGGAAAAATACTTCTGGCTTTTGAATCTATTGTAATTATTAGCTTAACCTTTGTTTTAACGTGCAAAAATTAATTCAACAAGAAGTTAAATTAGACTGGAACAAAAGCATAACAAACAGGCCATCAAAAATAACATATGTGCCGCAAAATAAGACACACCCATCAATTGCGGACACATTCACAATGAAAGCGATAACTCATCACCTTGCATTACGCAAAAGAAGTAGTCTAAATTGCCTAAACAAAGACAGACATAGCTAGGAATATATTGCTTACGACAAATTTATATATATATATAACTTAAGCAATCGTCGATATTTTAGTTTTGCTTTTAATTGCAATTTGAGTTGACAGTGAGACTGTGTGTGGATAGTTTCATGTTTGTACGCATGTTGGTGTCATGTGAATTGTGTTAAGGAGTGATGTTTGAGGTCCGGTTTTACTTTTAGTGTTGGACTTATTTTGACCAGGTTTTAAATTTAGTGGCTATTTTATGCAAATATGTTCCTCCTCGAATGTTGACTCTCGTGTTACCAATGCTTATCGAGTTTCGATAAACGAGATCACAAATGGCCGATCCAAATTCAAACCAGATAAAAAATAGAATGTAGACTCTAAACGTATTGAATCAATATTAATTTATATTCTTAATAAGATAAAAAATTACTTCCTGCCTTCAATGGATCATTCCAAAAACATATTTTGATTCGCATAAGACATTCAAAAAACAAAACCTGACGGAATTAATTACACAATACTGGCCATAACAGCCTCGGGAGCTTCTTCTATGCGGCTCATTATCTCAATGATCAACGTATCGCAATACAAACCATTTAAGTTTCTATAAAAACTGATTCAACCACGACGTTATTTCATAAAAAAAATAACCGTCAAGGGTTCTTTAGAATTATCAGATGAACTGAAGGGAAAAAACACCTAAGAAATCAAAATAGCCCAATTTGACGTTACATCGATATTTGCAAAAATTCAAATGAGAAAAAAGACTATCTTGTGCGATCTTATTAAGCTTTTTCTATGGGCAATAACGACCTCACAGATACGATATTAACTTCTAAAAATACGTGTAACTTACACTTAAAGATATTGACGACAATTTAATTGTGTAACTATGGGAAGCTGCATTGGAATTCTACTGGCAGATGTAAACTCGAATCATCTTGAGCAATAGAGCTTGAGAAGTCTTAATTGTCCAGAGAACACTTGATAAACTCAAAGTATGTGATATATTATATTTCATCCCAGACGAAGCAGACTTGGCCGAAATCAGGAAATGTGAAAATGAAACTGATCATTACATCAGATTTACTCTCAAGTAAAAGAAATACAAAAATTATACCTTCTTGGACATCGAAATCATTCGAGAAGCTAATGGTGGTTTAAAAATGACATTAGCTAGAAAATCTACTTTCATTGGGCGATACAATCATTGGGATATTATTGTGTCGGAATCTCTCAATATAATCTTAATTATCACATTAGCAAATGGAAGCAGGACTATCTGCTCTAAACACAATACTGAGGAATAACTTGTCTAACTGAGGAAACCTTTGCTAATGTTCAACTACCCGTAGCTTATCATATATGTCAACGTGAGACCATGTTCAAATTGTACCGCAGAGTGTACATCAATAAATTTTCCCTATATTTAGAACTTATAGAAAATATTCCGTACTCAATTTATGTACGACAGTAAAATCAAAGCAATATGGCGATTTTATCTAGTGTAGGTGTTAACATCAATCACAGCACATGGAGAATTTTGAGGTTGGGTGCAAATGATCAATTATTAATTCTCTCCTTATATTGCATACTCTAAATATTTTGACGTTTGTACGGTAGACAATATATTGTATGCTCGAAAAAGTAATTTATCTAAAGAGACCAACAACATTTACCACAGCAATTGATTAAAGAAGCTTTGGTATTATCAGGTAAACGAGCTATTAATCAGCAAATAATTTGAATAGGGTATCCGTCCAAATTAACAAGTATTAAATTTTTCCACAACACAAAGTCAGAAATACTATTATTAATATCTGAATCTCTTTATATAAAACAACAAGCAACCGGACTTAATGTGCAAAAGTTGAACCAACATTATACTTCCCTCGACAGTTCAAAACACGAGTTGTTTTGCAAAAAAGGCGAGCTCAAACACTCATTTGTCTAGCATCAACGAAAATTTTATCGGATTAGCCACAAACTGAATTAAACAAAGTTATGCAGTCGATATCAGTATTATCATTAACTGTGTCAGAAATTGCGCAATATACGAGCGATGGACAATTAAATCTGAAAATCGTGTGGTGTTACCAAGGCGATAATCTATAACTCAAGAGCCTGGTAATACGAAGGATAATATACAGGTAGAAAAATATCGTGCACCTAATAGCCAGCAAAGGTAACATTCAGTGAAAAGTCACTCTATCGATGCAAGAATAACCGGATCACACACACGATTCTGTAACACCATTAGAATGACATCTACAAGCAAATGGACACGCACAGGCAAATGGGCTCGCAAACCAACCAGCTATAAACGGTAAGCATGAAAGTCAGACTAGCTGATATCCACCTAATTAACGAACAAGCTGAATCGTATATAGATGAATGATTGCAATATGTATTCGATTATTCTTGACTAAATTTTCCGCAATAAAACTACACTTCGTTAGTAAATGTGCTTTATATGCCTAATATAATATAAATTTTCATATAAGTGCACACAAATATATATTACACAGTATATTTATAATTAGGAAGAAAAAAACATTAATAACAAAGTGGATAATGGCCATTTATTTTGAGAATACTAAACTTCGCTTTACAATATTTCATTTATATACATTCTGGGTTTTTATTTGATTATATGGGTTGCAACAAATCTGACTCGGTTTAACTTCTATTTCTTGTTTGGATAGAGCACTAGAAACTGAACAAGATGCCCAAAATCAAACCTCGTCCACGGCGAAATCTGCAAAGAGCTTGAAGATTTTAACAACCATTGATTCTACAGGTTGTTACAATAATTAATTTAAATAAAGTTTGCCAGCTCGATATAAAGATCAGTCATCTAGACCAGTTAAATTTGTATATATATATATATATATATATATATATATATATATATATAAATATATATATATATGTTCAGTATAAAAAGGAGAATTGTACAAAATAGCAAAGCAATTCATCACGTTGACTGAGTTTATTCTTATTGAACAGTCATGCAGTACAAAGTATATCTGTCACCGACGGAGTGCGTTTACTGCGGTCATATTAACTACATCACCACACTGCCCAACACAGCTTGTTTTCAGTAATATGCCAAATCAAACATTCTGGCTTGTATTTCATAAGTTGTATAAGTCATCCTAGCTTTCTTCGGTTTAAAATTAGGAACTGAACACGGCGTAAAATTAAACGCAATTCATTGGGTATATTGGTTTTGACGTGAGTTAGACTCTTAATACTTATATGTGTATATGTGTATATATATATATATATATATATATATATATATATATATATATAACAAATTTTATAAATGCGACATATATGAATTAAAGTAAAGAACGATAACCATGGAATCATTTCAAATTTGACGAAACAATTGATGAATGTGTAACGCTCAAAACAGTATGCTTAGTAGACGATTGTGTGGTCTCACCTGTTGGCTCGTGCCTGTTTAGAAAGGGCAGCTGCAGCAGATAATGCACCTGTGTGTGTAAGACTAAAGTTGGCTTCCTCATAATGTGCCCCCGGCTCGGGAAGACTGAAGCGGCGTGAGCGAGTTCCAATATGGCCTACAAGGCCCACGCGCAGCGAGGTTAATGGTGGTGGCGCGTGAGACAAATTATGCCTGCCTGCGCTTGACGGCATCATGTGGCTTGGTGCATCGTCGTGGCTCAGCTCTGACGAGGGATCTTTCGACATCTAAAATCATTTTTTAAGGTAATTTAATGAAATATGATTAGAATTTAATATTGTACGCAAAATCAAGATTGCAGCTTGTTATAATTTTCATAAATTTTAGGTGCGAAACTGATAAATAGATGACTGATTCGTCCTATACTGTTATGATTAAGGTTAAGGTAATATATTTTTAAGAAATACTTAATATCTTTTAATTCTTTGCCTGGGGATCGGTTTTAATATTTGCCTCAATTGCTATTCCTTCTTGAGTTTATTAATTTCAATTACGAGAAAAAGTTTATATTGTAGCATATATTTATTGTAAATCATGTGCAGACAATAAAGGTAAGTAAATTTCAAATTTTATTTCATCAGAAATCAACTCAACTGCAACTTATTACATTTGACATTGTAAACTTTGCAATTCCATTTGGACTAATTAAGAATAAATAAGTGCATTATGAAATCACGAAAACATAGTGGAAACGCCATACACTGCAGTTACACACACGCACAATCGGGCGCAAAATTTACCAGTTTGTACTTAGTTTTGTTGCGAATTTCTTTTCTATATTTAGTTACGGGTTTGGAATTTTTCAGAAGACAGCTTTCGATTTGTGCAACACTTTTTTCTTTTCTCGCTTTAAAAAAATATTTAGAAATCTGCCTGGTTTGGAATTCGAGTAAATGAAAATGTTTACAGCTTTTGTGGAGCCGTTATATCCTTTTCAGTAATCATTCTATCGGACTTTGCTCAAAGTGTAAAACTAAAAGGTATTTAACTTTCAAAATGGAGAGCGCTTATGCGTTTAAATGTACAAACGAACAGAATTTCTGAAATAGGCATAATATTATTAGCTGCCTATTTTATTAAAGGAATATTGATTTGGGATATTTAGTTGGTACTTCAGATCTAAAGGGATGTCAAATAGGCTCCTTACAATGGAAAGGCTAACCAAGAAACATTACTTAGTATATAGTTGAAAATTATGTAAGGCTGGTTTATATTCAGAGTTTTTCTTCTCTTAGTTAGTCTGCCAACCAGGGATAATGAACGGTATCTGCCCAGATACCAGTGGCCAAAGGTTTTTCGACAGCCGAAACTTGCCATTCACGTCTGGCACTCTTGCACTCATTCGGTGAAAAACATTTAACATTAAAAGGCTGCACATGAAACTGGATGATGGCTGTGTCCCGTTAGACCCGCCAAGTTTCATGCTGCCATTCGCGGACTGACAGCCTTCTGCCCGCTGTCCATCAGGCCGGAACTTATATGGATACGGGCCACCTCTTCCCGTTCAGCTCATTTAACTCAGATCGCAGTTTTTGTCTGAATTTAAACAACGGGTATACTACACATTTGAGCAGCATTTGTGGCATATATTGATAATAAAACTTCTGATTATATAGTGGGGAATATTGATTTGAGGGAATCTATTTTGCCTATATGGGCAGGCAAGTTTCTACGAGATATAATAGCCTTGCACAGACAGATTTAATTTAAGTAGCGTGGCAAAATTTGATTATACGCATAGATTACTCAATTCATCCACACAACCAGTTTTCTTCTTTCACGCAATGCCTCAGTAGTAGCATGAATTGCGACAAATTTTAATTAAAGCAGAAATTTTTGTTTCAAAATTATACAATACATTATATATGGCACGGAACATTCTGGTTTATACACATTTAAGATTTGATTAGTTTTTATTAAATATAGGAATTCGAATAATCGATTTTCAAAAGAAATTCCACCTAGTCAGCCACGAAGTTGCAATATAATGCTATGAAATTGAATATTTGAAATATGATTTGGCTGTACATATATTATATCAGGATCTACTACTCATCGTGTAAAATAGAAAATTTATTCCTTCTAGAAATATATTTCCTGTTTTTGTGCATTTTATGTTCTTTCTAATCAAAAGAGTATACTAGTAACAATTTGGTATTTATGCCATCAACTTCTCGTCCAAAATGTTCTTTAAATATCAATTACTATTACAGAATGTGGTAATTTTTATTCAATATTTGTACATAATTTAAAAAATAATAAATCAATAAGTTTTGCGTTTTTTATTGCATAATGACATAATCAATATTAATGAGAGATTGCGAGCATTAGCGAGCATTATTTGGTTTTATATTTTGGTAGTTTCAACTTTTGTATAATTTAATTATGTTAAAGAATAGCAATAAAATATTTAGTAAAAAAATAAAAGATTATAAAATCTATAAATATTAGAAAATAGGCAATTTCAAATTGGTATGCGTCCAGACGATATGTAAAACTTCCATTATTTACTTTTATATTAACGAATTTTGAAGAGGATTAGTTAGTATCGTTCTTAACCGGAGTCCTGGAATCAAAGCCCTACATTTTAGCGTCCGTACAAAATATTTCTTTATCAAAAATAATTCAGTAGAACTTTGAAGAATTATATCTAGGCCAAAGTTTTCAGGCTTACTAAGATTTCCAAAAGGATCATGTTTTTCTCCTTGATGTTGAAAGTTGCCTTTGATTTCGAACAATGAAAACCTATTTATTTCCACACGGTTTCATTAAGTGTTTCATAAAGTATAAAATAAATCGATATCAAATTTAAAATTTTTACTCATTTTCCTTTTTCTTGATTTTTACTGTAAATAAATGGAAGCTGCTGTTAAAACTGACAAAAGCACCTTTGAATTATTTAACGAATCTAATTTCGTTCCCTTTTGTAAAACTTATTGATTCATGTTTTAAATGATTAGCGAATAAAATTTTGTACACAATGAGCTATTTGCTTTTAACCTAATTTAAAAGAAAAAAACTTTTACCAAAATTACCCATCATAAAGTACGAGAAAGAAATTTCAAATTGTTCTTAAAATAACTTTCTTAGAATTTATAAGAAGGTCGGATTGTATATTAAACAAAGTTTTGGTGGCCTCCTGTAAGACAATTATATTTACAAAATTGTTGGAGCCAATTCAAAATGGTAAACTCCAGTAGTTATGATTTTGATCAATGAAAAATTTCTTTGCAAAAATGAATGCTATATTCTGTTTTTAAACCACTGGTTGTTGGTTTACTTCTAATTTCAATAAGACTGCGACACAAGTAATTATTTCATTTTTCAATAAAGTGATGAGATAATTTCCGGGGGAAATATAAATTTTCTACCGTGCAATTTGAGAATTTCCTTTTGTGACGGGCACGCAAAATACGTTTAAATTACATTTTAGTAATACCAAA
The DNA here is from genome assembly GCA_029291075.1 of Eudiplozoon nipponicum. Taxonomy (NCBI): domain Eukaryota; kingdom Metazoa; phylum Platyhelminthes; class Monogenea; order Mazocraeidea; family Diplozoidae; genus Eudiplozoon; species Eudiplozoon nipponicum. The sequence continues at coordinate 23,867 of JAQBSW010000144.1, forward strand.
TACTTACAACATTGTCTCACAACATTAAATAATTTGTTAAGTTTGAGTTATCGGGAATTATTTTTCACAAAAAATGGAATTGGTCGATTCTGCTAACAGAGGTAAAACAAGCGATATACCCCATGATATTTTGAGAAATGTGAGTAAAATATTAACTCCATATAAGATTTTCTTCTAGCATTTGAAGATCCTAGGCACAACCATTCGACTTTGAGCAATTCTCATAATATGTTTAAGAGCTTACAATTAGGAAATAATATAAAATAGAGTGCATCGAATTTTCTTTCTTGACAGTTAAACTTCGATGCAAAATTTAATTTAATTATTATTGAACTTGAAAATTAATTGCATTTCTATGACGTTTATAAATCAACCACGTGAAATTAGAAGTTGTTAAAGGACTTTTATCATATAATTAGATCTGGATATAATTAGTTCTTACGCAAACAAGATATTGCTTATTTATTAAGAAATAAAAAATATATGTTACTTTGACAGCTGCTGTAATTAAATGAATATTTTTTATAAGATATTTTTTGATGAACATTACATTTTCTAAATGGATGACGTTTCGGCAATTAGTTTTTCAAATATTTATTTATCTGTAATTAATTAATTTAGTTAGTCTGTAAATTTTTCTGCACTAAGGCGAAATTTTAAAGAAAGAAATTAGTGCCTTAAGATTAAAAAAATTACATAAGCATTTAATTAGTTCCTTGATCAATTATGATAAATCTTACACACAAAGTGATTTGTAGGAAAAAGAACTAAACTAATTTTGTTCAAGAAAAAGTTTTGTAGTTCATTTAAGTGTTTCTGTTATAAATGTCTCAACAGTTTGATAAGACGTGCATAATAAAATATTATTCTAACAAGTTTTTTTTGTGCTGAGGCAAATAGGGAATACTTGACCAATGACAAAATTATGTGTAACCATAAATATTAGATACAAACTTTTTTCAAATATGCTTTTATTAATGTGAAATTGTTGAAAACAATTGTTTAAATGTGTTCTTATTTTAAAAATACATGAAAATTCATTCAATTTTTGAGTTACCCTTTAATTTTATTAAGTAAGCATATGCATGTAAAAAATTCTCGTATATTATAACAATTATTACATAAAAATAATTGTTCCAAATTGATAGATTTTTCCTTTGTTTTACCATCAATCGATTGCCGTGCGATAAAATAAATCGTTTTCTGCTTCTTAGTTAATATCTCTATGAGCGAGAAATCTTTATCTAATAGAATGAGGATACCAATAATCCTAAAAATAGATCACATAACCGAAGAACAGCTGAATTTGACCGCTCGCGATGCAGTATCAGATAATTTAATAGCAGCTGTTCATTGTGACAAACATTTATATCACTTCTAATCATTTTATTGATTGTGTGTACAGTGATACTAATTATTTAGAAGACGCATGCGAAATTTCGATTTTTCTTTTTTCAATGTTTAATTGAATGTGCTCCTCTGATTATTTTGGACAATTGAAACGCACCAGTATATACGTTTGATGATAATATCACTATGTCGTGCGACTTGATGAAGACAAACTTCTGATTATCTAAATTACGCCAACATGTCATAACTGGTTATTCATATTTTTATCTACGCTGTTTCTAACTATTTCTTGAAAAATTCAACATTTGGAGTCATATCATGACACACATAGGAAGAGAAGTGCTTCAAGATAAGCCTAAAAACTTCTTTCATTGTCAAACATTTTGACCTAAATTTCATATTACTAATAGTTGAATTAATGAGATTGCAAAATGACAATTTAAATTTGAAAAGAATAGGAAAATGATGGATTTAAAAGAAATGACTCTGCTATTTTCACTATATAAGCGTTTACCATTCTCCATGTTTATATATATATATATATATATATATATATATATATATATATATATATATATATATGAGTGTCGTACAATGGCAAAAATATTATTATAAAACATGAGTGCTTTGTGCTTTATAGCTGATCGGTAGACGGTATCGGCACTACGTAAAAAATAACTAGAAAAAATGAATAAGTAACTTATAAAAAAATGAACGATGGCAACTTATATTATCCTTAATGTTTGAGAATTTGCAAAAATAAGCCAGCTGCTACTGATGATTAACCAGTAATCTGGAAACGAAATCGTCAAAAGACTTAGAGTTTTTGTTTCGGCTAACTTGAAGAAGTATTTCTTGTTTCATTTCAATCAACGTGTTTGCAAATGCCTCATGTCTATAACAAGAATTTCATTATCGCAACATCATACGTTAAAATAGTTCAAACTGATTAATAAAATTAAGCTGAATTACAGTAACTGAAATTGGTCGACTGTTTGAAAGAATGCCTTGCGCCAATAATTTTTTTGTAAAATTTTGCGTGTGTTCTTTGGTGATGATGAAAATGATTTGAAATTGGAAAATGATTTTCGCTCACTTATCCAAAATTCTAATTAGGCGTATCACTAACATATGTAGGTGAAATTAACGACAATATATAATATGGAGTTTTGCAGCGTTTTAACTCGCGAAAATGATCTTTTAAAATTTTTTAATATCATAGTTTATCATAATTTCTTAATTACGTGTCCAGTATAAAATAAAAGGAAAAGCATCTCTTGGATATTTTTGCGCAAATGTCGACTATGTTACATATAGATGAATTTCGAGCCATTTAAGATTTTTGTCGAATACATTTTATTTTGATATTCATAAAAGGCAGGTAATGACTTAAAAGTGAAATATGTTTGCGAAACTGCATTAATGGAAATTACCTGATCTGCATTTCGACTAAAACAGTTAGTTTTCTAGTAGCTTTATTTCTTAAACAAAATATTTCGCTTGTCTTTATCGGCAGCCTTATTCAGTTGTTCCATCCTCACCAGTTTTACGAAACAAACTAATAAAGCAAGCGCGAAACTTCCTCTGGTCATATTATATATTCTTTAGACTGATCTTTTACCAAAATAGTTTTGTGTCACATGTGTGCATGTGTGCATTTCCGTAATTGTTATGTTCATCTAACCAAGTGAGACTAGAAGGGTTGAATTAGAATTTACCAATTTTATGCGTTAGATTATTTGGTTAAGTAGTACAAGATCAGTCTGAAGTATAAATAATATTTCAAGAAAAAATATCACACTTGCTTCATTAGTTTATTTTGTAAAACAGGTGAGGATGGACCAACTGAAGAAGGCTGCCGATATAGGCAGCCGAAATATTTTGTTCAATAAAAAAACTACTTGAAAACTAACTGCAATGTCAAATCAGATCAGGAACTGACTTGTTTTTATTTAAAACGCTGTCTATAGCATTGTTCGATTTATATATCATACTAATAACCTTTTTAGGATATTTTGTATTATGGTTGGAAGTTTGTGCTCGAAATGGCGAAAAAATTTTTTTCATTAATAAATGCAACTTTATTCCAAAAAGTGGTCCAATAAATATTCAAAGCTTAATTTGCATAGATATAGAATGAATAAAGAATTGAAGTCATATGCGCATTAAAAAATGGTTTTCATTCTGATGAATGCATATTACACTAAAACTAAAAAAAGAACGTATATAAAGCTTTTATTACCAAATATGGCAATAGAGTTTATTTAGATCATTAGGAAATGGCGCAGTACTTGAATGATCTTAAATAAATTGATAATAAATATTTTTAAACATGGCAAATAAATTTTAGCGTAATTTCGTAAAATTTTTGGTTTCCGACTTCAATGTGCAGAAACAAGATAAGATGGGCATTATAAAATCCTATGATGTATTATTTCATTTATATATATATATATATATATATATATATATATATATATATATATATATATATATATATATATATATATATATATATATATATATATATATATATATATATAGGAAAATTAATATAAAAAATAAGAAACTAAAATTAAGGAATGTAAGATAGTGAAATTTGTAATAACAGCAATTATTTTTCGAAAGGCGTGGAAAATATCTTGGAACTGGTGAGTATCAATTCTCAGAAATGTCAACCGAACAACTAAGCAGTTGCTACCGTCTCCCACCTACCAAATGATAAATAACAATAATCAATCATTTTAACAATCATTGATTGCATGGGAGATGATAAAATGTTTCTTAAATTAAGTTTACGAGCTTAATATGAGCACCAATCCTGTTGTATCTCACAAACGACTAATGGGGTCTTTGCTATGGTGCGCATCTAGTTAGATGAAATGAGATTGTTGAATATGTGAAGCTCGCAGAAAAATCGATCGTGCTTGATGATTATTAAACTCTAAATAGCTTCGTCGAACAAAAACTTTCAAACAATTCTTCGAATGGAACTATTAAAATGCTATGGGTAAATGTATATCGTATATATGTTGCCATGTAGTAAAGGGTTATCTATTTTTGAAGCAAGATACGAAAAAGCATGAAGTATTTACTATAGTAATAATTAAATACACATGGATTCGATGGGACAAACGCAAAATAAAACTTTAAAATATGTCTAGCCTCAGCAATTTGAAGTTTAAATTTCTATTTTATATTTTCACTATTACAATGCCCGCGGTTATCAGTCAGATAATATTAATTAAACTCTGTATCTAGAAATAAATCAGCAACGTTTTATTCAAATATAATACTTTGAATGTACAAAATTCGACAGGTTAAAAAAATTAGAAATCTATTTAATAGTTTTGAAAATTTATACTTTTCCGAATACAGAAAATTAAAGTTAATTGAAAGAAATGCAGACTGAACACTAATAAGAATATATGCAATAAATATAAAACACGGCAAACTACTTGTATATATTTGTGTTGTTTTTATAGCCAATTAGTGAAGAAATTTCATGTTGAAGTGACAAAAATTTCACTAGAAGATTCTTTGTCTAGGAATGGTTACCTCGCTTGAAGTAATCAGTGCCATATAAATGGCACCAGTTAAACTCCTCTTATTGGTCAAATGCATTACCACGTCCACACTGGATCCAAAAATTGTTTTGCTTTTAAAAGCAATAGGGTTTTTAGTTTATAGTGACAGTTTCAAATTCACTAGAATCTGGTGATTATGTGTTCAGCGATGACCAAAACAAATGTCCATTCATTACCACCAAAATTGATTTCGTTTTCAAGCAGCTGTGAATAATTCAAAAATAGAATGCTGATGAATATCTAATTTTGATACTGTTTATAATAAATCGTAAATAAATCTAGCGTCTGTTGTTCTGAAGGTGTTGTGGTAATAAAGTAAATACTTTGGTTAGCGACCATGTATATTACTTACAAGCTTCACAATAAGTAGGAAATAAAGGAATAGAATGTGGATTTTCAACGAGCCTAAGCTATTTTAAGTGTAACTCTTTTAGACACCGCCATACTATTACCCATTATGCAATATATACGCATTTGAATGCTTTTTTGTTTTAAGTAAATTGAAGATAATGAATTAATTGTAACAGAAACTAAAAATATAGAATATATAAAAGGTTATTCTAAGTTTGATTCTGATTGCAGTAATATAGTTTGGAATAAACAAAGGCATGTGGAAAATGTTATCAACTCGAATATTAAGTGTAGTATATTAAGAAACCACCTTAAAAAGTATGCATGCAAGACTTGTATAAAGTGAATGACATTGGATAATCTACCAAACAGTAAACACACTAGAGATGCTTTTGCAAAAAATTAAACAGGACGAAATATAACAAAAAAGCTAATTAAAGTTATTCTGTCTAAAGTTTTGGAAATCATATATTCTAGCTAAGAAAAAAATAAATAAGCAAAAAGTAGGCCTCATCAGTTACTAATGTAAAGTTTGGGAAAAATGATATTGCGAATTCTAGTCAGAGCCCTAAAAATGGACTTTCAATGCCTTTGTGCAATAAAAGAAGCGAGAAGATTCTTTTTGTGAATGCCATTGTGAATAATTAATGTCCACAAAACGCTATGCGGTAAAAAAATAAATTTTGCAATCCATAGCACTTTATGTTATAGAAAATTCCCTAAAGCTATAAGTGGTTACAAATTTAATTTGGATATAAACCGTAGTTAATAACAAAAAATTGGATGCGAAAATAAAGTACAATAGATATATAATTAAACGAACATTGGTTGCGCGGGTGGTGATAAAATTTACTATAATCAAGGTTGCGAAATTAATATAAACACCTGACCCATTAAGTATGTACATTTGTCAGTATAAATTAAGAATTTTATAGTGAAGAAAAGAAAATTCCTCCAGTAGACCGGCTTCGTCCTAATTGGGATTTCATCACGTTCTGGCCAGAACTTGCTACATACAAGGCTTAAACCCGGGCACCTCTGCTACGGAACCTGGTGCTCTAACCAGTGGGACTCCCTGCCGCACACCATACACAATTTTCAGCCATACTAACTAGCCTAACTCAGTAAAAAATTTGCTTTTAGGTGGAGCATATATGGTATTCATTTAAGCCACAAATTATAACTAACCGAGTTACGTAATTTAATATATGACTGAAAATTGTGCGTAGTGTGCGGCAGGGTGACTCCGTGTTTAGAGCACCAGATTCCGCTGTAGACGTGCCCAGGTTCGAGCCCTGTCTGCAGCAAATTTCTGGCCAGTACGTGATGAGTTCCCAGTAAGAACCAAACTGGTCTACTGAAAGAATTGTCTTTTCTACTCTATACAATTCTTTGTTTATACTGACAAATGTATGTACTTAATGGATCAGATGTTTAAATCAAGTTCGCAACCTTGATTATAGTAAAGTTTAACAGCGTTCTTTATAATCCCGTTTAAACATGCACGCATAATATATCATGAATTAGCTACATTTGTTTGCTAGGAGACTGAATGACACGTACAATAAACTTAGAAAATATCCAGCCATTTGGGAAAATTTTTTGAGGTGAAATTGAAAGTTTCCAATTAGGAATATACGTAGGATTGGCAATTGTCTAAATTTAACTGGATATAAATAATTTTTGCCAACATGATTACATTTTGAAAGAAATTTCTTTGTTGCGAATCAGGATTAATTGAAATTACCTGATCTGCGTTATGACTAACGCAGCTGTCATTGTTCCAGTAATTTTCTTTTGGCAAGATATTTCGACCTACTTAAGGTAGGTCGAAATATCTTGCCAAAAGAAAATTACTGGAACAATGAAATCTGCGTTAGTCAAAACGCAGATCAGGTAATGATTACATTTTGATTTGAATGGTTGGTGCGCAGTGCGAGTTTCATATGTTGACTCTATGCGATTTGCGTTCGCGGGTTGTTGCTTTGCACTATCAGTTTCGCAAAGATCCGATAGATCCCCATTTCCAAGTACGCATCGATTTTGTCTTCGTTTTGACTCGGTTTGGATTCGTCCCTTACTTGCAAAGGCTTCAACATGTGCTTAAGTCTACTATTGTGAGAATCTTCCATTGTATGTGTGATTAAAGGTCTGAGAATGTTTTGGGACAAATCCATCTGAAACGTGCCAGTCAACAAAGATTAGATCCTACCTCATGTCCAGTGGTTAGTATGAACGATGCTGAAGCCTTCGGAAGAAAGGGACGAATCCGCAACCAGCCATAACGAAGCCAAAATCTATGCGTATTTGGAAACTGGGATCAATCGATTCTTTGCAAAACTGATAGTGCAAGGCAACAACACATGATAGCAAATCGCGGAGAGTCAACATATGACTACATTTTATTGCACACGATTACACACGCTAAATTTATTTCTCAAGACTTTGTGTCTGGATTCTCTTAATATAAACACTGTATACCTGTTCAACTAATCAGAATTTTTGTCTCGAATAAAGTTGATTTTAATGCTGAAACAGAAAATTTCTTATCATAAAATTTTCAATTCTTCATTATTTTCGAAATTATACGATTAATTGAGCTAAATGATTAATTGTCTCTTATTATCATAAGTATCCATTTTTATTAAAAAGATAAAGATTGTTGGCGACCAGCATATAAAGTAATGTGTCACTAGATGAGAAGGTCGATTATAATGAGCACATAAACAATACACCTACGAAGACCGGCAAAGCAATTATACATGCTCAAAGGAAACAAGTGTATTAATTAGAAATCAAAAGCACTTCCGCATAAAGGTGAAAGTGCTTCATCAACAAAGTAGTACAAAATTATTCCATAATTATGAAATAATTATAATTGGATTTTTTTAGAATGTAGATTTTCCGAAAAAAAGAAATTTTATGCGATTTTTCGTCTTGTAATTAGATAAAATATAATATAATCATCCTCTATATATCTTCTTCATATTATCATCTTCAATTCATTAATATCTTGTGTAGAATAACATTAACGAGAAATACAGATTTGGAGCAACGTCGAATTACATTACTATAAAAAATATTGGCACACACCAACTCCTAACCCACTGAAATACATATATATATATATATATATATATATATATATATATATATATATATATATATATATATTAAACAGTATATTGTTTTAAAAGGAAAAAAGGTAATTATCAGCGTGTGCCAATCTTGTATTATAAATGGCCTTTTACCAAAATAATCAAAAGCAAATTATTGTCCAGATATTTGCATGCTGGGTTTTCATTCGATTATGCGGATAAGAACTAGTGAAATTTGTTTCCCTTCTATTTATTTTTGCTAGTATATTACATCGTTCTCTGTGAATGTGTGTGAGTTCGTGATTTTGTTCGTGTCTGTGACTGTGAAGGGGTTATGCCAGTTGTAATAGTAAGGGATTCTTGTCATCTGTTTAATCGTATATTAGTGGATTGTGATTAAATCAAGCTTACGCCTTTTTGGCTATTGCGTGTACGCATGCTTTACTGCGCATATTGCTTTTACTATCGCGCTATTAATGAAATTTCTATGGCCACGCTTGTAACAAGGCAGGATGTGCAAATTTTAGGCTAGATCACTCATATTTTTTTGCAAATTATGTAAATGGTAATAATTTGTGCATATTTTTATTTGTGCATATTTTTATTTGGTCCTTGTGGTCGTTAGTGTCTGAAGTCAAACACTAAATCATTGTATTTTCCAGGAGAGAGTACCTAGATAATGATGTATCATCAAGTGAGGCTATTTTTTATTCTTTAATATACTTCCTCTTGGTTCGTCTATTGACTTGAAACTGCCCTTGATGTTATTCAAATAAGAATTATGTGCGCAGCACCGAAAAGGTTTCCGCCACAAAAAGTATCTAATTGTATACTTGATATTGGTTGTTTTTATGACATGTCGTAACGTTTGAAATCATTTTCAGAGAACTTTAGTAGGACTATTGGTTGACATAATGGGCCACACCAGTCATGACTGAAATGAAAGGTCTCATATATATTGAGTGAAATAAATTTAATAAGTGTTAATTCCACGTTAATTATTTCGGTGTAAAGCATTATGCACGTTAATGAACTGCGTGACTAATTCAAAATGTGGCTTTTGAACAAACATGCCTTAATTGAAAACGGATAGAGCGACACTGGCTTCTGAAAGTTTAAATTAAATGTAAAGCTAACCGTACGCTGCGTGGATAATGCATGAAATACTGTTATCATTAACTTTTACCAAATCACTTTTTAATGCTAAGCGAAAGTAAAGTGATGAATTAAAACTCGGTGTAAATTTACACATATTCGGTATGAACCAGATGAATAATGCTATACATTATGAAATGGATAAACTTCTACATTTGCATTCACATAATTTACAGCAGTAAAACGTTGCAGAAATAATAATTATTCACTCTTGTTAAAGAAGACACTAATCAAGTCTGTGCTAAAAACAGAATTTGTCTTCACACACATTTATGACTACGTTAAATATGTACGTTTCAATTCAAAGAAAAGAAATTTGCACGAACATGCTTTCATATTTAGAAGCAATTTGTCTAAAAATAATTAAGTCTACCTGTTTAAATAAGGCTGAATTTTGTTTGTGCACTGTCATTTCCGCGGGCTTTTCTAGCACAAGAAAAATCGTCCTAATTTTACAATTTAACAAATAATGGTCAAATATTTTTCGTGTGCTGTTTTCTGATATTTAACTATATTAAATAAATAGGTTTTATTAAAAATTGTATAGAGTAAAAGCTTTTATTAATAGGCTTGTTACGGGCATTGGTTTTCGGATTCTAAATTAGTACATTTATATAATTAAACGAACATTAAGTGCGCGGGTGGTGATAAAAATTACTTTAAGCAATTTTGCGATCTGGGTTAAAAACCTGACCCATTATGAACATGAATTTGTCGGTTTAAGATATTTATTGTATAGTGTAGTTACCAGGCTACTGGATAAATTACCTTTTGTACACTATAAAATACGTAGCTTCTACCGACAAATGAACGTTCATAATTGGTAATGTGTTTATGTCAAGATGGCAACCTTGATTGAAGTAATTCTAAATTGGTAGTTGCTAAATTATAGCGTTTTATGCAAAAAATTATTTAATTCACCTTTGTAACCATCTAGGCAGCAATAAGCAAAATATAGGTTTTATACACACACACACAAAATATATATATATATATATATATATATATATATATAATTCGCATTTACATTTACGATTAAATCTAAGTTTAAATATTACTTGTTTTTATCAAAGGAAATAGATAAATTTACTTTGAAAAAGCACCACGAAAAATCTTTTAATTAACCAGTATTTTCTGTTATACATTGGTCATAGTATACTTAACATGAAAAATTGTCAGGCTCATTAGAATTTATAAGGCGATTTATACCCAAAAAAAACAACACAAAACACCTATTTTCATGATTAATTAAGTAGCTTTATTTCGAATACAAATAGTTTAAAGAAGGCCATCTAAATACCTTATATTCACCAAAAACAACACATGTTTAATGTGTAATATATGTGTCCTATTTCAAGTTCTATCAAACTTTAATGTGAAATAAAAAAACTAAAAACAATACAATTATAATTAAAGGGCAATATTAAATAGAAAAACCCTGGTAATTATACAATAACAAGAATTTCTTATTTATTAAAAAAATTATATAATCAATTTTGCATACAATCTTAAAGTCTCTCATTTTCACTGGTATAATATTCAATAACTTCTCTTCGGATTATATTTATGCTTGAACAATTAATTGTCAAATGATAACTCGGAAAACACGCTCTGACCATACACCTTTTTCAAACGGTCCAATCCGCATCAGGTAATTCTGGCATAGCAATACGTGAGCATATAAAACGAAGGCTTTATTCGCACATATATCTAACATGTAGGCACATCTAGTTATCGTGATAAAATAGAACCTAAGATAGGCATTGGTCCTGAAGAATTTGTGGATCAAATGTGAAAATGTATTTCCCTTACATGATATACAACATAAGGCGGATGACTGACATCTACCCGAGGCCTCTGTAATGAAGGCTTTATTAGCTAACATTTATTTCACCAACTGCAACTCCTATTAAATATCTAGCATTTTTGTTTCTATTCCGCCATCAGCCACTTATCACCAAGTGTTTCATGCTTGTAAAACCGAACCCATTTTTTCAAATGGTGGGGAATGTATGTTTCCAGAATATACGTTGAAGTATATTTCTACCGCGAACTAAAGAACTAGCTGTGGTACACCAATAGTCAAGCTGGATTTATCTGTCGCAATGGATGAAAATGGTGTGCCTTCTTTATGGTAGAATATTCTACATTCGTTTATGTACTATCATAATTCAGATCTCAAGTTTAGATTAAACAATTTGTTTTACCTTTCCTCACATAACATTTGCAATTGATAACTAAAATCTATGCATGTGCTTTATTAACTAGAAGTAATTTGTAGAATTTCAACAGACATTTTCTTATCGGAATGTTGTTTCGCAGAAATACTTTTATAACAAATAAAATAAATTAAGGAACAAATAATCGAAAAGGACAATAATTTCACTTATTCATTAATTTTCAACAACCTAGCTACTTCATGATTGATAATAAAGTTGATTTGTGTATAGTTGTAATAAAAACGTAAACCATAAATGCACCACATCAACAAATAGATTTCAAGTATTCTCAAGAAGAAATTTTTTCATAATACCATGTCCATGGGAAAATATAAATGAACATATTTATATATATATATAATAATGAAAACAAAATATAAACTAGTAGAGATCGTGCAATAATGGAACGATTAATAATTTGGAACAACACACATTCAGTTCAGACTCAATGCCCAAAAGTACTATTTCCGCTTGCAAAAATCAGACAGCGATTGGTTTGTGTCTAAATTATTTCTTTTGTAGAATTTATTAATTATCCTAAGAAACACTATATATTTTATTTTTAAATATTTGTCAGATTATTAGACTATACGAGGTAATTTCATTATAGTCCATCGGAACTTTTTGGTATAGTTACCAAAGAGTTAATTGCATGATTTTATAGCCTGTTCAGCGTATCAAATGTTAAAAGATAAGTGAAGTGTTTATGATTAGCATAGCTCACCTAGTAACAAGTTTAGGAATACCTGACTCGGCCTAAACGCCCAAGCCAGGATAAGCGACTGTATAGTCCAATCAAGGTAAGAGATCCGTGCTTAATGGCAGCTTATCGGTTAAAGCCGGCACACTGCATTCAACTTGCAAATATCGTAGTAAAAATGGATAGTGCTGTCCTATAGACGTAGGCGTACTAAATTCAAATGTTCACGAAGTATTTTCCGTTGCGACTTCTTATTATAATAATAATAATATTAATAGTACAACCAATAACAAAAATATAAATAATAATAATTGTTATTGTTAAAATAACAATAAAAATAGTAATAATATTAATTTTTTTTAAATAGTAGACTAGGACTGTGTAAGTAGAAGAAACATTAATGATTTCGGAGACATACATAAATTCCATTAATTGGAGAATTAAAACCTTTTAAAACACGCGTCGCAACAGCATAAATATTAGTTGTTCACAAGTCGTAGTAAAAAATGGAATTTAAAAAAATGCAATTAATCTCATGTTAAATATGAAGTAAGAATAAAATAATATAAATTATTTTTAAGTAACAGAAATTATGAGAATTAAACGTTTTTAAATTGAAACAATAGTTTAGCGTTGCTAATTTTTTTTGTTCATGTATAACAACAACCTATTTGCACTTAGGCAAAAATTACATGATAATTTTATTTGCCGTTGAATTTGTGAAAATAAGGCCAGCCTTAACTGCATGAATTGAACTTGCGTAACTTGCTGATAAACGGATAATATAAATCTTGCGTGTGACGAGTTTAATATTTATCAGTGATTGTTTTTTATGCATATTTGTTTAACTTTAAATTTTGAAGTGAATTCAGGTACAAATTTTAATTCAGATATTTTATGTATTTTTAATTATAATTGAAAAATAAAAAATTTATTTAAGCATAGAGTTATTTTAATGCTGGTATATAAAAAACGGTTAAATAAACCATTTCCTTTTTTGAGAACTAAACTGGAATCCAATTGCTTGTATTTTATACAATAATTAATCAAGGGAGATTCAGTCAGGTTAAAAATATGCATTATACAACAATCAAGAAATGAGAAACACATACAATGACGCACATTCACACACTCACACAAATCATTGACCTATTCACACAGAAATCATGTACGATCTTCTTTTGTTTCTAGTTGAAGATCAAATATTTTACGTACCACAGCTCACACTGGGCTTAATTATTTTTCGTTTTCAGCGTTGAATAACACCTGAAACTACGCCTGCTTTAGAGTGAATTACTTTTGAACTTGCTTTTTTATCAATTAGCTAGTCTGGCCAATATAGCGCACTGAGCAGCCAGGGAAAATATATATACGTGGAAATTGTTGGTATGTTTGATTGCAGGGATCAGAACTTGTAAACTTTCGTTTGGCAGGCAGTTTGGTTTGTAAAAATTTAAATCAAGTATGCGAGTTTAAAGTAAACACTAATATCATTGTATTTAACCTGACGTCGAACAACATAGCAAAACTGCCGTGAGTCAGAAGTACTAACGCGTTTCGAACTTCCATGATCGTCAACAGAGAAAGACGGCAAACTGCCTACCAAGGAGCAAACCGCAGTGCGTATAAATGTAAAGCAAAATGAGTTAGCTGCAAAAAGTTACTAATCGTGGCCACATAGCAATGGTGCAGCTGACATTTCCAGTCAAGTACTATGTACGTGGGACTACAAGTGGTGATAGTAGCATATCTAATTTTGTTTACCACATATATGCATTGCGTTTTGATCCTTGCTAGTCAGTTCGCCATCGTACTCTAATGGTTGTCATTGAAGGTCGAAATGCTTCTGTACGTGTGACTGTCGGTAGTTTGCTATGTTGTTCGACGGCTGGTTAAATACAATGGGATAGGTGTTTACTAAAAGCTCGAAAACTTCATTTTAATGTTGTTACCACCTCACGCGCAATCAATGTTTGTTTAGTGTTTGGCATATTGAACGTCACAGAAATCACGAAATTTTCATTCTTCGAGGAAGTATTTCAGATAGTACATACCACTTAAAGGTCATTTAAATCTAACTGAATTTTGTCGAAGAAATTTCATTTTAATTGTAATCTTAAAACTTGTATCATAATAAATTAAGGCTTCACTACATTATCGGTTTCTTAATTCAATTAGAAAAAGTGAGTTCGACAGATGTAATATATTATGCTAACGCTTCAGTTAGGATAATTTGTATGCTTACCTCAGTGTTGAGAAAAACTTTTCTTTGTAAGCTTGCTTGGTATCCAGATGCATTTAAACTCTATTTCAAATAAATTTTGAAACAAATTTGAAATGCCTTCAATTTTAATTGAATTAATTGCACGGGTAAATTCATTAAATAAAATGTTCCTTCAATACGTCCTAATTTGCTTTTTCAGCCTGCTCTTGAACACTTGGTGTTCAAATTTGTAAATAAGAATGATGTAGTTTCGTTTACACATTTAACACAGGCTATCTGCGCATCCGCTGCAGATAATTAAATTTCGGACATTCACGATTATTTAATATTTACTCAGTATTAAAGCGGGTGAAGCGTCTCACACTATGACGAGAAAATTATGTATTATTGGCGGAATTTTAAAAAATAGTTGACTGATAAATTCAAAAAAATTTAACTTCAATAAAACAAATTCCTTTCCCAATAGGTTGTTATAAAGTATATATTTATATACAAATAAATTCTGTTACTTCAAAATTCCATGAAATGTTTAAATATCCTGCCGTTCTGCTTTTTATGTTAATAATGAACCAAAAAATAATGAGTTTTATTTTCGTCACGTGTTTCAGCTTCCACTGAAAACAATTGCACTAATAAATTAAACAGCGTCCAATATACGGATTTTTGATGATTATTTGTATTGTTGATGGTTAACTAAATATAAAACCATTTGTTTAGAAACTACCGATTACCGTAATATAATAACAATTTGTTTTTTGGATTTTATGTTAATCTAAGTATGACATATTTTAAATGTCTTGTTCGGAATTTACTTTCAAATTGATAGTTATTTACGTCCGCCTGCGGCGATTACTAGGAGAAGTGTCAGTTTTTTCAAAGAATAATCGAAGGAAAGTTGGTTGCTAATACGTTTTACGCCTACGAACCAATCCATCGTGCATTCTTATATTTTAAAGATTATTTATTGATCTGAAATGCCAAGCTTTGAGTCCTTTCTGGAGCCAATTCAGGGTAATATTTAAAGAGTTTTCAGTAAGAATAAAACCGATCTCCTCGATGAATTGCCTTACCTACATTTTACTAAGTTAAACTTTTAGTAATAAATGTATATCTAATTTGGTTGGTATTTACATCAAACTTGCATTTATTATCTAGAACATCATAAATTATATTTTATTAGCGGTCTCAGCCTCCGCAATGGTGCGAAATATTGAGAAGGAAAAATTAATTATTCCGTGTCACCTTAATATTACCATGTTCATGTACAAGACTATAAGAGTGTTACTTAATTTTTTAAATTAAAATAGTATATTATGAATAAGGTACTATGTACCTAGTCAATTAATTTAAACTACGAAAAGAAGAATATGCCAAAGTAAGAGCTAGCGAAAGTTAAAATCGCATGTTCACAAATGTCCATGCTTAATGGGGACTCACAGCTAGGAATCGGCATTACATTCAATCTACCAATTAATTCTACAATAAATATGCGTTCAAGAATAGTATTTGTAACACTTTCAGACAAAATCTACCGCAATGTGACTTCAGACACACCACAGAGTATAACATTTACTAAACCTGTAAAGGACGCCGACACAACTATTTTCGAGATAGAGTAATTTTCATGCTTAATGGGGACTCAACTCCAGGAATCGACACTGCATTCCATCCACGCATTACTTCTAAAATAATTATGCATTTTAAAACAGTTTTTGTATCACCATCAGACAAAATCTACAGGAATGTGATTTCAGAGGCACCACTGAATATAATATTTACTAAACCTGTAAAGGACGCTGACACCATTATTTTCGAAATAGAGCAATTTTCATACTTATGAAGGACTCACGCTAGCAATCGCACTACTCCATATGCAACCACTACTTCTAAAATAATTATGAGTTTTAGACAAGTATATGTATCACCATCAGACAAAATCTACAGGAATGTAACTTCAGAGACAGCACTAAATATAAAATTTACTAAATCTGTAAAGGACGCCGACACCATTATTTTCGAGATGGAGTAAATTTCATGCTCAATGGGGACTCACTGCTAGGAATCGGAAGTATCCCCCTTCCACACATTACTTCTAATATAATTATGCATTTTAGAACAGTATTTGTATCACCATCCTACAAAATCTACAGGAATGTGCCTTCAGTAACACCACCGAGTAATATATTTACTAAACTTCTAAAGGACGACGACACCATTATTTTCTAGATATTCTAACTTCATGCTTAATGGGGACTCAACGCCAGGAACGAACACAGCTCTCCATCAACCAACTACTTCCAAAATAATTATGCATTTTAGAACAGTATTTGTATCACAATGAGAGAAAATCTACAGGAATGTGTCTTCAGAGACAGCACTGATTATAATATTAACTAAACCTGTAAAGGGCGCCGAAACCATTATTTTCGAGATAGAGTAACTTTCATGCTTAATGGGGACACAATTCAAGGAATCGACACTGCATTCTATCCACAAATTATTTCGAAAATAATTATGCATTTTAGAACATTATTTGTATCACCAAGAGACACAATCTACAGGAATGTGTCTTCAGAAACACCACTGAGTATAATATTAACTAAATCTGTAAAGGACGCCGAAACCATTATTTTCGACATAGAGTAACTTTCATGCTTAATGGGGACTCAATTCCATGAATCGACACTGCATTCTATCCACAAATTACTCCTAAAACAATTGTGCATTTCAGAACAGTATATGTATCTCCATCAGACAAACTCTACAGGAATGTTACTTCAGAGACATCACTGAGTACAATATTTACGAAAACTGCAAAGGACGACGACAACATTATTTTCGAGAAAGAGTAACTTTCATGCTTAATGGGGACTCAACTCCATAAATCGACACTGCACTGCAACCACCCATAATTTCTAAAATAATTATGAGATTTAGAACAGTATTTGTATCAACATCTGACAAAAACTACAGGAATGTGACTTCAGGGACACCACTAAGTATAAAATTTACTAAACCTGTAAAGGACACCTACACCATTAATTTCGAGATAGAGTAACTTTCATGCTTCATGGGGACTCAAATCCAGAAATCGAAACTGCACTCCAACCACCCATCATTTCTAAAATAATTTTCCGTTTTAGAACAGTATTTTTATCAAAATCGGACAAAATCTACAGGAATGTGTCTTCAGAGACACCACTGATTATAAAATTTACTAAACCTGTGAAGGACACCAATACCATTATTTTCGAGATAAAATATCTTTCATGCTTAATGGGGACTCAACTACAGCAATCGACACCGCACTCCAACCACCCATCATTTCCTAAACAAGTATGCGTTTTAGAACAGTATTTGTATCAACATCAGACAAAATCTACAGGAATGTGACTTCAGAGACACCACTGAGTACAAAATTTAATAAACCTGTAAAGGACACCAACATCATTATTTTCGAGATAGAATAACTTTCATGCTTAATGAGGACTCAACTCCAGAAATCGACACTGCACTCCAAACGCCCATCATTTCTAAAACAGGTATGCGTTTTAGAACAGTATTTGTATCAACATCTGAAAAAATCTTCAGGAATGTGTCTTCAGAGACACCACTGAGAATAAAATTTACTAAACCTGTAAAGGACACCAACACCATTATTTTCGAGATAGTGTTGCATTCATGCTTCATTGGGATTCACTGCTAGGAATCGGCACTACACCCCATCCACACATTACTTCTAAAACAATTATGCGTTTTAGAACAGTATTTTTATCAACATCAGACAAAATCTACAGGAATGTGTCTTCAGAGACACCACTGAGTATAAAATTTACTAAACCTGTAAAGGAAACCAACACCATTATTTTTGAGATAGAATAACTGCCATGCTTAATGGGGACTCAACTCCAGAAATCGACACTGCACTCATTCCACCCATCATTTCCAAAATAATTATGCGTTTTATAACAATATTTGTATCACCATCAGACAAAATTTACAGGAATGTGACTTCAGGGACACCTCTGAATATAATATTTACTAAAGCTCAAAAGGACGCCGGCACCATTATTTACGAGGTAGAGATATTTTCTTACTTAATGTGGACTCACCGATAGAAATCGGCACTACACCCCATCCACACATTACTTCTAAAACAATTATGCGTTTTAAAACAGTATTTTTATCAACATCAGACAAAATCTACAGGAATGTGTCTTCAGAGACACCACTGAAAATAAAATTTACTAAACCTGTAAAGGACACCAACAGCATTATTTTCAAGATAGAGTAACTTTCATGCTTCATTGGGACTCACTGCTAGGAATCGGCACTACACCCCATCCACACATTACTTCTAAAACAATTATGCGTTTTAGAACAGTATTTTTATCAACATCAGGCAAAATCTACACGAATGTCTCTTCAGAGACACCACTGAGTATAAAATTTACTAAACCTGCAAAGGACGCCGACACCATTATTTTCGAGATAGAGTAACTTTCATGATTCAACGGGACTCTTTGCTAGGTATCGGAAGTACCACTCATCCACACATTACTTCTAAAACAATTACGCATTTTAGAGCAGTATTTTTATCAACATCAGACGAAATATACAGGAATGTGTCTTCAGATACACCACAGTATAAAATTTACTAAACCTGTAAAGGACACCAACTACATTATTTTCGAGAAAGAATAACTTTTATGCTTAATGGGGACTGAACTCCAGAAATTGACACTGCACTCCAACCACCCATCATTTCTAAAACAATTATGTGTTTTAGAACAGTATTTGTATAAACATCAGACAAAATCTACAGGAATGTGTCTTCAGAGACACCACTAATATAAAATTTACAAAACCTGTAAAGGACACCAGCACCATTATTTTCGAGATAGAGTAACTTTCATGCTTCATTGGGACTCACTGCTAGGAATCGACACTACACCCCATCCACACATTACTTCTAAAATAATTGTGCGTTTTAGAACAGTATTTTTTTCAACATCAGTCAAAATCTACACGAATGTCTCTTCAGATACACCACTGAGTATACAATTTACTAAACCTGTAAAGGACACCAACACCATTATTTTCGAGATAGAATAACTTTCATGCTTAATGGGGACTCAACTCCAGAAATCGACACTGCACTCCAACCGCCCATCATTTCTAAAATAATTATGCCTTTTAGAAAAATATTTGTTTCAACATCAGACAAAATCTACAGCAATGTGTCTTCAGAGACACCACTGAGTAAAAAATTTACTTAATCTGTAAAGGAAGCCGAAACCATTATTTTCCAGGTAGAGTAAATTTCATGCTTCATGGGGACTCAAGTCCAGAAGTCGACACTGCACTCCTAACCCCAATAATTTCTAAAATAATTATGCGTTTTAGAATAGTATTTTTATTAACATCAGTTAAAATCTACACGAATGTCTCTTCAGAGACACCACTGAGTATAAAATTTACTAAATCTGCAAAGGACACCAACACCATTATTTTCAATATAAAATATCTTTCATGCTTAATGGGGACTTAACTCCAATAATCGACACCGCACTCCAACCACCCATCATTTCTAAAACAATTATGCGTTTTAGAACAGTATTTTTATCAACATCAGACAAAATCTACAGGAATGTGTCTTCAGAGACACCACTGAGTATAAAATTTACTAAACCTGCAAAGGACGCCAACACTATTATTTTCGAGATAGAATAACTTTTATGCTTAATGGGGACTGAACTCCAGAAATTGACACTGCACTCCAACCACCCATCATTTCTAAAACAATTATGCGTTTCAGAACAGTATTCAAATCAACATCAGACAAAATCTACAGGAATGTGTCTTCAGAGACACCACTGAAAATAAAATTTACTAAACCTGTAAAGGACACCAACAGCATTATTTTCAAGATAGAGTAACTTTCATGCTTCATTGGGACTCACTGCTAGGAATCGGCACTACACCCGATCCACACATTACTTCTAAAACAATTATGCGTTTTATAACAGTATTTTATCAACATCAGACAAAATCTACAGGAATGTGTCTTCAGAGACACCACTGAGTATAAAATTTACTAAACCTGTAAAGGAAACCAACACCATTATTTTTGAAATAGAATAACTGCCATGCTTAATGGGGACTCAACTCCAGAAATCGACACTGCACTCATTCCACCCATCATTTCCAAAATAATTATGCGTTTTATAACAATATTTGTATCACCATCAGACAAAATTTACAGGAATGTGACTTCAGGGACACCTCTGAATATAATATTTACTAAAGCTCAAAAGGACGCCGGCACCATTATTTACGAGGTAGAGATATTTTCTTACTTAATGTGGACTCACCGATAGAAATCGGCACTACACCCCATCCACACATTACTTCTAAAACAATTATGCGTTTTAAAACAGTATTTTTATCAACATCAGACAAAATCTACAGGAATGTGTCTTCAGAGACACCACTGAATATAAATTTCACTAAACCTGTAAAGGACACCAGCACCATTAGTTTCGAGATAGAGTAACTTTCATGCTTCATTGGGACTCACTGCTAGGAATCGACACTACACCCCATCCACACATTACTTCTAAAACAATTATGCGTTTTAGAACAATATTTTTATCAACATCATTCAAAATCTACACGAATGTGTCTTCAGAGACACCACTGAAATAAATTTACTAAACCTGCAAAGGACACCAACAGCATTATTTTCAAGATAGAGTAACTTTCATGCTTCATTGGGACTCACTGCTAGGAATCGGCACTACACCCCATCCACACATTACTTCTAAAACAATTATGCGTTTTAGAACAGTATTTTTATCAACATCAGACAAAATCTAAAGGAATGTCTCTTCAGAGACACCACTGAGTATAAAATTTACTAAACCTGCAATGGAGGCCGACACCATTATTTTCGAGATAGAGTAAATTTCATGATTCATCGGGACTGACTGCTAGGAATCGGAAGTACCCCTCATCCACACATTACATCTAAAACAATTACGCATTTTAGAGCAGTATTTTTATCAACATCAGACAAAATCTACAGGAATGTGTCTTGAAATACACCACTGAGTATAATATTTTCTAAACCTGTTAAGGACACCAACTCCATTATTTTCGAGAAAGAATAACTTTTATGCTAAATGGGGACTGAACTCCAGAAATTGACACTGCACTCCAACCACCCATCATTTCTAAAACAATTATGAGTTTTAGAACTGTATTTGTATCACCATCAGACAAAATCTACGGGAATGTTACTTCAGGGACACCTCTGAATATAATATTTACTAAAGCTCAAAAGGACGCCGGCACCATTATTTACGAGGTAGAGATATTTTCTTACTTAATGTGGACTCACCGATAGAAATCGGCACTACACCCCATCCACACATTACTTCTAAAAGAATTATGCGTTTTAAAACAGTATTTTTATCAACATCAGACAAAATCTACAGGAATGTGTCTTCAGAGACACCACTAATATAAAATTTACAAAACCTGTAAAGGACACCAGCACCATTATTTTCGAGATAGAGTAACTTTCATGCTTCATTGGGACTCACTGCTAGGAATCGACACTACACCCCATCAACACATTACTTCTAAAACAATTGTGCGTTTTAGAACAATATTTTTATCAACATCATTCAAAATCTACACGAATGTGTCTTCAGAGACACCACTGAAAATAAAATTTACTAAACCTGCAAAGGACACCAACAGCATTATTTTCATGATAGAGTAACTTTCATGCTTCATTGGGACTCACTGCTAGGAATCGGCACTACACCCCATCCACACATTACTTCTAAAACAATTATGCGTTTTAGAACAGTATTTTTATCAACATCAGGAAAAATCTACACGAATGTCTCTTCAGAGACACCACTGAGTATACAATTTACTAAACCTGCAAAGGACGCCGACACCATTATTTTCGAGATAGAGTAACTTTCATGATTCAACGGGACTCACTGCTAGGAATCGGATGTACCCCTCATCCACACATTACTTCTTAAACAATTACGCATTTTAGAGCAGTATTTTTATCAACATCAGACAAAATATACAGGAATGTGTCTTCAGATACACCACAGTATAAAATTTATTAAACATGTAAAGGACACCAACTACATTATTTTCGAGAAAGAATAACTTTTATGCTTAATGGGGACTGAACTCCAGAAATTGACACTGCACTCCAACCACCCATCATTTCTAAAACAAGTATGCGTTTTAGAACAGTATTTGAATCACCATCAGACAAAATTTACAGGAATGTGACTTCAGGGACACCTCTGAATATAATATTTACTAAAGCTCAAAAGGACGCCGGCATCATTATTGACGAGGTAGAGATATTTTCTTACTTAATGTGGACTCACCGATAGAAATCGGCACTACACCCCATTCACACATTACTTCTAAAAGAATTATGCGTTTTAAAACAGTATTTTTATCAACATCAGAAGAAAACTACAGGAATGTGTCTTCAGAGACACCACTAATATAAAATTTACAAAACCTGTAAAGGACACCAGCACCATTTTTTTCGAGATAGAGTAACTTTCATGCTTCATTGGGACTCACTGCTAGGAATCGACACTACACCCCATCAACACATTACTTCTAAAACAATTGTGCGTTTTAGAACAATATTTTTATCAACATCATTCAAAATCTACACGAATGTGTCTTCAGAGACACCACTGAAAATAAAATTTACTAAACCTGTAAAGGACACCAACAGCATTATTTTCATGATAGAGTAACTTTCATGCTTCATTGGGACTCACTGCTAGGAATCGGCACTACACCCCATCCACACATTACTTCTAAAACAATTATGCGTTTTAGAACAGTATTTTTATCAACATCAGGCAAAATCTACACGAATGTCTCTTCAGAGACACCACTGATTATTCAATTTACTAAACCTGCAAAGGACGCCGACACCATTATTTTCGAGATAGAGTAACTTTCATGATTCAACGGGACTCACTGCTAGGAATCGGATGTACCCCTCATCCACACATTACTTCTTAAACAATTACGCATTTTAGAGCAGTATTTTTATCAACATCAGACAAAATATACAGGAATGTGTCTTCAGATACACCACAGTATAAAATTTACTAAACCTGTAAAGGACACCAACTACATTATTTTCGAGAAAGAATAACTTTTATGCTTACTGGGGACTGAACTCCAGAAATTGACACTGCACTCCAACCACCCATCATTTCTAAAACAAATATGCGTTTTAGAACAGTATTTGAATCACCATCAGACAAAATTTACAAGAATGTGACTTCAGGGACACCTCTGAATATAATATTTACTAAAGCTCAAAAGGACGCCGGCACCATTATTGACGAGGTAGAGATATTTTCTTACTTAATTTGGACTCACCGATAGAAATCGGCACTACACCCCATCCACACATTACTTCTAAAAGAATTATGCGTTTTAAAACAGTATTTTTATCAACATCAGACGAAATCTACAGGAATGTGTCTTCAGAGACACCACTGAAAATAAAATTTACTAAACCTGCAAAGGTCGCCAACACTATTATTTTTGAGATAGAGTAACTTTCATGATTCATGGGTACTCACTGCTAGGAATCGACACTACACCCCATCCACACATAATTTCTAAAATAATTATGCATTTTAGAGCAGTATTTTTATCAACATCAGACAAAATCTAAAGGAATGTGTCTTCAGATACACCACTGAGTATACAATTTACTAAACCTGTAAAGGACACCAACACCATTATTTTCGAGATAGAATAACTTTCATGCTTAATGGGGACTCAACTACAGATATCGCCACTGCACTCCAACCGCCCATCATTGCTAAAATAATTATGCCTTTTAGAAAAATATTTGTTTCAACATCAGACAAAATCTACAACAATGTGTCTTCAGAGACACCACTGAGTAAAAAATTTACTTAATCTGTAAAGGACGCCGAAACCATTATTTTCCAGGTAGAGTAAATTTCTTGCTTCATGGGGACTCAAGTCCAGAAGTCGACACTGCACTCCTAACCCCAATCATTTCTAAAATAATTATGCGTTTTAGAATAGTATTTTTATCAACATCAGTTAAAATCTACACGAATGTCTCTTCAGAGACACCACTGAGTATAAAATTTACTAAACCTGCAAAGGTCGCCGACACTATTATTTTCGAGATAGAGTAACTTTCATGATTCATGGGGACTCACAGCTAGGAATCGGAAGTACCCCTCATCCACACATTACTTCTAAAACAATTATGCATTTTAGAGCAGTATTTTTATCAACATCAGACAAAATCTACAGGAATGTCTCTTCAGATACACCACTGAGTATACAATTTACTAAACCTGTAAAGTACACCAACACCATTATTTTCGAGATAAAATATCTTTCATGCTTAATGGGGACTTAACTCCAATAATCGACACCGCACTCCAACCACCCATCATTTCTAAAACAAGTATGCGTTTTAGAACAGTATCTGTATCAACATCAGACAAAATCTAAAGGAATGTGTCTTCAGAGACACCACAGCGTGCAAAATTTCCTAAACCTGTAAAGGACACCAACACCATTATTTTCGAGATAGAATAACTTTCATGCTTAATAGGGACTCAACTCCAGAAATCGACACTACACTCTAACCGCCCATCATTTCTAAAACAAGTATGCGTTTTAGAAAAGTATATGTATCAACATCAGACAAAATCTACAGGAATGTGTCTTCAGAGACACCACCGAAAATAAAATTTACTAAACCTGTAAAGGATACCAAAAGCATTATTTTCAAGATACAGTAACTTTCATGCTTCATTGGGACTCACTGCTAGGAATCGGCACTTCACCCAATCCACACATTACTTCTAAAACAATTATGCATTTTAGAACAGTATTTTATCAACATAAGACAAAATCGAAAGGAATGTCTCATCAGAGACACCATTGAGTATAAAATTTACTAAACCTGCAATGGACGCCGACACCATTATTTTCGAGATAGAGTAAATTTCATGATTCATCGGGATTCACTGCTAGGAATCGAAAATACCCCTCATCCACACATTACTTCTAAAACAATTACGCATTTTAGAGCAGTATTTTCATCAACATCAGACAAAATCTACAGGAATGTGTCTTCAGAGACACCACTGAGTATAAAATTTACTAAACCTGTAAAGGAAACCAACACCATTATTTTTGAAATAGAATAACTGCCATGCTTAATGGGGACTCAACTCCAGAAATGACACTGCACTCATTCCACCCATCATTTCCAAAATAATTATGAGTTTTATAACAATATTTGTATCACAAACAGGCAAAATTTACAGGAATGTGATTTCAGGGACACCTCTGAATATAATATTTACTAAAGCTCATAAGGACGTCGGCACCATTATTTACGAGGTAGAGATATTTTGTTACTTAATGTGGACTCACCGATAGAAATCGGCACTACACCCCATCCACACATTACTTCTAAAACAATTATGCGTTTTAAAACAGTATTTTTGTCAAAATCAGACAAAATCTACAAGAATGTGTCTTCAGAGACACCATTGAAAATAAAATTTACTAAAACTGAAAAGGACACCAACAGCATTATTTTCAAGATAGAGTAACTTTCATGCTTCATTGGGACTCACTGCTAGGAATCGGCACTACACCCCATCCACACATTAATTCTAAAACAAATATACGTTTTAGAACAGTATTTTTATCAACATCAGACAAAATCTACAGGAATGTGTCTTCAGAGACACCACTGAGTATAAAATTTACTAAACCTGTAAAGGAAACCAACACCATTATTTTTGAAATTGAATAACTGCCATGCTTAATGGGGACTCAACTCCAGAAATCGACACTGCACTCATTCTACCCATCATTTCCAAAATAATTATGCGTTTTATAACAATATTTGTATCACCATAAGACAAAATTTACAGGAATGTGACTTCAGGGACACCTCTGAATATAATATTTACTAAAGCTCAAAAGGACCCCGGCACCATTATTTACGAGGTAAAGATATTTTCTTACTTAATGTGGACTCACCGATAGAAATCGGCACTACACCCCATCCACACATTACTTCTAAAACAATTATGCGTTTTAAAACAGTTTTTTTATCAACATAAGACAAAATCTACAGGAATGTGTCTTCAGAGACACCACTAATATAAAATTTACAAAACCTGTAAAGGACACCAGCACCATTATTTTCGAGATAGAGTAACTTTCATGCTTCATTGGGACTCACTGCTAGGAATCGACACTACACCCGATCAACACATTACTTCTAAAACAATTGTGCGTTTTAGAACAATATTTTTATCAACATCATTCAAAATCTACACGAATGTGTCTTCAGAGACACCACTGAAAATAAAATTTACTAAACCTGCAAAGGACACCAACAGCATTATTTTCATGATAGAGTAACTTTCATGCTTCATTGGGACTCACTGCTAGGAATCGGCACTACACCCCATCCACACATTACTTCTAAAACAATTATGCGTTTTAGAACAGTATTTTTATCAACATCAGGAAAAATCTACACGAATGTCTCTTCAGAGACACCACTGAGTATACAATTTACTAAACCTGCAAAGGACGCCGACACCATTATTTTCGAGATAGAGTAACTTTCATGATTCAACGGGACTCACTGCTAGGAATCGGATGTACCCCTCATCCACACATTACTTCTTAAACAATTACGCATTTTAGAGCAGTATTTTTATCAACATCAGACAAAATATACAGGAATGTGTCTTCAGATACACCACAGTATAAAATTTACTAAACCTGTAAAGGACACCAACTACATTATTTTCGAGAAAGAATAACTTTTATGCTTAATGGGGACTGAACTCCAGAAATTGACACTGCACTCCAACCACCCATCATTTCTAAAACAAGTATGCGTTTTAGAACAGTATTTGAATCACCATCAGACAAAATTTACAGGAATGTGACTTCAGGGACACCTCTGAATATAATATTTACTAAAGCTTAAAAGGACGCCGGCACCATTATTGACGAGGTAGAGATATTTTCTTACTTAATTTGGACTCACCGATAGAAATCGGCACTACACCCCATCCACACATTACTTCTAAAAGAATTATGCGTTTTAAAACAGTATTTTTATCAACATCAGACGAAATCTACAGGAATGTGTCTTCAGAGACACCACTGAAAATAAAATTTACTAAATCTGTAAAGGACACCAACAGCATTATTTTCAAGATAGAGTAACTTTCATGCTTCATTGGGACTCACTGCTAGGAATCGGCACTACACACCATCCACACATTACTTCTAAAACAATTATGCGTTTTAGAACAGTATTTTTATCAACATCAGTCAAAACCTACACGAATGTCCCTTCAGAGACACCACTGCGTATAAAATTTACTAAACCTGCAAAGGACGCCGACACCATTATTTTCGAGATAGAGTAACTTTCATGATTCATGGGGATTCACTTCTAGGAATCGGAAGTATCCCTCATGCACACATTACTTCTAAAACAATTACGCCTTTTAGAGTAGTATTTTTATCAACATCAGACAAAATCTACAGGATTGTGTCTTCAGATACATCACAGTATAAAATTTACTAAACCTGTGAATGACACCAACTCCATTATTTTCGAGATAGAATAACTTTTATGCTTAATGGGGACTGAACTCCAGAAATTGACACTGCACTTCCACAACCCATCATTTCTAAAACAATTATGTGTTTTAGAACAGTATTTGTATAAACATCATACAAAATCTACAGGAATGTGTCTTCAGAGACACCACTAATATAAAATTTACAAAACCTGTAAAGGACACCAGCAACATTATTTTCGAGATAGAGTAACTTTCATGCCATATTGGGACTCACTGCTAGGAATCGACACTACACCCCATCCACACATTACTTCTAAAACAATTGTGCGTTTTAGAACAGTATTTTTATCAACATCAGTCAAAATCTACACGAATGTCTCTTCAGAGACACCACTGAGTATAAAATTTACTAAACCTGCAAAGGTCGCCAACACTATTATTTTCGAGATAGAGTAACTTTCATGATTCATGGGTACTCACTGCTAGGAATCGACACTACACCCCATCCACACATAACTTCTAAAACAATTATGCATTTTAGAGCAGTATTTTTATCAACATCAGACAAAATCTAAAGGAATGTGTCTTCAGATACACCACTGAGTATACAATTTACTAAACCTGTAAAGGACACCAACACCATTATTTTCGAGATAGAATAACTTTCATGCTTAATGGGGACTCAACTCCACAAATCGACACTGCACTCCAACTGCCCATCATTTCTAAAATAATTATGCCTTTTAGAAAAATATTTGTTTCAACATCAGACAAAATCTACAGCAATGTGTCTTCAGAGACACCACTGAGTAAAAAATTTACTTAATCTGTAAAGGACGCCGAAACCATTATTTTCCAGGTAGAGTAAATTTCATGCTTCATGGGGACTCAAGTCCAGAAGTCGTCACTGCACTCCTAACCCCAATCATTTCTAAAATAATTATGCGTTTTAGAATAGTATTTTTATCAACATCAGTTAAAATCTACACGAATGTCTCTTCAGAGACACCACTGAGTATAAAATTTACTAAACCTGCAAAGGTCGCCGACACTATTATTTTCGAGATAGAGTAACTTTCATGATTCATGGGGACTCACAGCTAGGAATCGGAAGTACCCCTCATCCACACATTACTTCTAAAACAATTATGCATTTTAGAGCAGTATTTTTATCAACATCAGACAAAATCTACAGGAATGTCTCTTCAGATACACCATTGAGTATACAATTTACTAAACCTGTAAAGACACCAACACCATTATTTTCGAGATAAAATATCTTTCATGCTTAATGGGGACTTAACTCCAATAATCGACACCGCACTCCAACCACCCATCATTTCTAAAACAAGTATGCGTTTTAGAACAGTATTTGTATCAACATCAGACAAAATCTACAGGAATGTGTCTTCAGAGACACCACTGAGTATAAAATTTACTAAACGTGTAAAGGAAACCAACACCATTATTTTTGAAATAGAATAACTGCCATGCTTAATGGGGACTCAACTCCAGAAATCGACACTGCACTCATTCCACCCATCACTTCCAATATAATTATGCGTTTTATAACAATATTTGTATCACAATCAGACAAAATTTACAGGAATGTGACTTTAGGGACACCTCTGAATATAATATTTACTAAAGCTCATAAGGACGTCGGCACCATTACTTACGAGGTAGAGATATTTTCTTACTTAATGTGGACTCACCGATAGAAATCGGCACTACACCCCATCCACACATTACTTCTAAAACAATTATGCGTTTTAAAACAGTATTTTTGTCAACATCAGACAAAATCTACAGGAATGTGTTTTCAGAGACACCACTGAAAATAAAATTTACTAAAACTGTAAAGGACACCAACAGCATTATTTTCAATATAGAGTAACTTTCATGCTTCATTGGGACTCACTGCTAGGAATCGGCACTACACCCCATCCACACATTAATTCTAAAACAATTATACGTTTTAGAAC
The DNA here is from genome assembly GCA_029291075.1 of Eudiplozoon nipponicum. Classification (NCBI taxonomy): domain Eukaryota; kingdom Metazoa; phylum Platyhelminthes; class Monogenea; order Mazocraeidea; family Diplozoidae; genus Eudiplozoon; species Eudiplozoon nipponicum. The sequence continues at coordinate 54,242 of JAQBSW010000144.1, forward strand.
AGTATTTTTATCAACATCAGACAAAATCTACAGGAATGTGTCTTCAGAGACACCACTGAGTATAAAATTTACTAAACCTGTAAAAGAAACCAACACCATTATTTTTGAGATAGAATAACTGCCATGCTTAATGGGGACTCAACTCGAGAAATCGACACTGCACTCATTCCACCAATCATTTCAAAAATAATTATGCGTTTTATAACAATATTTGTATCACCATCAGACAAAATTTACAGGAATTTGACTTCAGGGACACCTCTGAATATAATATTTACTAAAGCTCAAAAGGATGCCGGCACCATTATTTACGAGGTAGAGATATTTTCTTACTTAATGTGGACTCACCGATAGAAATCGGCACTGCACCCCATCCACACATTACTTCTAAAACAATTATGCGTTTTAAAACAGTATTTGTATCAACATCAGACAAAATCTACAGGAACGTGTCTTCAGAGACACCACTGAAAATAAAATTTACTAAACCTGTAAAGGACACCAACAGCATTATTTTCACGATAGAGTAACTTTCATGCTTCATTGGGACTCACTGCTAGGAATCGGCACTACACGCCATCCACACATTACTTCTAAAACAATTATGCGTTTTAGAACAGTATTTTTATCAACATCAGTCAAAACCTACACGAATGTCCCTTCAGAGACACCACTGCGTATAAAATTTACTAAACCTGCAAAGGACGCCGACACCATTATTTTCGAGATAGAGTAACTTTCATGATTCATGGGTATTCTCTGCTAGGAATCGGAAGTATCCCTCATGCACACATTACTTCTAAAACAATTACGCCTTTTAGAGTAGTATTTTTATCAACATCAGACAAAATCTACAGGAATGTGTCTTCAGATACATCACAGTATAAAATTTACTAAACCTGTGAATGACACCAACACCATTATTTTCGAGATAGAATAACTTTCATGCTTAATGGGGACTCAACTCCACAAATCGACACTGCACTCCAACTGCCCATCATTTCTAAAATAATTATGCCTTTTAGAAAAATATTTGTTTCAACATCAGACAAAATCTACAGCAATGTGTCTTCAGAGACACCACTGAGTAAAAAATTTACTTAATCTGTAAAGGACGCCGAAACCATTATTTTCCAGGTAGAGTAAATTTCATGCTTCATGGGGACTCAAGTCCAGAAGTCGTCACTGCACTCCTAACCCCAATCATTTCTAAAATAATTATGCGTTTTAGAATAGTATTTTTATCAACATCAGTTAAAATCTACACGAATGTCTCTTCAGAGACACCACTGAGTATAAATTTACTAAACCTGCAAAGGTCGCCGACACTATTATTTTCGAGATAGAGTAACTTTCATGATTCATGGGGACTCACAGCTAGGAATCGGAAGTACCCCTCATCCACACATTACTTCTAAAACAATTATGCATTTTAGAGCAGTATTTTTATCAACATCAGACAAAATCTACAGGAATGTCTCTTCAGATACACCATTGAGTATACAATTTACTAAACCTGTAAAGACACCAACACCATTATTTTCGAGATAAAATATCTTTCATGCTTAATGGGGACTTAACTCCAATAATCGACACCGCACTCCAACCACCCATCATTTCTAAAACAAGTATGCGTTTTAGAACAGTATTTGTATCAACATCAGACAAAATCTACAGGAATGTGTCTTCAGAGACACCACTGAGTATAAAATTTACTAAACGTGTAAAGGAAACCAACACCATTATTTTTGAAATAGAATAACTGCCATGCTTAATGGGGACTCAACTCCAGAAATCGACACTGCACTCATTCCACCCATCACTTCCAATATAATTATGCGTTTTATAACAATATTTGTATCACAATCAGACAAAATTTACAGGAATGTGACTTTAGGGACACCTCTGAATATAATATTTACTAAAGCTCATAAGGACGTCGGCACCATTACTTACGAGGTAGAGATATTTTCTTACTTAATGTGGACTCACCGATAGAAATCGGCACTACACCCCATCCACACATTACTTCTAAAACAATTATGCGTTTTAAAACAGTATTTTTGTCAACATCAGACAAAATCTACAGGAATGTGTTTTCAGAGACACCAATGAAAATAAAATTTACTAAAACTGTAAAGGACACCAACAGCATTATTTTCAATATAGAGTAACTTTCATGCTTCATTGGGACTCACTGCTAGGAATCGGCACTACACCCCATCCACACATTAATTCTAAAACAATTATACGTTTTAGAACAGTATTTTTATCAACATCAGACAAAATCTACAGGAATGTGTCTTCAGAGACACCACTGAGTATAAAATTTACTAAACCTGTAAAAGAAACCAACACCATTATTTTTGAGATAGAATAACTGCCATGCTTAATGGGGACTCAACTCGAGAAATCGACACTGCACTCATTCCACCAATCATTTCAAAAATAATTATGCGTTTTATAACAATATTTGTATCACCATCAGACAAAATTTACAGGAATTTGACTTCAGGGACACCTCTGAATATAATATTTACTAAAGCTCAAAAGGACGCCGGCACCATTATTTACGAGGTAGAGATATTTTCTTACTTAATGTGGACTCACCGATAGAAATCGGCACTGCACCCCATCCACACATTACTTCTAAAACAATTATGCGTTTTAAAACAGTATTTGTATCAACATCAGACAAAATCTACAGGAACGTGTCTTCAGAGACACCACTGAAAATAAAATTTACTAAACCTGTAAAGGACACCAACAGCATTATTTTCACGATAGAGTAAGTTTCATGCTTCATTGGGACTCGCTGCTAGGAATCGGCACTACACGCCATCCACACATTACTTCTAAAACAATTATGCGTTTTAGAACAGTATTTTTATCAACATCAGTCAAAACCTACACGAATGTCCCTTCAGAGACACCACTGCGTATAAAATTTACTAAACCTGCAAAGGACGCCGACACCATTATTTTCGAGATAGAGTAACTTTCATGATTCATGGGGACTCACTGCTAGGAATCGGAAGTATCCCTCATCCACACATTACTTCTAAAACAATTACGCCTTTTAGAGTAGTATTTTTATCAACATCAGACAAAATCTACAGGAATGTGTCTTCAGATACATCACAGTATAAAATTTACTAAACCTGTGAATGACACCAACACCATTATTTTCGAGATAGAATAACTTTCATGCTTAATGGGGACTCAACTCCACAAATCGACACTGCACTCCAACTGCCCATCATTTCTAAAATAATTATGCCTTTTAGAAAAATATTTGTTTCAACATCAGACAAAATCTACAGCAATGTGTCTTCAGAGACACCACTGAGTAAAAAATTTACTTAATCTGTAAAGGACGCCGAAACCATTATTTTCCAGGTAGAGTAAATTTCATGCTTCATGGGGACTCAAGTCCAGAAGTCGTCACTGCACTCCTAACCCCAATCATTTCTAAAATAATTATGCGTTTTAGAATAGTATTTTTATCAACATCAGTTAAAATCTACACGAATGTCTCTTCAGAGACACCACTGAGTATAAATTTACTAAACCTGCAAAGGTCGCCGACACTATTATTTTCGAGATAGAGTAACTTTCATGATTCATGGGGACTCACAGCTAGGAATCGGAAGTACCCCTCATCCACACATTACTTCTAAAACAATTATGCATTTTAGAGCAGTATTTTTATCAACATCAGACAAAATCTACAGGAATGTCTCTTCAGATACACCATTGAGTATACAATTTACTAAACCTGTAAAGACACCAACACCATTATTTTCGAGATAAAATATCTTTCATGCTTAATGGGGACTTAACTCCAATAATCGACACCGCACTCCAACCACCCATCATTTCTAAAACAAGTATGCGTTTTAGAACAGTATTTGTATCAACATCAGACAAAATCTACAGGAATGTGTCTTCAGAGACACCACTGAGTATAAAATTTACTAAACGTGTAAAGGAAACCAACACCATTATTTTTGAAATAGAATAACTGCCATGCTTAATGGGGACTCAACTCCAGAAATCGACACTGCACTCATTCCACCCATCACTTCCAATATAATTATGCGTTTTATAACAATATTTGTATCACAATCAGACAAAATTTACAGGAATGTGACTTTAGGGACACCTCTGAATATAATATTTACTAAAGCTCATAAGGACGTCGGCACCATTACTTACGAGGTAGAGATATTTTCTTACTTAATGTGGACTCACCGATAGAAATCGGCACTACACCCCATCCACACATTACTTCTAAAACAATTATGCGTTTTAAAACAGTATTTTTGTCAACATCAGACAAAATCTACAGGAATGTGTTTTCAGAGACACCACTGAAAATAAAATTTACTAAAACTGTAAAGGACACCAACAGCATTATTTTCAAGATAGAGTAACTTTCATGCTTCATTGGGACTCACTGCTAGGAATCGGCACTACACCCCATCCACACATTAATTCTAAAACAATTATACGTTTTAGAACAGTATTTTTATCAACATCAGACAAAATCTACAGGAATGTGTCTTCAGAGACACCACTGAGTATAAAATTTACTAAACCTGTAAAAGAAACCAACACCATTATTTTTGAGATAGAATAACTGCCATGCTTAATGGGGACTCAACTCGAGAAATCGACACTGCACTCATTCCACCAATCATTTCAAAAATAATTATGCGTTTTATAACAATATTTGTATCACCATCAGACAAAATTTACAGGAATTTGACTTCAGGGACACCTCTGAATATAATATTTACTAAAGCTCAAAAGGACGCCGGCACCATTATTTACGAGGTAGAGATATTTTCTTACTTAATGTGGACTCACCGATAGAAATCGGCACTGCACCCCATCCACACATTACTTCTAAAACAATTATGCGTTTTAAAACAGTATTTGTATCAACATCAGACAAAATCTACTGGAACGTGTCTTCAGAGACACCACTGAAAATAAAATTTACTAAACCTGTAACGGACACCAACAGCATTATTTTCAAGATAGAGTAACTTTCATGCTTCATTGGGACTCACTGCTAGGAATCGGCACTACACCCCATCCACACATTACTTCTAAAACAATTATGCGTTTTAGAACAGTATTTTTATCAACATCAGTCAAAATCTACACGAATGTCCCTTCAGAGACACCACTGAGTATAAAATTTACTAAACCTGCAAAGGACGCGGACACCATTATTTTCGAGATAAATTAACTTTCATGATTCATGGGGACTCACTGCTAGGAATCGGAAGTATCCCTCATCCACACATTACTTCTAAAACAATTACGCCTTTTAGAGTAGTATTTTTATCAACATCAGACAAAATCTACAGGAATGTGTCTTCAGATACATCACAGTATAAAATTTACTAAACCTGTGAATGACACCAACACCATTATTTTCGAGATAGAATAACTTTCATGCTTAATGGGGACTCAACTCCACAAATCGACACTGCACTCCAACTGCCCATCATTTCTAAAATAATTATGCCTTTTAGAAAAATATTTGTTTCAACATCAGACAAAATCTACAGCAATGTGTCTTCAGAGACACCACTGAGTAAAAAATTTACTTAATCTGTAAAGGACGCCGAAACCATTATTTTCCAGGTAGAGTAAATTTCATGCTTCATGGGGACTCAAGTCCAGAAGTCGTCACTGCACTCCTAACCCCAATCATTTCTAAAATAATTATGCGTTTTAGAATAGTATTTTTATCAACATCAGTTAAAATCTACACGAATGTCTCTTCAGAGACACCACTGAGTATAAAATTTACTAAACCTGCAAAGGTCGCCGACACTATTATTTTCGAGATAGAGTAACTTTCATGATTCATGGGGACTCACAGCTAGGAATCGGAAGTACCCCCCATCCACACATTACTTCTAAAACAATTATGCATTTTAGAGCAGTATTTTTATCAACATCAGACAAAATCTACAGGAATGTGTCTTCAGATACACCATTGAGTATACAATTTACTAAACCTGTAAAGACACCAACACCATTATTTTCGAGATAAAATATCTTTCATGCTTAATGGGGACTTAACTCCAATAATCGACACCGCACTCCAACCACCCATCATTTCTAAAACAAGTATGCGTTTTAGAACAGTATTTGTATCAACATCAGACAAAATCTACAGGAATGTGTCTTCAGAGACACCACTGAGTATAAAATTTACTAAACGTGTAAAGGAAACCAACACCATTATTTTTGAAATAGAATAACTGCCATGCTTAATGGGGACTCAACTCCAGAAATCGACACTGCACTCATTCCACCCATCACTTCCAATATAATTATGCGTTTTATAACAATATTTGTATCACAATCAGACAAAATTTACAGGAATGTGACTTTAGGGACACCTCTGAATATAATATTTACTAAAGCTCATAAGGACGTCGGCACCATTACTTACGAGGTAGAGATATTTTCTTACTTAATGTGGACTCACCGATAGAAATCGGCACTACACCCCATCCACACATTACTTCTAAAACAATTATGCGTTTTAAAACAGTATTTTTATCAACATCAGACAAAATCTACAGGAATGTGTCTTCAGAGACACCACTGAAAATAAAATTTACTAAAACTGTAAAGGACACCAACAGCATTATTTTCAAGATAGAGTAACTTTCATGCTTCATTGGGACTCACTGCTAGGAATCGGCACTACACCTCATCCACACATTAATTCTAAAACAATTATACGTTTTAGAACAGTATTTTTATCAACATCAGACAAAATCTACAGGAATGTGTCTTCAGAGACACCACTGAGTATAAAATTTACTAAACCTGTAAAAGAAACCAACACCATTATTTTTGAGGTAGAATAACTGCCATGCTTAATGGGGACTCAACTCGAGAAATCGACACTGCACTCATTCCACCAATCATTTCAAAAATAATTATGCGTTTTATAACAATATTTGTATCACCATCAGACAAAATTTACAGGAATTTGACTTCAGGGACACCTCTGAATATAATATTTACTAAAGCTCAAAAGGACGCCGGCACCATTATTTACGAGGTAGAGATATTTTCTTACTTAATGTGGACTCACCGATAGAAATCGGCACTGCACCCCATCCACACATTACTTCTAAAACAATTATGCGTTTTAAAACAGTATTTGTATCAACATCAGACAAAATCTACAGGAACGTGTCTTCAGAGACACCACTGAAAATAAAATTTACTAAACCTGTAAAGGACACCAACAGCATTATTTTCACGATAGAGTAACTTTCATGCTTCATTGGGACTCACTGCTAGGAATCGGCACTACACGCCATCCACACATTACTTCTAAAACAATTATGCGTTTTAGAACAGTATTTTTATCAACATCAGTCAAAACCTACACGAATGTCCCTTCAGAGACACCACTGCGTATAAAATTTACTAAACCTGCAAAGGACGCCGACACCATTATTTTCGAGATAGAGTAACTTTCATGATTCATGGGTATTCACTGCTAGGAATCGGAAAGATCCCTCATGCACACATTACATCTAAAACAATTACGCCTTTTAGAGTAGTATTTTTATCAACATCAGACAAAATCTACAGGAATGCGTCTTCAGATACATCACAGTATAAAATTTACTAAACCTGTGAATGACACCAACACCATTATTTTCGAGATAGAATAACTTTCATGCTTAATGGGGACTCAACTCCACAAATCGACACTGCACTCCAACTGCCCATCATTTCTAAAATAATTATGCCTTTTAGAAAAATATTTGTTTCAACATCAGACAAAATCTACAGCAATGTGTCTTCAGAGACACCACTGAGTAAAAAATTTACTTAATCTGTAAAGGACGCCGAAACCATTATTTTCCAGGTAGAGTAAATTTCATGCTTCATGGGGACTCAAGTCCAGAAGTCGTCACTGCACTCCTAACCCCAATCATTTCTAAAATAATTATGCGTTTTAGAATAGTATTTTTATCAACATCAGTTAAAATCTACACGAATGTCTCTTCAGAGACACCACTGAGTATAAAATTTACTAAACCTGCAAAGGTCGCCGACACTATTATTTTCGAGATAGAGTAACTTTCATGATTCATGGGGACTCACTGCTAGGAATCGGAAGTACCCCTCATCCACACATTACTTCTAAAACAATTATGCATTTTAGAGCAGTATTTTTATCAACATCAGACAAAATCTACAGGAATGTCTCTTCAGATACACCACTGAGTATACAATTTACTAAACCTGTAAAGGACACCAACCCCATTATTTTCGAGAAAGAATAACTTTTATGCTAAATGGGGACTGAACTCCATAAATTGACACTGCACTCGAACCACCCATCATATCTAAAACAATTATGTGTTTTAGAACAGTATTTGAATCAACATCAGACAAAATCTACAGGAATGTGTCTTCAGAGACACCACTGAGTATAAAATTTACTAAACGTGTAAAGGAAACCAACACCATTATTTTTGAAATAGAATAACTGCCATGCTTAATGGGGACTCAACTCCAGAAATCGACACTGCACTCATTCCACCCATCACTTCCAATATAATTATGCGTTTTATAACAATATTTGTATCACAATCAGACAAAATTTACAGGAATGTGACTTTAGGGACACCTCTGAATATAATATTTACTAAAGCTCATAAGCACGTCGGCACCATTACTTACGAGGTAGAGATATTTTCTTACTTAATGTGGACTCACCGATAGAAATCGGCACTACACCCCATCCACACATTACTTCTAAAACAATTATGCGTTTTAAAACAGTATTTTTGTCAACATCAGACAAAATCTACAGGATTGTGTTTTCAGAGACACCAATGAAAATAAAATTTACTAAAACTGTAAAGGACACCAACAGCATTATTTTCAATATAGAGTAACTTTCATGCTTCATTGGGACTCACTGCTAGGAATCGGCACTACACCCCATCCACACATTAATTCTAAAACAATTATACGTTTTAGAACAGTATTTTTATCAACATCAGACAAAATCTACAGGAATGTGTCTTCAGAGACACCATTGAGTATAAAATTTACTAAACCTGTAAAAGAAACCAACACCATTATTTTTGAGATAGAATAACTGCCATGCTTAATGGGGACTCAACTCGAGAAATCGACACTGCACTCATTCCACCAATCATTTCAAAAATAATTATGCGTTTTATAACAATATTTGTATCACCATCAGACAAAATTTACAGGAATTTGACTTCAGGGACACCTCTGAATATAATATTTACTAAAGCTCAAAAGGACGCCGGCACCATTATTTACGAGGTAGAGATATTTTCTTACTTAATGTGGACTCACCGATAGAAATCGGCACTGCACCCCATCCACACATTACTTCTAAAACAATTATGCGTTTTAAAACAGTATTTGTATCAAAATCAGACAAAATCTACAGGAACGTGTCTTCAGAGACACCACTGAAAATAAAATTTACTAAAACTGTAACGGACACCAACAGCATTATTTTCAAGATAGTGCAACTTTCATGCTTCATTGGGACTCACTGCTAGGAATCGGCACTACACCCCATCCACACATTACTTCTAAAACAATTATGCGTTTTAGAACAGTATTTTTATCAACATCAGTCAAAATCTACACGAATGTCTTTTCAGAGACACCACTGAGTATAAAATTTACTAAAGCTGCAAAGGTCGCCGACACCATTATTTTCGAGATAGGGTATCTTTCATGATTTATGGGGACTCACTGCTAGGAATCGGAAGTATCCCTCATCCACACATTACTTCTAAAACAATTACGACTTTTAGAGTAGTATTTTTATCAACATCAGACAAAATCTACAGGAATGTGTCTTCAGATACATCACAGTATAAAATTTACTAAACCTGTAAAGGACACCAACTCCATTATTTTCGAGATAGAATAACTTTTATGCTTAATGGGGACTGAACTCCAGAAATTGACACTGCACTCCCACAACCCATCATTTCTAAAACAATTATGTGTTTTAGAACAGTTTTTGTATAAACATCATGCAAAATCTACAGGAATGTGTCTTCAGAGACACCACTAATATAAAATTTACAAAACCTGTAAAGGACACCAACACGATTATTTTCGAGATAGAGTAACTTTCATGCTTCATTGGGACTCACTGCTAGGAATCGACACTACATATCCCATCCACACATTACTTCTAAAACAATTCTGCGTTTTAGAACAGTATTTTTTTCAACATCAGTCAAAATCTACACGAATGTCTCTTCAGAGACACCACTGAGTATAAAATTTACTAAACCTGCAAAGGTCGCCAACACCATTATTTTCGAGATAGAGTAACTTTCATGATTCATGGGTACTCACTGCTAGGAATCGACACTACAACCCATCCACACATAACTTCTAAAACAATTATGCATTTTAGAGCAGTATTTTTATCAACATCAGACAAAATCTAATGGAATGTGTCTTCAGATACACCACTGAGTATACAATTTACTAAACCTGTAAAGGACACCAACACCATTATTTTCGAGATAGAATAACTTTCATGCTTAATGGGGACTCAACTCCACAAATCGACACTGCACTCCAACTGCCCATCATTTCTAAAATAATTATGCCTTTTAGAAAAATAATTGTTTCAACATCAGACAAAATCTACAGCAATGTGTCTTCAGAGACACCACTGAGTAAAAAATTTACTTAATCTGTAAAGGACGCCGAAACCATTATTTTCCAGGTAGAGTAAATTTCATGCTTCATGGGGACTCAAGTCCAGAAGTCGTCACTGCACTCCTAACCCCAATCATTTCTAAAATAATTATGCGTTTTAGAATAGTATTTTTATCAACATCAGTTAAAATCTACACGAATGTCTCTTCAGAGACACCACTGAGTATAAAATTTACTAAACCTGCAAAGGCCGCCGACACTATTATTTTCGAGATAGAGTAACTTTCATGATTCATGGGAACTCACTGGTAGGAATCGGAAGTACCCCTCATCCACACATTACTTCTAAAACAATTATGCATTTTAGAGCAGTATTTTTATCAGCATCAGACAAAATCTACAGGAATGTCTCTTCAGATACACCACTGAGTATACAATTTACTAAACCTGTAAAGGACACCAACCCCATTATTTTCGAGAAAGAATAACTTTTATGCTAAATGGGGACTGAACTCCAGAAATTGACACTGCACTCGAACCACCCATCATTTCTAAAACAATTATGTGTTTTAGAACAGTATTTGAATCAACATCAGACAAAATCTACAGGAATGTGTCTTCAGAGACACCACTGAGTATAAAATTTACTAAACGTGTAAAGGAAACCAACACCATTATTTTTGAAATAGAATAAATGCCATGCTTAATGGGGACTCAACTCCAGAAATCGACACTGCACTCATTCCACCCATCACTTCCAATATAATTATGCGTTTTATAACAATATTTGTATCACAATCAGACAAAATTTACAGGAATGTGACTTTAGGGACACCTCTGAATATAATATTTACTAAAGCTCATAAGGACGTCGGCACCATTACTTACGAGGTAGAGATATTTTCTTACTTAATGTGGACTCACCGATAGAATTCGGCACTACACCCCATCCACACATTACTTCTAAAACAATTATGCGTTTTAAAACAGTATTTTTGTCAACATCAGACAAAATCTACAGGAATGTGTCTTCAGAGACACCACTGAAAATAAAATTTACTAAAACTGTAAAGGACACCAACAGCATTATTTTCAACATAGAGTAACTTTCATGCTTCATTGGGACTCACTGCTAGGAATCGGCACTACACCTCATCCACACATTAATTCTAAAACAATTATACGTTTTAGAACAGTATTTTTATCGACATCAGACAAAATCTACAGGAATGTGTCTTCAGAGACACCACTGAGTATAAAATTTACTAAACCTGTAAAAGAAACCAACACCATTATTTTTGATGTAGAATAACTGCCATGCTTAATGGGGACTCAACTCGAGAAATCGACACTGCACTCATTCCACCAATCATTTCAAAAATAATTATGCGTTTTATAACAATATTTGTATCACCATCAGACAAAATTTACAGGAATTTGACTTCAGAGACACCACTAATATAAAATTTACAAAACCTGTAAAGGACACCAACAGCATTATTTTCAAGATAGTGTAACTTTCATGCTTCATTGGGACTCACTGCTAGGAATCGACACTACACCCCATCCACACATTACTTCTAAAGCAATTGTGCGTTTTAGAACAGTATTTTTATCAACATCAGTCAAAATCTAGACGAACGTCTCTTGAGAGACACCATTGAGTATAAAATTTACTAAACCTGTAAAGGACACCAACACCATTATTTTCGAGATAGAATAACATTCATGCTTAATGGGGACTCAACTCCACAAATCGACACTGCACTCCAACTGCCCATCATTTCTAAAATAATTATGCCTTTTAGAAAAATAATTGTTTCAACATCAGACAAAATCTACAGCAATGTGTCTTCAGAGACACCACTGAGTAAAAAATTTACTTAATCTGTAAAGGACGCCGAAACCATTATTTTCCAGGTAGAGTAAATTTCATGCTTCATGGGGACTCAAGTCCAGAAGTCGTCACTGCACTCCTAACCCCAATCATTTCTAAAATAATTATGCGTTTTAGAATAGTATTTTTATCAACATATGTTAAAATCTACACGAATGTCTCTTCAGAGACACCACTGAGTATAAAATTTACTAAACCTGCAAAGGCCGCCGACACCATTATTTTCGAGATAGAGTAACTTTCATGATTCATGGGAACTTACTGGTAGGAATCGGAAGTACCCCTCATCCACACATTACTTCTAAAACAATTATGCATTTTAGAGCAGTATTTTTATCAGCATCAGACAAAATCTACAGGAATGTCTCTTCAGATACACCACTGAGTATACAATTTACTAAACCTGTAAAGGACACCAACCCCATTATTTTCGAGAAAGAATAACTTTTATGCTAAATGGGGACTGAACTCCAGAAATTGACACTGCACTCGAACCACCCATCATTTCTAAAACAATTATGTGTTTTAGAACAGTATTTGAATCAACATCAGACAAAATCTACAGGAATGTGTCTTCAGAGACACCACTGAGTTTAAAATTTACTAAACGTGTAAAGGAAACCAACACCATTATTTTTGAAATAGAATAACTGCCATGCTTAATGGGGACTCAACTCCAGAAATCGACACTGCACTCATTCCACCCATCACTTCCAATATAATTATGCGTTTTATAACAATATTTGTATCACAATCAGACAAAATTTACAGGAATGTGACTTTAGGGACACCTCTGAATATAATATTTACTAAAGCTCATAAGGACGTCGGCACCATTACTTACGAGGTAGAGATATTTTCTTACTTAATGTGGACTCACCGATAGAAATCGGCGCTACACCCCATCCACACGTTACTTCTAAAACAATTATGCGTTTTAAAACAGTATTTTTGTCAACATCAGACAAAATCTACAGGAATGTGTCTTCAGAGACACCACTGAAAATAAAATTTACTAAAACTGTAAAGGACACCAACAGCATTATTTTCAAGATAGAGTAACTTTCATGCTTCATTGGGACTCACTGCTAGGAATCGGCACTACACCTCATCCACACATTAATTCTAAAACAATTATACGTTTTAGAACAGTATTTTTATCAACATCAGACAAAATCTACAGGAATGTGTCTTCAGAGACACCACTGAGTATAAAATTTACTAAACCTGTAAAAGAAACCAACACCATTATTTTTGATGTAGAATAACTGCCATGCTTAATGGGGACTCAACTCGAGAAATCGACACTGCACTCATTCCACCAATCATTTCAAAAATAATTATGCGTTTTATAACAATATTTGTATCACCATCAGACAAAATTTACAGGAATTTGACTTCAGAGACACCACTAATATAAAATTTACAAAACCTGTAAAGGACACCAACAGCATTATTTTCAAGATAGTGTAACTTTCATGCTTCATTGGGACTCACTGCTAGGAATCATTTCCCCCCATCCACATTACTTACAAAGCAATTGTACGTTTAGAACAGTATTTGTATAAACATCATACAAAATCTACAGGAATGTGTCTTCAGAGACACCACTAATATAAAATTTACAAAACCTGTAAAGGACACCAGCAACATTATTTTCGAGATAGAGTAACTTTCATGCCATATTGGGACTCACTGCTAGGAATCGACACTACACCCCATCCACACATTACTTCTAAAACAATTGTGCGTTTTAGAACAGTATTTTTATCAACATCAGTCAAAATCTACACGAATGTCTCTTCAGAGACACCACTGAGTATAAAATTTACTAAACCTGCAAAGGTCGCCAACACTATTATTTTTGAGATAGAGTAACTTTCATGATTCATGGGTACTCACTGCTAGGAATCGACACTACACCCCATCCACACATAACTTCTAAAACAATTATGCATTTTAGAGCAGTATTTTTATCAACATCAGACAAAATCTAATGGAATGTGTCTTCAGATACACCACTGAGTATAAAATTTACTAAACCTGTAAAGGACACCAACACCATTATTTTCGAGATAGAATAACTTTCATGCTTAATGGGGACACAAGTCCAAAAATCGACACTGCACTCCAACCGCCCATCATTTCTAAAAAGATTATACATTTTAGAAAAATATTTGTTTCAAAATCAGACAAAATCTACAGCAATGTGTGTTCACAGACACCACTGAGTATAAAATTTACTTAATCTGTAAAGGACGCCGAAACCATTATTTTCCAGGTAGAGTAAATTTCATGCTTCATGGGGACTCAAGTCCAGAAGTCGACACTGCACTCCTAACCCCCATTATTTCTAAAATAATTATGCGTTTAGAACAGTATTTTTATCAAAATCAGTCAAAATCTACACGAATTTCTCTTCAGAGACACTACTGAGTATAAAATTTACTAAACCTGCAAAGGTCGCCGACACTATTATTTTCGAGATAGAGTAACTTTCATGATTTATGGGGACTCACTACTAGGAATCGGAAGTACCCTCATCGACACATTACTTCTAAAACAATTATGCATTTTAGAGCAGTATTTTTATCAACATCAGACAAAATCAACAGGAATGTGTATTCAGGTACACCACTGAGTATACAATTTACTAAACCTGTAAAAGACACCAACACCATTATTTTCTAAATAAAATATCTTTCATGCTTAATCGGGACTCAACTCCAATAATCGACACCGCACTCCAACCGCCCATCATTTCTAAAACAAGTATGCGTTTTAGCACAGTATTTGTACCAACATCAGACAAAATCTAAAGGATTGAGTCTTCTGAGACACGACTGAGTATAATATTTGCTAAATCTTTAAAGGACACCAACACCATACTTTTAGAGATAGAATAACTTTAATGCTTAATGGGGATTCAACTCCAGAAATCCACACCGCACTCCAACCACCCATCATTTCTAAAATAGTTATGCGTTTTAGAACAGAATTTGTATCACCATCAGACAAAATCTACAGGAATATGTCTTCAGAGACAGCACTGAATATAAAATTTACTAAATCAGTAATGGACGAGGACACCATTATTTTCGCGATGGAGTTATTTTCATGCCTAATGGGCACTCACAGCTAGGAATCGGCACTACACCCCATTCACACATTTTATCTCAAACATTTATGCGTTTTAGAACAGTATTTTTATCAACATCAGACCAAATCTACAGGAATGTGTCTTTTGAGACAACACTGAGTATAAAATTCACTAAACCTGTAAAGGACACCAACAACATTATTTTCGAGAGTGAATAACTTTAATGCTTCCTAGGGACTCTCTGCTAGGAATCGGCACTACACCCCATCCACACATTTTATCTAAAACAATTATGCGTTTTAGAACAGTATTTTTATCAACATCAGACAAAATCTACAGGAATCTGTCTTTAGAGACACCACTGAGTATAAAGTTTACTAAACCTGTAAAGGACGCAGTCAACATTATTTTCGAGATAGAATAACTTTCATGCTTAATGGGAACTCAACTCCAGAAATCGACACTGCACTCCAACCTCCCATCATTTCTAAAATAATTATGCGTTTTAGAACAGTATTTGTATCAACATCAGACAAATTCTACTGGAATGTTACTTCAGAGACAACACTAATTATAATATTTACAAAATCTGTAAAGGACGCCGACACCATTATTTTCGAGATAGAGGAATTTTCAACTAAATTTTAAATAGCGCCTATTCTGAGCACTCGCTACTCCAACTTAGCCTTATTTCTTAGCCTCCATCGACTTCACATTAAACTTTTGTGGTAATGATGATATCATACAAAGCAAAATTTTATTTCGGAAAACTCTATGACATTTTGACTTATATGTTTTTCACTAAATTTAAAATTACGTTTTGCTATTGACAATAAGATAGCTTTTTTACTATTGCAACTGTTCTCAATAATATATGTTTGCTTTATCATTTTAGGTGAGCATAATATGAATGAAAGGAAAAGTGAGGCTTTTCTTGTGATTAGAAGCAACCCATCAGGAATTTATATATGTATTATTTAAATGAAGATTGAGAGGTTAATATAAATAATAGGACCGATATATACACCTTTGTCAGTATATGTTAGGCATTTATTATGTAACACAGGCTGTTTATTTCGTAGACTGATCTCGTCATCATTTGAATCTCATGAGTGACTTGCGATAATTTTTCTATTGACGGAGCTAGAATGGAAGAACTTTTTATTTTGGGTCTGCGATTCTATACAATGAGTCACCCTGACCTGGTTATAATTTGCGTATTCAAAATATGTAGTTACAATTTGAAAAATCTATTATCCTAGTGCTGTGATTATTAGCATATGTAAACAATATTTATTTTTTAAAGACATTAAATTCCGAAAAATATATGTTATGGTTTTGGATTCTAAACGAAAATAAGCAGGTTAACTTAATTTAACTTACATTTAGTGTTCATATTTACCATAATTCTAGTTTTCCTGGGAGAAAACTCAGGACAAACTCTACACTTAATTATGAATTGAAGCCCCGAAATTGTAATTGAAATTTATGTAAAGGCGTTTACTTTCTGGTTGAAAATATTAGAATATTAATTTAATTATGTTCTATTTATTATTATTATTATTATTATTATTATTATTATTATTATTATTATTATTATTATTATTATTATTACATATTATTATACATAAATTTGGATGTTAAATTCAAATTTATGGACAGAATTGAAAAGACCAAAATTTGTCTCGTTTTATTGATCCATTAGTAATTTTTTGTCATATTTGATGTTGGAATAACAAATAGATTAATTAAAAAAACATTTTTGCTTAACTAACTATACATTTAATATTTTATGAACATTTCCTAACTTTTAAAGATTTTCGAATTATCATGAATCGTTTAAATTAAAATAATTTACATTTTTTTCTCGAGAATTTTGCTATATGAAATATTTAACTAAAGAGAAGTTTCTCACTAATAGATATGTTGGCAAACCGTGAATTGTTAAGCTTTTAACTACGCAATTAGTGTAAAATGTTATTGGGCTTGCCTCTCAGGTTTGGCTCATTTGCAAAACAATCGTAAGATTACTTCCTAAACACGCTATAACAATACAAAACACAAGACTGAAAGACATATCTATTTCAACAATGTCAACGTGCCCATAAAAGTGTAAAACATCCAGACACAATAACTGCGCAGTATCATTCAAAGATATTGTGCAGTTTCATTTTCTTCCGCTTAGTTTAAGAAAATAAATGTATACAACAATTGAAATTTATTAAACTTTTACACGTTCAGTTTAAAGAATTGTTATTGTGATTCAGTAAATTAAATGCAAACATTTTAGGTTGAAAAAGTAATGTCTGCATTGTAGTTTTTTGGGTCAGATATGTAATGAACTTGGTAAGTTTGTCGTATGAAACTAGAATAAGTCATAATTATGATTAAACAACTCATCAATGTGTTAATTTTAATCAATTAGAGATATTCTTAGAGCTCTGTACATGCATATATTTTGGCAAATATGATCTGTTTCAATTTATTTGAATAGATTTTTGGAAAATGTGGCCATTAATTCAGTAAAATAGACACTTATTCCAATGCCGCCGTTTGACACAGATGACCCTTTAGTGTTTAGTGGTGCTGACGTTGTTATAAATATTAAAACTTTTTTTTTCGTCTAACGATTTTGAATTTACTTGAAATGCATCATTCGAGAAACTGTTATTCAGGCCTTTACTCCTGAATGTTGAAATTTGTTTAGCTTTCAATTTATGTTTTTTGTAGATAACGGAAATAGATTTTTTTTAAACATAATGGAGTTTCTCATACTACTGACAGTTTACATGTTCTTTCTTCGTGGTGTTATCAATTTTGTGGCTGAAACATTATGCAATCGTTGTTTAAAAAATTCTTTTAGATTTGAGATGGAGTTGAGTATGGTAACGTTTTAGCCTATTTTACCAGGCAGAAATATTTAAAGCTGTTAAGCGAAAATTTATGCGCATGCAGTTTTTGTTCAGTGCAATCAATACGAAAAGCCTTAAGGTTAAATAAGTTGGATTTCTTAACGCGGAATGCATTCTTTTAACATTGATATATCATAAAGCGAAAATGATATGCTAAAATCTGGCGTAAACCGAAAATCAATAGTTTTAGCTATCTAGCCTCGCTGGCTATTCCATAAAACGAAATGCTATTTATCGTGACCAATGATTTAAAGCGAAACACTGTTACAATTAGCGGCATCATTTGAGCAGTAAATCAGCATCGAACTCTTTCGCTCTGACGTTACTGCAAAAAAACACGCAAACATCAGGAAACGAAACAAATATTAAACGCCAAACTCACTGATATATATTAAATATCCTACCGTATATGTATTTAAATAAATAACCGCAGCATTAAATAATAATGCTTATGATAATAATAGATGTGCTATCTTGAATAAAATTTTATCGCTGAAAATGTACGACAATTTCTGAACTAAAATACATCAAATTAAAACGAATAAAGTCTCACATAGTTATTAATATTTGTTTGTTAATGCAAGCTGTTTTTTTAATAAGACTACTAAGTTCGGAGGTTATTCCCACTAAAATAAGTATTAAAAGTTTTTTTAAAAATAAAACATTAGTCTATCAGCTTCAAACATTCAGGCAGACTTGTTCTTCTGTGCGTGCTTCGCAGCCCTCCAATGTTTTGTCATATACCATTCTGGGAATAAAAAATTCTTTGAAATTAAACCAATACTTACAAGGAAGTATTCATTGAGTAAGGTGTAATCGATTGTGAATAGGTAATAACTAGTTAGAAGTGTACAACAAAATAAGTATGAAAATGAATTGGCTTCAAGTTTACAAACAAAACACAATGAAAATGCCTGTTATAAACTAAACAAGAATACAATGGATGATTTTATTTGCCCCACTGAATACAAAACTAAATATGTTAAAAAATAATCGCACTTATATACAGTTAATCTAAACAGTGACATAAGTGATAAATTTTGGGATTAAGTAGAGTTATGGTCTACAAGTTCAGTTATTTGCAAAGCAAGAATTAACGCAAACTCTTAGAAGGGTTTAAGTGCAGAAAAATTTGTAAAATGTCCTGATGGCACGGTAAAAACTATGAAAATGTAAAATTTGTTTCAATAAGTTCGATTTTATCAAAATAGGAAAAGTATCATTTTGCACTATAGGCAGATTCAACATTAATACGAAGCGTATAAATTACGTTCAATAATAGTTTGTGAAGTCTCTACGAAACAGATTCTATATTCTTTTATATATTTCAACAGGATAAACTAAATATTGTATCAAGTAGCAAATAAAATTTATTTAGTAGGCCTGCTTTTTAATTTGGGAAGTATTTGAGTAATATCCCAAATTTATCGCGAATGTGTCTGGAACCGAGGCACATTATATTCAATGCCTGTGGCTTTAACCAATGCGACACCCATGTGGCATAATGCAGATAATTTAAAATAATATACTGAAAATATATTTCTGGTTTATCTTTCCTTCAGGTGGAGCTAATTTAAGTTTCTTTGTGCAGCCATGCGGCATAATGCAGACAAATTAAAATAATATACCGAATTATATTTATGGTTAATCTTTCCTTCTGTTGGAACCAATTTATGTTTCCTTGTACCTAAATTTATATTTAGTCAGCCCAGATCTGTCCTAATGCAAAATGAGCTATGCACTTGTGTTAGTTTTATTAATTTAAAGTCTAAATCCAGGAATTTAAAAAAAACTATATATCGCCAGTCTAAGTTTAAAAGTGCATCTAGCAGCAATGTAAATTTTTCCAGTAGACCACAGTTTTCGTTATTGAGTTCTCTTCCAGTACTGTCCAGAATTTCCGGCAGAAGGAATTCGAATATGGGCAAACTCGCTTCAAGGTCTCGGCCTCTATCCACTGCATCAACCGTGTGATTTACAACACGATACTACTACTTTCTGCCTAATCAAAAAAGCCTTAATCACAACAAAGCAAAAAGCAAACATAGACTACGGGAAATTCAAATTTACCATAACATATATCAACGGAGGTCTATTTACTAAATCCATTTCTACTGAAGTGAAAATAATTTCTGAATAAATTTCAGCTTTTAAATTAACATAAATTAGACCATATTAAATAATGTTCAGTCTACTTGAAAGATTATTATTATTAATGGATTAAATATGTTAAATACTGAACATGGGTTGTGGAAGGACGACTCACAACTTTAGAATTAATTTGGAAAAATTAGACATTGCTGCAATTTCAATGGCTAATTTAAATATGGAAAGCTTAAGTTTGACGGAACAGTGAGAACCCATCTATCATGGTAACAAACATGCTGTGTACATAGAAATATAAGAGAATCAAGGTTTCACCAAGTCAAATAATAAATGGCGTCATGAAATCATATAATGCCAACACTGCGGAAGAGTATAAATTCGTTGAAGAACATATACGCATGTTGAGGAAAAAGTTTTTTTAAATTAGTATTTGTTAAGTTTATTCATAAAGCTTACGATGTCTTTTTATATCCAAATAGGTTATATATATATATATATATATATATATATATACGTATATATTATACGAATAAAGGCTATTATCCCTCAGTACATTAAATAAAATGTTGAAAATTTATTCTAAATATTTATTACATTTTCACGTCTTGCTGTGTCGATCAAACATTTTGGGTTTATTCAATCTTGCAAAATAATTGTATCATTCTGTCATTTTTTAGAAAAATTTAAAATAAATAGAAGAATGAATATTTCAAGGACATAGAACACGCAATTTATTTGTTTTTAATAAATATATGTATAGTCTTTAAATAGCAATGAGTTTGCGCTTAAATAACACAGAACTGAATAGTGCATTATTTGCTGAAACACGTCAAACAGCAATTGAATTTGTTTAATTTAACTTCAAAGACTGTGACACATAAATTGTACTTAATCGAATAACATAGCTTACATTGGCGCATTAAAAGCCACGTTAAAATTTTTCGTGGTTTCCAAATAGACGGTGTAAAGCCAATATCAAATAAAAATAAAAGAACAGTTAAATTTGGAAATAAAATGTGTAGTCTCTCCATAATAATCAGTCAAATTGCAGAAACGCATTACCTTTGTCAAAAGACATAATATTTTAAAAATTTTTCTTACCTGCCTAACTAATAAAAAACAGATCAACATCCCACGCAGTACTTTCTGTAATTTTTTGTAATTAGACGTCGATGAATAACTTTATCTAATTAATTTAATTAACAGAAACTAATATGCAAGTATTAGCTTTCCGTATTTTTCTCTAAAACTAAATAGGCAAACGATTCAAAATGGCACTCTTCACCATATTCACAAACACATCCAGGTGAATTAGATTTGTCCTGCAGTCGATAACTTTTACCAGATTATTTTCAGCCATGTTAATTATACTTTTAATCAAGGTTGCGTTCTTGAAATAAACACCTGACCTATTACGTACATACATTTGTCAATATAAACTAAAAATTGTATAATGTAGAAAAGTCAATTCATCCAAAAGACCGGTTTTGTTCTTATTCTGAACTCATCACTTGTGGCAGGGTCGCTGATGGTTTAGAGCACCAGATTCTGAAGCAGTCATGACCAGGTTCGAGCCTTGTCCAAAGCGAATTCTGAACATTACGTGATGAGCTCTCAATAAGGACAAAACCGGTCTACTGGATGAATTGCCTTTTCCACACTATACAATTCTAAATTTATACTAACAAATTAATGCACGTAATGGATCAAGTGTTTATATAAATATTGCAAACTTACTTAAGAGTATTTAAAAAAAAATGTGTTTTCGGAGTGCCAGCTTCATATTTTCCAATGCCACGTTTTGCGTACGCGGGTAGTAGCTTTGCACGAACAGTTTCACAAAGATCCGATTGATCAAAATTTCCAATTTTCTTTTGTCTTTGATCGGGTTGAGTTTGTATTCGTCTCAATGGAAATGCGGTTCTATCACATCTTTGTTCACTGGCGATGTGTCGGAAGGTGAATACGCATTCAATCTTCATGCCAATTAGTCTACTTATATCCACAGCACAATACTCACAATAGCAGATTTAAGCAAATGTGGTAACCTCGTTACAAAACCGTTCTATTTATATTTTATTTATTTATTTTTTTGACTCAACACTGGTTTTAAACATAGAATTTGTCTCAGTAACTAAACTCAATATATAACTATTTGTAATTAGCAGACCAATCCTTACCTCAGCTATCTCAACTTCCCGGTATACAATTTGTTACTATGTGCGCAATACCTCATACACCATTGTATACATTAGAGCTCCCGGCTTTAAATAAAATACAGTATTTGACAGTCAAGATTTTATTTTATCAGTTTCGAATTTTGATTACCATGACATAGTAGCAATACAGTTGTAGCAACAAAAGAAGTTGGATACTTTCTCTCTCCCCTACAACATTCTGCACATGAGATAAGATTATGTATATCGGGAATTTGAGATAGCTGATGTGAGGACTGTTCTGCTAATTACAAATAGTTATATATTGAGTTTAGCTACTGAGACAAACTCTATGTTAAAAACCAGTGTTGAGTCGAAAAAAGAAAAAAATAAAATATAAATAGAACGGTTTTGGAACGAGGTTACCACATTTGCTTAAATCTGCTATTGTGAGTATTGTGATGTGGATATAAGTAGACTAATTGGCCTGAAGATGGAAGGGGAATTCACCTTCCGAAACGTCGCCAGTAAACAAAGATGTGATAGAACCGCATTTCCATTACTTAAAAGTAATTTTTATCACCGCCCGCGCAACCAATGTCCGTTTTATTATATTAATGTTACAACAATTATCAATAGATGGTTCAATTTAATGCAGCCTAAGATTTATGTTTCGCTTTATTTTTTTATTCGTTGAGGTTTGTGCTTAACCAGGCTTATTGAAAGTTATACAGTTAAGCTCCAAAATTCCAAAAGGTATTTTAAAAACTAAGCACTACATTTTCATGGTAAAGATTAACGAGAATATATTTTCCCATATTGAAATAAAATGACTGGATTCAAAATTCGTCGGAAATAAACGATTTGTCGGAGCTTTTCTTCCTTAAAGATTAAATAAAAATAATAAGCGATAAAATATAAAATTTTGCATTAAACCAGGAAAGCAAAAATAATACTATTTTCTATTGAGCACCCAATGATCACTGCAGCAAAAATAGCTATTCAAATCACTGATTCGAAGAAGCCTCATAATGTGTCGCTCAAAACAATAAAAACCGGAACTATGCAGATTCAAGTAATTATTTATCAACTTCTTTACCCAGTACAGAAAATTTAGTCAATGTTAAAAAGGTGCAACAAGGATATAAAATTTGCATCAAAACAAAGCAGGTACATAGAACTTATGGCAGATTTCAACTTAGGTGTAAAGTTGAGGACGGTAAAATTAAAATATAATTTTAAGCTGTTCCTAATCAAACATCTAAATTCTATATGCGGAAATTGTTGAACCATTGTAAATATCGCATGTATGTAAACCTCCCAGTCACTACTGTAATCGTGTATTTAAATAGAAAATCTTTCAACTGAATAGCACTGCAAGTTCGAGCACAAAAATGCATAAACCTTTGGGCGTATAATTATACAATGCAAAATATTACATTCAGTAGACTCATCCCCGCTGTAGACTTTTCAAATACTGTCTAGAATTTGTTGCGGATGGGACTCGATTTCGGACATGTTTCATAGAGATTCTGAGTTTCGATTCGTTCCATCACACCTATCGCTTTTTACAGGCAATTTGTAGTGGTAAACAAACTTGTGTTTCTATTTAGGCTTTACTTTAGATGGAACGTATTTGGAATTTCTTAAAATTAAAAATTTTATTACTACATACGTAGTCGTAATTTATCATTTGTAAATGAATCTACATAAAAGCTGGCCAGGGATTTCGTTGAAAACAATCAAAAAGGAGAATCCCACTCAACAACAGGCTACTGACTAGATTGTATAGGTATTCAATTAAAATGTTTATTAAACAGACTGAACATGTCCGCAGTAGAAATATAATATATCCAGTGTCAAAGAAAGATTTGACGGTGCGAAGCGGCAGATTTCTATGAATATTGAAAGGGGGAACAGCTGGTATTTAAACTAATGTGCGATATATATATATATATACTTATAAGGAAAATTGTTACTGGTTTATATGAACGATTAAATATATATACATATATATAGTATCCTTTCCAGGGAAAAATAACCAGGCTGCAGTTAGTTTATCAACAAAAGCTTCATATTTAGTTAACTTGTTTCTGTTAATGTATTTTGTAATTATACTTCAGGCAACGATATGTTGCGCAATTACATACATGGATTCACCATTTGATTTTATACAATTGTAAAATGTTCTTTTAGTCGGCTAATTAACTATCTGGTCGATCGGCTTACGTAAGTTGATTGACGAATTGCGCATGAATATTGGTCAATAATCTTTGAGGTCGAAATTAAAATCTGCTTCTTTATAAATGCTGGTAAAGAAATGTGCGTTATCTTAAATAACACGCGCAGTTTAGCTGCATTAAATGTGAGGTATAATGTTGTTTCAACTTTATTCTCTGCTATGTGGGTAACAATATCCCATTGACATAGAATGTTCAGGTAAATTTCTTTTTTTCCAGTCCCAAGTGTGTTTATATCTTTTGGTTTCCTCCTGTATAATTCACTTAATAAACTGTCTAGGATAGCTATCAGAAGTTAGATAGTGTGTTACTTTACTTTATTTGTCTCTTGTAATATTGTAATAAAGGACATAAAAGCAAAAGACATCAAATCTTCTATTTGACATTTGCATTTTGAATTCAGCTAAAAAATTCAAAAGAAAAGTCAAAAAATAATTACATGTAAATATTATAAAAATAGATCGTCCTTGATAATTCATTAATTTTATAGAAAACTTATAAAGATCACCATAGGCTTCTATTGTACTTTTTTGGTCTAACATTTCAAATTTAGTTTGTCTTCTATTTCAGATGTTTAAAAATTTGTAACACCAGATCCATTTTATTATTTATTATTTATTACTTTAACATTTGCTACTTGAGATCTAAATTGAATTTCCTAATTTGAATAATAAATCCACTCACTAAATTATATTCATTACAATGAGATTGGTGCTTACTTCAAGCTCGCAAAATTTAATTAAATTAAAGTTGCCACCATTCGCGCAATAAATTAATGTTTAATTGTATTGTCTATATATATATATTTTTTTTGTGGTTAAAGCTGAAAATACTTAATGTTCGTGACTGCATAGAAATTGTGCAGCCAACATTTGCAGTCAAGTGCAATATATGCAAGAATACAAGATGTGAGAGCCACAGATCTAATTTTTCTTATCGTATATAAGAAATGCGGTTTGATACTCGCTAGTGAGTTTGCCGCCGTACTCTGATGATGACCATGGAAGGTGTGAAACACAGTCAATGCATTCGACTGGCGGTTGTTTTTTTTATTTTGTTCGAGGTCTGGTTAAATACAATGAGATTGGTGATTGCTTCAAGCTCGCAAACGTTATTTTTAAAAATTGAGTCAAATATTTATTATTTCTTAAAACCACACATTTTTAAAATGTACAAGATCGGGCTGAAAAATCAGAACAAAATTTCACAAATAAAGTTTTATAACAAATTTTATGAACGGATTTTTATTATAATCGCTAGGCAAAAATGTTTGAGTGAATCAATTTATGTTATGCAAAATATCACTTCAATATTATATAAGGCTCAATTTAGCATATAACTATTTGTCTTATTAAAGACAGGTTGTCACATTGCAAGTTAGTGCATAAAAAATGCTTTACAAAACCTTCTTCTTGGAATTCGAATAATCTACAAGAATTGCTGGCCGTTTAATAAATCAATTATCTATCTTAAGAATTGAACTAATATTAAAAAGTCATTGTTCATTTATATAAGTAAACGAGCATTAGGTGCGCGGTACTTGGTAAAATTATTAAAAGCAAGTTTGCGATCTGGATATAACCACCAATTTTATTATTTACATATTTTTTCCATTTCGATGATGCATCGTGTAATTTAGAAAAGGCAATTAATCCTGCAGACCAGATTCGTTCTTAGTGGTAAAAAACTCCGAAGTAGAGATGCCCAGGTTTTGAGCCTTGATCGCGGCAAATTCTGGACAGTACATGAAAAGTTTCAACAAGACCAAGCAGTCTAATAATTATTGCCTTTTCTAAGAATCTATACGATACTATTCCTACTAAAAATGTATGGTCTTAATGAGACCGGTATTTATATCGAGATCGCCAACTTGATTTAAATAGAAAGGTTATCCTTACCTTAAAGAATATTTCAATAAATCTTATATTTAATACAATAAATTTTGTTGTATTTTTAGGTAAAATTTTTAGTAATCTTTATGCAGCACTGCGCGAAATAACAAACGTAAGTTTCTTGTTAACTCTCCCAAAAATGAAAAATATGTCTTAAATATTTTAAGCGGGTTAATTCAAATTTTAAAAGCAAATTTGTTTCGAAAATGCAAAAATATCTAACTGTAAATAACAAATATTATATTGATTATTTAGAGGAAACTTTAGCTCATACACAACCAGTATGTGTTTAATTATTTGTGCAAACACATACATCTTACGTGTGAGTTGTAATGTGGAATTGTGACCGTGTAAAGTACCCGCCTTACAACATTCAGTTCTATCAGCATCGAATAATGATCAGATACTGGTGAAGATATGGACACGTATTCGTAACAAGTAGTGCAGTTCAACATTCTATTATATCATGTATTAGCGAGAAAAATATTAGAGAAAAATATAAGTACAAAGAAGATCAGTAGGATTTCCCAAAGTTAGCATAATTTTTTTTATTATTTGATGCACATATGTGTTTTGTATTTGCAGGCTACTTACCATCAGTAAATACTTGAAATAAACGTTATACTTTCATGAACGCATGCGGTTCGTCGAAATTTATCGGTAGAAGCCGGCACTACTCACTATATCCACTGCATATTTGGTTAAGTTTTGTGTGTATAATGCATAGTAACGTCTTTTACCGATGAGTCATCAGTAAGCACAATAACGCATGTGTACAAGAGAATAGAGCTTCTTTTAACGGTCCTATTTGAATTAATTATTCATTAAAATAAACAGTTTAAGAATGCCGTTTTTTATTCCAAATAATTTTTTTTAAATTTATTATAAATACAGAACTTAATGAAAGACAGCTTCCGAAACTTTCTCATCGAATAGACTTCCTTATTTAGTTTCATTTTGGTTAATCATAGTAAGAATGATGACATTGTATCTTAAACATGTTATTTTACACAAAATAATATTAATCAAATGAAATAGGTTTATTTTACTAATTTCACAATAGAGTAGTTTTGGGTTTTTATTGATTATTGTTGATAAATACTCTAACTGGCTTTAAATAACGCCAAGTGTTAAATTAGGCTACAAATACTAAATCATGATTAGAATTAATAAATATATACACACATATATATTTATATATTGTCAGCATAAAAGTAACCTTGCAAAAAGCAGCAATGGCCTGCAAGCAGTTGTATAAAATATCAAAAATAAAGTAAGTCGCATGTACTCACGCGTTCAGACTTTCCGTATTCAGCATAAGAGCATGAAGAAAAATTAACTACCAAGGACAGCACCGCAATGCATTCTTAAGGTAAGCAAACTTAGACATGCGATTGTCACCTCTTGTAGTCTCACATGCATCTTACTTGACAGGAAATGTCGGCTGAACAATTTCTATGCAGTCACGAGAAATAAATGTTTACATTTTTTGGCCACATACTTCTAAATAACACGATAAAAATCATTGATTGCGTGGGTGCTATTGAGGAACGCATCTCTCGTCTCAATAGTACTGGTGTTTATAGAAAATTTGCGAACTTGAGTTAAAGATGTGCTATCACCATACCGCAAACAATAATTTTTTATTCAGAACAATGTTCTAGTTCTAGTACACAAACAGAGGCACATTTGCTTGGAATTCTTGCACGCTATTTTATGTTGAAGTAAATTTTCGAATTTTTTGTTAGGGTTTTCTGCAGGTGGACCTATTTGTTATCGCGTAGGACCTGATTTCCTAACTAGTCTCCTGTTTTTCTGCTATTACAGAACAGAGAGCATGCAACATAGAGAAGTTACATTGACATGTTTCTTAATAACAATATTCTGATTTCAATAACAATAGTGACAGAATAGATAAAACATTTCCTATATACATAGGTATTATTTCGATATAAACTAGACGAAATAGCCTATTTCAATTAATCCGATACATCAGTTCCAACCTTTAAAGTAATTCATCACTAAACGTTAGAATGGTAATTAGCAGAACATTAACCCGAGACAATTCGTTATGACTCACGTAAAACATCATTGTCTATCAAGAAACAGTGATATGCTTTGGAATTTTCGTTGTTTGAAAGCATAAGTTTTGTGTCAGCCAATCTGTGAACTAAAATTTCAGCTTTAGCAAAGACTTCCAGAAGAAAATTACATACAGACCAAAAGATTGAAAGTAATGTGCAGCTTTACCTAACGCGCCCGAGTCAACATCTCAGTCTCCGCAATTCCGTGGACTATAGATATATACCAAAGAAAGATGAAGCCGATCAGGAAGATAAATTATGTTCTATACAAAAGTCACTTAAGTTAACACAAACAAATTTATCATTTAAATTGCACGAGATAGTCAGCTTTTCTTAAGAAGACAATTAACATGAATATAAACCAAACGCGCTCGGGCTCAAATCTCAGTCTCTGTCTATCCAAGGACTATTTTGGTGTGCCCAAAATGGATGATACCAAGAAAAAGTTAAATGGTGTTAATTCAACAATCAGTTCAGACAACACAACAGGTAACAATTAAAATTTTACGAATGGTAGTATATGTTGTAGCAGATGAATAATATGAATAAATGCGCCGTTGTTAAAATTTCGGTCTCTACAATTCTAAAAAACAATTGCTTTGTGCCAAAGAAGGATGAAGACGATCAAGGAGGGAAATTGTATTTTGATATTAATCAGTTCAGTTAACAAAAATAAAAATTTTCAAATCAATTAACATCAGCATATTTCTCTACTTTGTATAAAAACACGCAAACACGCGCACACACAAACTTATTCACACATATATATATATATATATATATATATATATATATATATATATATATAAGAAGTGTTATTTAGTTTGTTCTGATAAAATACATACAATCAAAATGGTGTCATTAGACTTTAAATCAATATAACTTACTGTAGAGGCAATGTGGCTGTTTTATAAATAAAACTGGAGTGACTAGTTAAAACCTCAAGTATTTCTAAGTTCCTACAATGCTCCAAATAAAGTAAAGGTTACCCTGAAACAGAAGCTCATGTATAATTTTAAATTTTTTATAACATTCGTCATATGTGACGCCATGTATTACGCCGCAGAACCTGAATCGAGATTCCATATAGATTCCACCTGAAAGAAATAGCAGCCAGAAACATAAGTTGGTTTATGACTTCAAATTGTGTGTAGTCTGCTGCACGGGTGGCGCAGCGGAAAGAATATTAGACTACGTAGCAAATGTTCCTTAGTTAAAATCCCGTATGTGGCAAATTCTGGGTAGCGTTTGAGAAGATCCCAATAAGGAAAAATCAGGTCCACTGGAAGAATTGCTTTTGCTATATGGTGACATATATTGTTTATACTACCGAATTAAATATAAACCAACCCATGTCATTAGACATCATATAAAATAACATCCGAAAATGGCATGACTTCCTATATATATATTGACAGATGGTGTATTAGTTGGAACTTCGGGCTTTATGCAATTAAAATTAGGTCCTAGTTGGCATAAGACTATTAAATGTTTCAAAACCTACAGAATGCACCAGCGCAGTGCATAGAATATCGAACTCCATGAAAAAATTAAATTAAATTAAAATTAAATTAAATTAGAATTAGAATTAGAATTAAATTAATTAAATTAAATTAGAATTAAATTAAATTAAATTAAATTAAATTAAATTAAATTAAATTAGAATTAAATTAGAATTGAATAGAATTAAATTAAATTAAATTAAATTAAATTAAATTAAATTAAATTAAATTAAATTAAATTAAATTAAATTAAATTAAATTAAATTAAATTAAATTAAATTAAATTAAATTAAATTAAATTAAATTAAATTAAATTAAAATTAAATTAAATTAAATTAAATTAAATTAAATTAAATTAAATTAAATTAAATTAAATTAAATTAAATTAAATTAAATTAAATTAAATTAAAATTAAATTAAATTAAATTAAATTAAATTAAATTAAATTAAATTAAATTAAATTAAATTAAATTAAATTAAATTAAATTAAATTAAATTAAATTAAATTTGAATTAGTTAAATTAAATTAAATTAAATTAAATTAAATTAAATTAAATTAATTAGAATTAGAATTAGAATTAGAATTAGAATTAGAATTAGAATTAGAATTAGAATTAGAATTAGAATTAGAATTAGAATTAAAATTAGAATTAAAATTAGAATTAGAATTAGAATTAGAATTAGAATTAGAATTAGAATTAGAATTAGAATTAGAATTAGAATTAGAATTAGAATTAGAATTACAATTAGAATTAGAATTAGAATTAGAATTGGAATTAGAATAAGAATTAGATATAGAATTGATATTGAATTAGAACTACATGTAAATTTTTATAGGTAACGTGAAACCTAATTAAAAATTAATAAAAATAAAATACAATCTAGACTTCATTTTCAAATAAATTTAACTTGGTGTAAATTTGTTTAAATGTACAAAAATTGAAAAACATATAATGCGCCTGTATTAAAAACAAATGCGGTAAATTATTTATTTTTTTGTGTTCTATTTATAATCAAAAAGCAATAAGAAACTGATTACGTTTATAACGTTTTTAGTGATATATGATACAATAGAATAAAAATCAGAATTTCTATCCCAGAAACATTTGAGAATACATCTAAATTAAATCAAGAAATGACGTAATGTATGAAACTGTCGTATAAAAATCAATAGGTTTGATTTCGTATATATCACTAAATAATGGTAGGAAACAAAAGTTGCACGAATGAAAATCAGAAACTAGTTCAAGTTTAGGAATGAGAACGTTGGATTACCGTTCTTTTCTAAATAGCTCTAATCGTTCTTTTCATAGACTAATTTTGAAATCCTTTTAATTTTCTATCTTACGGAAACGTTTTTACTTTATCTTCATTTTTACTAATTATGAATTGTTTATCTGAAACTTTTGCGACCCAATATTTATAGTATTTTGTTCTCTTCCATACACATAATAAATTTGTAAATCCTTAATTTAGGAAAGTAAGTGTATAATATATGTATCAAGTGTGCAAAAATGTATAAACAATTATATCTTTTGTATCAATTAGATGAGTATTACACGTACAGTTAACTAAATCTAACTGATTATTTCTCAGTCCGAAGAACAATCACCTAAACTCACACACGGAGGCGTGGAGTACACTTATCTAGTGAATCGTCAGATGATGTTAGATTACTGTTATTTCACTTGGATAGGTGTACACGTGCAAAACAAACGCAAGCTCATACACAAAGGCATGGCGTACGGTTACCTAGATACACGTCAGTTGTTGTTAAAAGATCACTGTAATTTAATTTCGTTGTGTCTACACACGCAGACAAATACTTGAAACAAACTTACCTAGTCAAGAGACAGTTATGCTTAATAGATCAACCTGTTAATATAACTGAAAAAAATTAAACTAAAATTAGCAATTGACTTAATGACTGTCAAATTGTTTGTGTAATGTGATTTCCGCTTAATAAGTACTCCTAAATTGAAAACTGAAATATTCGGAATAAAACTAAGGACAGTGGATGCAAACACCTTGTATGATGAACAAGAGCCAAATAACTAATCGCTAATATTTTTACAAAATGTTGGATTTTTAACTAACAGTAAACTCATTGGCGAAGTAAAGAACGACTATTGAAAATAAAATCCAAACAATTGATAGGTAAATAATTCATAAATAGGACTTTCGCAATACGCCATACATAATTATAAATTAATCAAATCGAGAATTATATAAAAAATAAAAAAATATTCTGCAAACTAATTGACATTTTTTAACAAATAATTATTATGTACAATTTTCGATTTTAGGTATGCTTTGCATATTATAGGTATTAAGCAATTTTCCAAGTAATCAAGCCTTTAGCTTGGCTTACATTAATTTATAAACATAAATAATGCATATGTAAAACTAAAAAATTTTCTCAATTGCATGTAGAATTCATGTAAACGCTTAGTTTTGTCATTAATGTATACATTTTAATGGAACATAAGTAAGTTGTGGACAATAACCCAGAAGAGTATGATTCGAACATACAGCTGATGCTCCAAGGTGCGTTCCTATATATACTATGATTGACATTGTAAGTGTATCAAATTCTTCATTTTTGGAAATAAATAAAACTTCAATTAGACACGTGTTTTATTTTTTTCAAAATTTTATATTTACAAAAACGATAATCGAAATTAAGTAAATTGATGTGTAAAAATTAGGAGATATTTCGTTTGCATTTCAGTGATAACTATTGATATTTATATGTATTTCGGCCCGAAGAACTAACATTTTCATACACATAAGGTGCTTTACATGCATCGTACCTGGCAATTTAATTTTAGGAAATGTTATTTAAGAAAGAAATGCACATTAGAAAGTTACTAAAATTGCCACGGCCGCATTTGAACACGGTTAACTATGATATAATTTTTAAAAGTGTATATATGTACACCTCAAATATGCTAATATATTTGTAAATTTTTCTAACTCTATTAACTCTTATTTGCTATTTTATAAATTACCTTTTCAGGGTTGCATAATTTTGCTTCCTGAGGCCCTGCGTGTGTCGTATCATTGTTTTTCCGATGCTGTTGCCTATGTTGCTCAGCATTTCCAGTTATTTCAGCGGCAATGCAGCAAGTTGGACGACAGGCCTGGCTAGTAACTAACATTGTATGGGCTGCAGCATGTGGCTGTAACGACGACAGCGAAGGTGCATAGTTACGAACATTTTCTATACGTGTGTAAACGTAGGAAATACAGCATAGTATGAAAAGAGTAAATTCGATTTATGAGAAATCGTCAAATATACAAAACATTAAAAAAATATTATATTGAATTCAAAATTTTAAGTAATAGATCTGCGTTTGAATGGAAAGCATAAATTTTGCTTTGTTAAAACCGCAAAAATGGAATGTTAAGTTTTGGAACCAAGAGAACAGGTATGCAATCGTAGCTCAACAGATAAGATAAACCTAAGAAGAATATTGTTGATGCAAATTGGCCTTTATACATCTAACGATGGAAAACTGACATTAAATAAGGTAACTTCATGAAAACGATATTTTGCTAAAGTCTAAACTGAGTATTGATTGTTTTTATATAATCAATAAATAGTTTGAATTTCTTCGGAAAGCATCCACCTTAAGCCTTACTTAAACGATTTCTACTATCAGTCGGCGAGTATTAGCTAAATTGTAACTATTACCGAAAAAGGATTTAATCATTTTAAAAATAATTAATTTTTAGATTTTAAAATTGAACATATTTTCCAAATAGCATATTGATAAAACTACCGAGACCATTCAAACGAATAAATTTTGGATTTTTTATTTATTAATCATCATAATGAAGTGGAGAATCCAATATCAGATTAACCATATTTTTTTCTGTTTGCAGCAATGTAGACATTTTAAAAATCAAATCCATATTTTCGAGACCGACCAAGCAATATATGTATTCGTCAACAAAATTACTATTTAACAATTATTCGTCTGTAAATTGTTACCAGATTACTGGTTATAGAGGCTAAAAGAATAAAAATATTCGGAAAAAATCCACATTACTATCAAGTCACGTTTAAGCTAAATCGCACATTTCAAAATATAATACAAGCTTAATCTAGATTTAATAGAGAATTATAAACATCGTTATAGCAATAATTTCATTCAAAATAAGTAAAAACTTATTTAGTCTTTTGGGCCACATTCCTTCATCGTAAAAATTATCGTCAGTTTTAATTCATGTTATAATACAGCTAAAAGGCGCCTAAACGTTAAATGTCGACATTCCACTTCAATTTTCAAGTCAACTTCCAATGGAATTCAAATGTGTTATTGTTTTAATTGGTCAAATATTTAACTTCAGGCTGATTAGCTGCTTTGTCGAAACCAAATCAATAGAATGTGTGAAGTCTTGCAAGTAAATCTACCCCCTTCGCTTGATTTGCCGAATTGATCAGATTTTTTTGTCGATTGTAGTGTTCCAGCTGTGTGTTGAGAGCATACTCATTGCTCTGAACTGAGCCGAGTCTACTCTGCATCCTTTCGACGTCAGCGCCAGTGAGACTGAAGCCCCAGGAAGATCCAGGATAGTCGTGTGACCAACAGCCACCTTCACCATACGAAATAGTGAATAAAGCCGTTTTTAGAAACGTTGTTTTTTCATATACGCGGCAATAATACACCATTTTCTAAACTTCAAGAGCAAACAGCGTATTAAGATAATCTTGTCTGTATTATGACTATCGCTTATCGGAGCAGTATGCAATACCGGTATCGCGACAATTAATTTCATTTTAACTACAAATAGATTTGAATTAATATTTCGAATTAAAATAGAGGTAGAATTCGGATTACCTTATTTTGTTTCGCAAGCAAAATTCTTTCTATTCTAAGTTTGCATGTTGCTAACATTACTTTCCATACATAGATTAGTTACAATGTTTTGTTAATGAATAGAAAGGATACAGTTAGACGACTACGTTTGATTATGTATAAGATGTTGCGAACTTAATAAGAAGTTATTTCATTTTTGATCAGAATGATAAACCACAGACATTATGAACGGAAAGTATAATCTCGTGCACATTAGTTTCGTGCTTACTGACGACCCATTATTAGAAGCCGGTATTACGCCCTTAACCCAGTATATATTTGTGTGAGGAATGTGGGAAAGTAGGACGCAACAATCTCCTAGACGAATGTGTAAATTTGTCCAATTGAAGCACACATTATATAGATCTCGACAATGCGACTTCAGCATAACTCTCTCCCTCCTCTGTCTCTCTCTCTCTCTCTCTATATATATATATATATATATATATATATATATATATATATACTGAGTCTGTATTGTGTCAGTACGTGATACCAACATTAAAGTACCGAAAATACTATAGTTTGCCAAGTCAGTACACACATGGTACCAAAGCGATTGATTTCAATGTATGCTATGGTTCTGAAAAAATGAAATTAAAGCCATTTCGTACTAGTTATTCAGTAAATCCATACACTCTGGCCTTGATCGATATCAGTTATCACATTTCGCAGTAAGCATGACATAATTCAATTCAATATATAACAATTAAATACTGTTTGTTGCGGAGAACTAATATATATGCAAGTATGTATTAGGTGTTACGAACCTAGAACCAAATTAGTTCAGTTGTGACCAGAAGGATAAACCAAAGGCAGCATGAACAGAAAGTATAATCTCATGCACATTTGTTTCGTGCTTACTGGCGACTCGTCTGTATGAGCCCGTATTAGGCCCTTTAACCAGTACATATTTAGGTGAAGAATGTGGAATAATAGGACGGTACAATCGCCTAGACGAAAGTGTAAACCTGCAATAGTGAAGCTAACATAATATAAAGACTACGACAATGCGATTTCAACACTTGCTCACACTATGTAATACATATAACGAGTCTGTAAAGGATACTAACACTATGGCTATTGTGTTAGTAACAGATATCAAGATTAATGTACCGAAAAGGTACATGGTACTAACACTATTGTTTCCGAGTCGGTACATGGTACCAACCTGATGGATACCAATTTATGCTGTATTTCACCGAAATTCTAAATTACAACAATTTTTGAACACATATTACTCCAGTAAATCCATACACTCTGGCCATGATCGATATCAGTTATCACATTTCGCGCTAAGCATGTCATCATTCAATTCAATATATAACAGTTAAATACTGTTTGTTGCGGAGAACTAATATGTATATGCAAGTATGTATTAGGTGTTACGAACCTAGAACCAAATTAGTTCAGTTATGACCAGAAGGATAAAACCACAGTCAACATGAACGGAAAGTATAATCTTATGCACATTCTACACCCAAATATATAGTGGTTAAAGGGCGTAATACCGGCTCCTACTGATGAGTCTCTTGTAAGCACGAAACAAATGTGCATGAGATTATGCTTTGTGTTTATGCTGCCTTTGGTTTTTCTTACTGGTCACAACTGAACTAATTTGTTACTAGGTTCGCCACACCTAATACATACTTGCATATATATTAGTTCTCCTCAACAAACAGTATTTAACTGTTATATATTGAATTGAATGATGTCATGCTTATCGCGAAATGTGATAACTGATATCGATCAGGGCCAGAGTGTATAGATTTATTGTAGTAACAGGTGTTCAGAACTTGTTGTAATTCTCAATTTTGGTGAAATATAGCATAAGTGTATCAAAAGTTAGTATAATACCGATAAAGAAAATCATAATGTTAGTACCATGTACTATTCAGTAAAATAATATTGGTAGTTACTAACACAATGGCCAAATATTAATTCTTTAGACATATTATATATATATATATATATATATATATATATATATATATATATATATATATATATATATATATATATATATATTACAGAGAGTGAGTTAGCACTGTTCACATTGTCGAGACTATGATGTTGGCTTCATTGTGGGATTTTTACATTCGTCTAGAGAGATATGCGTCCTATTATCCATTGTTCGCAAATATATAGTGGTTGAAGGGCGTAATACCGGCTCCTACTGATGAGTCGCCAGTAAGCACGAAACGAATGTGCATGAGATTATACTTTCCGTTCATGCTGCTTTTGGTTTATCCTTCTGGTCACAACTGAACTAATTTGTTATTAGGTTCGCAACACCTAATATATAATTTCAAATATAGATTAGTTCTCCGCCACAAATAGTATCGAACTGTGACTACGTTTGATTTCTAGCATTTGCCGAATCCAGAAAGAAGTTACTTGGTCTTATTAGGTTTATTAATTAACGGGAAATGCGCAAATTAATTCAAGATAAATAAAGCAATATAAATAAATTTTATCCGATTCTTTTAATAGTTTTATTTTGCTTATGCTCGTCTTTGCCTGCAATATCCATGTCTTATTAACAAGAACATTGGCGCCATTCAAGTAATCAAATTGAAAAATCTAGTAAATTTATATAGGATATCACGCTATAGTAACGAAAACAATTCCGAATCTTTGCGAGTCAGATAAGTCTACACGCAAACAATTGATAAATATTTAACGACAGTGTATCCTTTTTGATTGAACAACAAAAAATATCAATCTGGTTAAACATTTCAGTATTTTTAAAACGCCTGTTATATACCAGTGAACACCTGACGATGACATCTTGACCTTGAATGCTGCTACTACTTTATAGGTTACTCATAGAGTCGTTAGGAAAAAATACTTTACCATATGCAAATGTCAATAATGTTTTTGGTTGGCTGCAATGTGAGTACGAATGAAAGCTTCGAATTGACTAAAAGAGGTGAATAGTAATTTTAGTAACATTGATTTATTTCGTTTTGGAAAGTTAAAAGTTCAGATTGAATCCATATAGTAATTAGTAACACTGGCGAAACATTTAGTATTGGCGAACATGATTATGCCTTAATAAAGTAATTATTGTTCAATAGAAAGTTTTGTTATTTCAAAATCTTTTCATTCTTCCTTTATTAATTAACATTTTGCTAGGATGGCTCGGTGAATGTGTAGAATGCAAAATTTGGTGACTAGCTTAGTAAATTTTTAAGCGTACAATGATATTCCTAGGGATTCACATAAAGGAAAGTTTGAAACACATATAAACTTGGGTAAAACCTAATTTTCGACTTAAGCCACAACTTGTTGTTTACTGTACGATTAGCAACGCTGAAAAACTATAGTCATATACTTTACCCGCACTCAACAAATTTTATCACTACTGAGCAATGTCCAGTAAAAAGAAAAGTGATCTATAACGTCAGCGGTATTTGCTTTATTATGTAAAATTAGTTTTATTCAAAGAAATAATGTATCTACATGAACTTAATGCGAAGAAAATCAATACAGCTATCCAGATATGCTGCTTTGACCAGGATACGGCCAGGTTTAAACATTTTGCACTATTGCATAAATATGTTTAACAATCTCAACCTAACGACTTGTCGCATAGAATTTGAGAAATATGGGGTAAATAAATTATGTAGGCTAACTTATTGACCAAGCGTTAGGAGAGAAAAGTACGAATGGTTCAATTGGATAATAATAAATGGAGGTGAATTGTCGAAAATTTTGTTGGATATATAAGACATTGTGGTAATATATTAAATAATAGGAGTTTATTTAATGTTTAAATCTTGCAGAACAGCACATGTTTGAATAAAATAAACTTTATTAACAAAAGAAGATAATTAAATAATTTGTTATAATTTACTAATTGGCATTCAAATGTTGATTGAAAAAATATAACCATGACGATTGGAAAAAAATTGAGTAGAACAACTTTATGGATGGCAAGTTTGCTTTTAAAAGAATAATATAGAAATCACTTCCGTAGATTACAAACCGAGGTGTGCAACATACACTTCGGAGCTCATGAGAAAGCAAATTTTGATTTGACCACATTAAATGGAATCATAAAAGGTAAATGTTGAGAAATGTTTAACATACGAACAATTAGTGACCGTATCATCCTAGATTATAATAATTAGTTTTAAAGAAAACAAATAAAAATTAAACTCTCTAGCATAACCGAATTTGAGAATAAAAGTGGCACGTCTGATAAATAAGCTACTTAATTATTTAAAAAAAGCGTTTGCGCATCTGAGGTAAATACCAATTTTGTTCTTTTAAGCTGTTTTTGTGTTCTAAAGAATAAAATGTTTTACTTAAGTATCTGTCCTACGCAAACCAAAGAAACAGGACAATATTTCATTAGATTAATTTAGAGAAGTTACGTCGTTTAAGACAACCCAAATTCTAGATAATTTATGTGAACGTTTTGGCAAATCGTTAATACCAATTTAGCCTTTATCGAATGAATATAGATTTTACAAAGAACATTTTGTAATAAAAATGAAAAAATTGGATGTTCTGCCTGGCAAAAATTTGAAAGATTTCCGAATCTTTGACGTCCTACTTTTGCATGATAAGTTTATCTTAATTTTTGCACAATATGCCTTAATTTTATCTATCCGATTTTATGGTTATTGCTGTCAAATAAGCTAAGTTTAACTGCAAAAAGACAAAGCAATATTTTCTGCTCATGTGATCTACAATGTAGTAGATCTTTTCAATTAAAAAAAATTACTTTTATTAGGACGCATTTGTATGGCAAAAAATAAACGGATAATCTTGCTGTATTAAGACCCACAAAGAATATTTTATCAGTGTATGGTTAGACAAATAAAAATTCCTTCATTTTCTATCATAGTCTTCTGATGTATACTTACATATTAAGGATTAAGTAATTAGTGAATTAGTTTAACGTTAACTTGCAGGAATTTGATCATAAATTATTAGACATGAAGTTGGCCACTCGTATGGCAAAATGTTCTCCTGTGTAATTTTAATGTCATTAATATTACTAAATTCATTGATCTATATTTTTTCATGTAAAATTTAAGTTTTTGTGGTCATTTTGGGTTAGTTCTTTAATTATTCTAAAACAGAAATTTTCTCGTAGATATTGAAAACAAACACGTATGAGTTTTGAGGGTGGTTGTATTGTTTATTGTCTGGGTCATAAGTCGTGCGTTTATGACGTTAGCCAACGAGAAGCACATGCATAAGGAAAAATCAAAGATGCGTTTTCTGAGGAGACATTATTTGACTTCCTATTCTGATTATTTGCTGAGAGATCAATAGACATCAATATTCTGATCAATCTGTGCACACATAAAAACTAACTTAAACATTTCAACCTCATGCCTTGGTGTATAACCCGTTTTGCAGGAGCCAATTGAATGTGTGTTGAAAGGAAAAATGTTTTTGGAAATTGTCTTTGCTTAAAATAAGTATATTTTAATATACGTTGGCTTAATTATTAGAATATTTGTCAATGTAGCACAATGCATGACATATTCATTATCTTATCTTTGCGTTATGATTTCTTTGGATTATTTTTAATACTTAGTGATTTTGCACGCTCGTTAGACTAAAGTAAACAATGGCAAGTAGGGTTCCAAACCAGAAAAAGATCGACAAATTGCTGTCAGCATGCTTACTAGAGAAGTTCTATCATATTGGCGAGCTCGTCAGAGATTACCAAGATGGAACTCAAAGAATATATATATATATATATATATATATATATATATATATATATATATATATATATATATATATATATATATATATATATATATTCTTTAAGGATGTAGTAATTTGCTGTATATTTTAATAAAGAAATCCATTTTTGTCATAGGTACTGATTCGAATTGACGAATACAACCACTTTGTTTTAGATAAGCGTACCATTTATCTGTAATGTATCAATTTAATTCACGTTCATTGGATGACTTTTAAACAGAAATTTAATATTTGTTTCAAATTAAATTTCACTTATAAGGATTAACGTCTAATTATTAAATATTAAGTGAACTATTATTAATAGCATACCAATAAAAATAAAGTCAATTTTAAAGTTTTATTTAAGCTGTTCTGAAATGTTAACGAAATTGTAGTTCATTTGAAATGAGTTAATCAGAGTTTTCTAAGAGCTAGATCATAATTATTGTACTTCTGCAGAGATAAAGGTACAACACAGCAAAAGGTACGTCGCTTAGCCTAGTCACGAATTTAATTGTGCGTACCTCTATCGGCAGTGAGATTCGCGTCGTTTTCACACAAACAATAACTGTTGTGCTTCAATCCGCTCAACCGTGAGCCAGAAAAAATGTTCATAGCCTTCGAAAGATAATAGACAATAAATTATCAGATGCCATCAAAAGTCTCGCCAATCTTCGCCAGCGCCTGACCTTTACATCAGAAGATGTTAGACTCAGCCACGGTAATCGTTGAAAAGATGCTTGAGGAAGGTTGCACTCGTCCTAATTCACGTCCGTGGGTACCACCAATACAAATGCAGACCAAACAGCAGATAGGCGACTGAAGATTATATAGTGAATACAGTGCACTTAACCGCGTAACAATTTACGATCTATATAAGATCAACTACGCGAATGAAATCACCAATGATGCTGCACAACGTAAATGATTTGCAGTCATTGATTTTAAATCAACCTATCATCAGATACCTATAATCGAAGTGAGTATAGCAAAGATTGTCCTCATTACTCCTTTTGATTTCTTCGAATTTTACCACATGCTCTTCGGTTAAGGAAATACGTGTCAGAAATTTCCGATATGCATGGATAAAGTAGTGAAAAAATCTCACGAATTTAGTCGTATTTAAATGATTTTATAATAGTCTCTGATTATCAAGAGCAACATTCAACAGAAATCAAATGGACGCTCGTTCGTATCGATCAGTCTAGTCCGTCAATAATGTAGACAGATGTATCTAAGCACAGAAACCAGTAATGCTCCTACAGTTCTCAATCAGATATTGTGTAATAAATGTCAGAGACTACATAGGTAAAGTTAGAAAAATGTTCCCGATATTGATGACCACTAAAGAATTTCGCTGGTTCTTGAAATCTGAAACTAGTGTCCCCTCCTCATCTCCATTTTGGCGCCACCAAAAACAAGGCAAAGAATGCATCTCAGGGGTCGAAATCGAAGAAATACAACTCGTGTGTGCATCACATCAGCTAAATATTGAATACAGTAATAATTTTCTAGTGCAACGTACCAAATTGATAGATATTTAGCCGCGTGTAACAAGGAAATTATCGACCGACGCATCAGACATTGATCTAGGTGAGTACTCGAAACTTGATCGACGCAGAAAATATATATTCGGAAATGGAAAGAGAACTATTAGGATTACACGATTCCTGCCACCTCTTTAAAAGATATTTCCTATGTCACCCCATTGAAAGGAAAATAAACAATGAATCGCTATTATAGGCTCTACTAGAATTATGCACGAATGATCGCTCGGCAAACCTTCAGTCACGCAAGAAAGCCAACGAGAACGTGTTTGAAAATCTTTTTCCTAGAATTAACAAAAATTTTTTTATCTACCATAATGCTGAATTGTTATTATAACGCGACATACAGACAAAGCAACACACAGGTTGAGAACTTACATTGGGGTGACGAAAATTCCAAAACCGTTTCAATAATTTAAAGTTAGGTTGATGCTGAACTCACCGGTTAGAACAATGAAGTGTTATTGATCGGCAAAATTTGACTCCCAGCAGAATACCGGCTTGAGCTAATGCAGGAATACCATAATTTATGTCGTCCTGTTGTCGATGGTACGAGAATATTATTAATAGAACTATCATGTTGGACGAACACCAGACGAAGTGCTACCGAATTGGTTGGAACTTATTTGCAGTGTCAACTCTATAATATTTTTTATCATACCCACTAAGAATGTGGCCTTTTAAAACGGTATGCCGATATTAAATTGGCATAAATGATTGCACGGTGTAATAGCGCAATTCAGCCAAAATACAGAGGCTATCACCTACGCATTTTTGCCACACTATGTGGCAAGAATTAATGTACCAAAAGTTTCAGGTACAGAAGAAATAAAGCATTCAATTCTAAATGTAACGGTCTTATGGAACGCGTACATTGCGAGTTAAATGCGATGTTTTGTAAATTCCGCATTCACTCTGAATGGCTTACCATAACCATATTAGTACTAATTTGAATGAATTTATCGTGATAGTATAACAGCATTAATTGAGGTTTGTATTCGGACCCAAAGTATAACAAGAAATGATAAATATCAGGAACAAATGCCATCAAATTGCCAGCATTCAAATACGCGGTTTCTTTAAAATATATATGGACAATGCCGATTTAGTTGGTGGATGATGAAGTGTGGCTCTCCGAAATGAACATTTTTACATTCTTACTTTTAAGGAATTTTTATGTCTACACCTAATCTATTAGTTTTAATCTGACAGATTAGCTGATAAGTGGTCATTTTGCTGAATAAAGGATATTTTTTTATTTTCGGTCAATCATTATATATATATATATATATATATATATATATATATATATATATATATATATATATATAAGAATCCTAGCAATGAATTATTGGACAGAATCACGCGAATTTTATGAGTGTAAATTTTGTTTTTAGTCTAGGTCATTATTTCGTGCGTTTATGGTGTTAACTTTTGACATACACAGGCATAACAACAAATAACTCAAGAGTGGTTTGAAGAGATTTTTAGACCGACTAATCGGAGTATTTGCTAATAGAATGAGAGACAGCAATATTCTTTCCAAACTGTACGCGCAAAATAGTGGCGTAAACATCATAACGGTACGTCTTGGTTTATAACGTGTATTTGGGAGATCAGTGTGAATGTGTAGTGAAATGAAATCGATTTTTGGATATGGTCTTAGTTTATTATAAATATCAAATAATTTTACAATTGCTTTCGAAAATTTTCCGCGAACGAGTCTGGAACCTGGTCACATTTACTTCAAATGCTTTACTCTATCCATCGCGGCCAATCCTGCACAGTACTCGAAGTGTTCGTGATAAAGAAAAAAATCGATCCACTGGATGAATTGCATTTACTACCCAATGAAAATATTTCTTTTAATCATATACGATCGGAAATAACTGATTTTCTTGACGGTGTCATGCCTTTTCTAATCAATTTCTGCGGTAAATATTACTGAATTCTAATGTTTAATTGCTTTTTCATACGTCCGATATATAAGCTACCGCACATACACGAGAATTTGTAGACTATGCATGATTTGAAGAGAATTGGAAATTGATATTTGGCATCCAACCTCATGATTCTATGTGCGTTAAATTTAACATTAACTTTTACTTTGGGAAAATTCTCCTTAGATATTCTATTTAACCACCGAACAATTATTGAGGCCAGTAGTATAGTTATGTTGTTCGACTGATTAAATACAATGAGATCGGCGTTTACATGAATCTC
Organism: Eudiplozoon nipponicum; assembly: GCA_029291075.1. NCBI lineage: Eukaryota > Metazoa > Platyhelminthes > Monogenea > Mazocraeidea > Diplozoidae > Eudiplozoon > Eudiplozoon nipponicum. The sequence continues at coordinate 99,221 of JAQBSW010000144.1, forward strand.
TCAAACTTGTTTTAGAACATATTTATCTCCACCCGCGCAATAAATGATTGCTTAATTGGCTTCTTACATTGACATAAAATGTATCTCAATAACATATCTTTTTCAATACAACTTATAGGATTTTTTGTAAACAGTGTGGTAAGTCTGACATATTTTTTAATAATAAAGTGAAAATAATAATATTGTAGAAGGCAATCGATATAGAGTACTTAATGGATTGCAATGTGCACGTCTTGTAGCGGCTACGCAATAGCTGAAAATCTTAAACGTTTTAAATAAAATTTATTCGTTAAATATTGAGGTCGAATAATATGTTGCAAGAATAAATTAGTGGAATATATGGGTAAGAAATAGATGTCATATTCACTCACGTTTTACCCTCTGTGATGCAAATTTTCCATAATTTGTATTTTCTTCACCTAGTATACGACGGCGAAGCACCTCAACATAGTAATCGTAATATTCATGAAGCAGATTACCCATTTCTCTATTTTGATCTTTTGCGACATTTTGTGCCAATGTACAGTGAAAGACATCATTTTTTGTATCTGGAAAATTAAAATATTTTAAAGTATGTTTATTCTTTTCATATTAAATATTAAATTAAGTCGAATTAAAGAAACCTACCATTTACATACATATACATATATATATATATATATATATATATATATATATATATATATATATATATATAATAGAAGACAATAAGAGTGCAAAAACATACACCTAATATCTTGAATGATGTTCTACCAGGTAGCACAGTGCGATCATCACAATTAAAGCATGCATTGTTTTCTTCGTGCGTAGTAGATTTGAATTATCAGTTTCGCAAATATCCGATTAATTCCCATTTCCAAGTACGTGGTGGTTAAATGCTGATTCGATCATTTTCTCTAAAGGCTTCAACATCGTTCATACTAACCACTGGAAATGAGGTACAATCAAAGAGATATAAAAAAATCAGAAAACCTTGTTCTTTTTAAATTAAAACTTTTGACTCCCAAATGGTTTGACGGAAAATGCTGTCACAGTAACTAAACCCAATTAAAGTTATCTAAATACCCGGCATACGTAATCTCGTGATTTTACTCGCAAAATGTATAATATTAATTGATAATCTAAACAAATGCTAAACCAATCCTTTTTAAAATAAAATCATCAGAGTATAAAAATTTGCTATACACAGATTGGTAAGATTGGCAGGTAATAAAGTTTTATAAATATGCTTAGTTACGTTAATTCTGGGATGGTTAGTTTATACTGATATATATATATATATATATATATATATATATATATATATATATAATTCTATTCTGTGTTCTAATGTTGATAAATTTTCTATTTAAATATTTTTAAAATCATATTTGCAATAACTCGGTTGAAAGAGGGGAATTAATGTGCTATTTTTCATTTTAATGCATATCGGGTGATAAGTGTGTTGTGTAATTGAAATATACCATATAGTTGCTTTATATAGAAAACAATTTGACGTTAAGAATTGTTAAAGAAAAATATTTGAAGATAATAGAGGAGAAAGGAGAAAAATTCTGATTTTATCTTCGTTTGGCATTAAAATCCGATTTAAGCTTTCACGAAAATTTAGCGTGTAATTTTTCGAAACAGAAGATTATTCTATTAACTAACTCACAGCGTTAGTAAAACATACTCGACAGTCTGATAAGCACAAGACTAAAGAGTTGAAGACTGATATTAATCGTCTAGTTGTGAATTTCGTTCGTAGAGAAAGTTTTTATTTGCGCAAAAAACGTATATAATAACATGAAATTCTTGAACTCGTGTCTAATCAAGGCATAGTTCTATTGTTTGAATGATTTTAATTAACCCCATCAAATAAACAAGGAGTGTTGCTTTGACCCTAGAACAAAATATTTGCATTAAAAAGCAAGAAAAATATAAAAACCCAATTTTAGATTTTATAAAGCGATGTAAAATATAAAGTGCCATTATTAGACGACAGTTACGCTTTATGCTATTCATAAGTATAAAAAAATGGCACAAAATTGACTCTGATTTATAAAAAAAAGATCACAGAGTGAGTTAAAAATGAACCAGTGAAATTGATAAACAAAGCCGAGTCAGTCCTGAGCTAGCTTCCGTATAAATTTAAACAATAACATAAATCAAAAGAATACTATTCTCGAAGACAAGAATAAAGTCATACCGTGCGCAGGTAATAAAAACAGGCACAAGAATAATGACGATTAAATAAAACAATATATTTCTAGACGCATCTGCAGAAAATATAGAATGATCAAACCATATGTATTCTAGTAAATAAGGGAAAATAATAATTCGTCTCAATAAAACTTAACAAACTGTCGAACGAAGATATGGAATGAACCGCTCGCCATAGTTAGTAATTGGAATTGAAATAAGCAATTATGAGCGAAAACTTTTTCAGCCAAGTTTGCGAGTATGAAGTAAACACCAATCCCATTGTATTTAACCAGTCGTCGAACAACATAGCAAAACTACCGCCAGTCGCAACACACTGACGCGTTTCGACCTTCCATGATCATCATCAGAGTACGACGGTTAACTGACTAGGGAGGATCAAACCGTAATGAATAAATATTGGAAGCAAAATAAGATATTCGGCTCTCACTCCTAGTAGTCTCACATACAAATAAGTATAGAAGAATAATCAAACGCGCAAAGTGAGTAAAATTCAGGTAAGCACCAATCCATCTGCATCTAATCAATTGCACAACATAGGAAAACGACCACCAGTAGCACTTCCTGATGCATTTCGAACATCCTTGGTCATCGCCAGAGCACGACAGCTAACTACCTAACAATACTAATCTACAAGCCAAATCAATGATTTTCTAAACTGATAGCAATCCTGCGGTCAAATCAAATTTAATTGATAAATTTTGCATTTGAGTCTCATTTTGATTACGTAAATTTTGTTAACATTACCGACGACAAGAAAACATTTTGACCAAAATGTATGAATAACTTGCATTTCTATCGCAAATAGCTCCATTGCCGTTAGTACTTGTGACTGACGGTAATTTTGCTATGTTGTTTGATGAATGGTTAAATACAAAGAAATTGGTGTCTGTGTGCCGAAAGCTGCAAACCGGCAACGTTCATGACTGTATTGAAATAATGCTGCCGACATTTCCCGTCAAGTACAATGTACGCGAGACTATTAGAGGTGAGAGCCGCATGTTCAATTTTGCTTTCCTTATATATACTGTGGTTTTACCTCGCTAGTTGTACTCTTATGATGATCATGGTAGTTTTTCTATATTGTGCAACGAATGGTTAATAAAAAGGATTGTTGTTAACTTCAAGCTCGCAAAAGGAAAGCTTCATTGTTAAGAAAAGTATCAACCTATCAAAAGCAGTCTACATCCAAGGTGTCATTTTAAAAAGAGATAATTATAATCCTTAATTTATCAAACAAAATTTGGAGAAATTATTTTCAAAGATATGTTGATGCCAGGATCCAACGATGACGGTATGAAGTTAAAGAAAAATAAAAGTGGGATCGCATTAAGGAATGTGATGGAAAATATTTGATAATTATTTATATGGGACGCGTCTTTTGATTAAATTACAAGGCGAATAAATAGTTTTTACTATTCGGGCGTATAATTCGAAATACTGTCTTTATGCGTAGGTAAAACTGACCGTGTACTGAAGGAGCAAAATAGAGATGATTTGAAATAAAAAACGCAGCTGGCAAAGTGGGAAGTACTGTGATAACAGACGGACTTCCATGTTTTTTAAGCCATTAAATATTAAGTGTAGAAAAATTAAGGTGCGTAACTCCCCTTTCAGAATTATAGAAAGACGGAATTTGAGCATGATTTAAAAATTACCGGGAAACTTGTACAATTATATTCGCCTGCCAGTCAGTTTTTATTTCAGCTTTGATTTTGTTTAAACAATTCATTTAATTTTAACGTCACTGATAATCAAGTCTACAATATAATGAACTAGATATCTAACAATAATATGAAGGCCCAGGATGAATTTAAATGAAAGATTGTAAAATGATGTTAAGTAGTCTTGAGATAAATGGCCATTTTACACTTTGTTATAAATGTTTTTTCTTTCGTGTTTTGGCTGATTGGTAAGTGTGTATGCGTTTGTGTCTGTGTGTGTTCCTGTTTGCGTGCAAATGCCTTTCTCGCTGTATTGAAAAGTGATGTCTGAGAACTGGTCATTATTGTATGATTGATTTGAGATTAAACCATCTTTTCGCATTGTTGGCTATTACGTATAGATATTGAAGAACAAATAACAGATGCACATACGGTGACAGAAATTTCCAAACAATATGAGCATTCAACACTGCAATTCACACTTGCGCGGTTACCAAGTTTAGAAAACAAAATTGCGCAAAGGTTAAAAGGAAGACTACATTCAGAAAAAAGCACTCGTACACGTAATAGCCAAAAATGCGAACAGATGGTTAACTCTCAACCCATCAATACAATAATGACCAGATCTCAGACATCACTTTGCAATACAGCGAGAAAGATCTTTGCATGAAAACAGGCACACACAGACACAAACGCATACCGTATGCCAAAACGAGAAATATAAGTAAATCCGAGTCAAATTTGTTGCCACGCCCATTATCAAATGAAAACCCAGAATGTATATAAATGAAAGATTGTAAAGCGAAGTTTAGTAATCTCGAAATAAACGGCTTCTATCCACTTTGATATTATATGCTTTTTCTTCCTAATTAAAAATATAGCATATATATATATATATATATATATATATATATATATATATATATATATATATATATATATTTGTGAGTGTGTACCTATATTAATATTAATATTATATTAGGTATATAAAACACAGTTACTAACGGAATGTAGTTTTATTGCGGAAAATTAGTTTAGGAATACTCGAATACATATTGCAATCATTCATCTATGTACGATTCAGATTGTTCGTTAATTAGGTGGATACATTTTCTGTTTATGTTATTCTGATTGAAAATTTGTGTTCCATTACGTTTATTAGATATATTATCTTCCGAGTTCAAATGTGAATCCTGATTAACTGTTTTCGCAATAGCGGTTGTTAGTTTTCCAGTCAGCTTAAAACACGTATTCACTCTGCATGGTTCTATAACTCTATTTGATTTTTCAGTTTCACAGATTGTTTTGTCACCTTTGAATTTTAATTATCAGATATAATTTAAGGCCTATATTATTCGTCTTTCATTTATTATCGTGAGGGTTAAAGACATTAAATAATTGAAAACTTGAATTTATGTGCTATTAGATGTAACAATTTAAATCAAATGGAATTTTTTAAGTTGGCTCCAAGTATAAGACGATGCAATTAATGGAATTCATTTGAAGACGCAAGTAAACAATCATTGATTTCAAGGGTGGTGATACAATATCACTAAATCACGTTTGCATGCCCGATAAAAACACCAATCCTATTTTATTTAATCATTCGCTAGTCAGTTCAGCGTCATAGATGATTACAGAAGGTAGTAACGTATCAGTACGTGCGACTACCAGTTATTTCACTTTGTTGTGAGACTGTTTAAATACAATGTGATTGATGGTTGAGTGAAGATTGCAATGTGGATTTCAAGAATTAATGAAGAACGTTTTATTTTCCTCCATATTGCTCTTTGGAAAACGTTATTCTTATTCACGTTAGAAGATATATTTTATAGACAATCTTATAACGGATATCGATATTTCACAAAAATTATGCAAAATATGTAACATTTGCTAATATATAACTCAAAACTTGTGTGAAATTTTATTGTTACCGACGCATAAATCAGAACCTTTTAAAATGTTTTAAATGAGTTAAGAAATTAAGTTCATATTGCAGTAAAATGTCAACTACATAATTTTTCTTGACATAATTGATAATTATTCAAGGCTGGTAACAATAATTAAAAAAATTAAAGTGTGGCATTTGTGAGTGTTTTTGATGTATACGTTATGTTTATATCATTATTCTTGTTTCTAAATGAAATTCCTATTCACAAACACTGTTTCGAATTTTTAGCAAAGCACAAAATAGTGTCAGCATCGCACAAGAATACAAGAAAGCCGATAGTATTTTTTTCATTGCTAAAAACTTATTTATATAATACTTATTTATATATAATTAAATAGAAAAAAATCAGTACATGTCTTATTGCATTCTAAAGCTATTTTTATATAAGTTAACGATGATTTACAGATAATTCTCTGGAACTGACTTGCTGGTTTGTGTGGAACTAAATGACGATAAATTAAACATGCAGAGTTTAATTTAATTATTTTTTGGAAATGTTCTTCATGAGAAACAAAAAACAAAGAACAAGTCAACAAGGAAATTTTGAAAATCTTATTGAATTGCGGCGTTTATAAATTAAGAATAATGAAGTTAGATGAAGCGACTTCAACACGAAAACTCAATGAAGCTCATTTACGCTTGTTGCGTAAAATTGGACAATTTGATTTTACAAGTATCAAATCCACAACAACAGATAAATTCAAACACACATTATTTAAAAATATATATGCCCATGTTGCTCTAATGCGTAGAAAAAAGTTAACTAAAGTTAGAGAACATAGCAGTTCAATATATTATGACAAATGGAATGGTAAAATTAAATCTGTAATTGCGTAATCGAATATGTGAATCTCGAACATATGTTTACCACAAATAACATCTAACGTAGTTACCAAATGAAATATCAGAAATGAGATACGGACTTATGAAGCTCTGTTGCAAATTTATGAAATTAGTAACAGCCTGAACGAAAAATGAACATCGAAAATTGATTTTAAAATGACGACGCGATATTTAGGGGATAGCAAGTTAAACATGCTATTAAAAATGGTTAAAAATCCCATTAAACTGTCTTCATATTTATATACAAGTTAATAAACGTTCTTTAATATCAAATAATATACATTTAATCAAATTCAAGCTAATGAAGTGAAATGAAAATGTTGTATCTTTGAACTTACAAAGTGAAAACTGTATACACTTAAATGTAAATTTTTTGCTTAACAAATCGTAACTAGATTAATGCAAAAGTTCAAATAACTTGGGTAATTATAGTAAATTTTTAATTGCCTACACTTCGCGTAGCATATCAGCATTTCCTAGAATTGTTAATTGTGAATTTCAATTTATTTCCTGTGAAATTTTATCTTTTATTGATTAAACTATTGCTCTTAAAATTATGCTAAGTGATAAAATTCTCAAATTATCTTGTTAATACGCTTAAATTTCGTTATCTTCTAATTTTGATAACGTCTATCTTCAGGATAAAACCGAGCATACCATGCATTATTGTAATAAAAAATTATATTGTCGAGTTCATTTGACATTAATAAATAAAATGAAAATGTTTATAACCAAAGCTGTGCGTTCAGGTCATAATATAATTTTACTTCAAATATTTGAAATTTTTTCTTTCATTAAGAATTTGGAAGAAAACTCTCTTCGTCTTCTTTATTAGAAAATTTCTCCAATACTTAATAATTAAAATATTTGCACATCTATTAATTAATTTTTAAAAAATTACTTTTTGCCGGCATAAACTTATTCAAATATCCTTATCAGTTCTTAATTTAGAGTCTGAAAATTAGTATAGCATTTCTCTTTAATGAAATATGAATTTTTACACAGATTTCACGGAAAAAATATTTTCTAAAAATTGTAAACTAATCAAATTGTAGTAGCAGCAACAGACCAACACATATACATTTACTTCTTGTAATATTTCATTTAATTATGCCAAATAAAGTATTAAGTGAGAAATGTAGGACAATATTTATTAACAGCGGAAAATGAATTGCAACTATTTTATATGAGACCTCATAATTAATCCTTTAAAATAAAATTTCAAAAGTTTATGAAAAAGCGATCTGAAGTAAATTAATATGTAGACACTTTCTTTGATCAAAATAAAAATTTTGCTACATTGTTGTTAAGTAACACAGAATTGCCGCCTGTCTGCTAATTAACACCTCGGTAAGCATATGAGACTTCCATAAAAAGAAACGGAGAGCGCACTATTTAAATTTGAACAGTTAGTTATAAAAGAAATGTTAAGTAGACTTTGTTAACGTTTAACGTAATAGGGTATTACATATTTGTTCATATAACCGATTTCAGAGTGAATTGAATGTTCTGACTTCTACTCTTATCATAATTAATTATGGACCGATTTTTTTGAAAAAGTACAAATATAACGATATAATAAAACCAGTTGTTTAGACGTGTACAAATATTAATAAAAAAGTTATATTCGCCTCCAATACAAGGGTTAAGTTTTAATGAAGAGCATAAATGTTAGATTGTGTTTCCAATTGGCATTCGAATATGTTTCAGCAAGCTTAATTTTGATTGTATCTCCCACCGAGCTTAATCAACATAGTGTGACTATCTGAATCTAACTTTATCTTCAATTGAAGCTGTACCTGTTCGTTATCATATTTTGGCAGACACAGAAGATGTTTGAATTCACAGTTGTTGGACAACGTACAAATTTGATTGGTGCAAAATAGGATTAGCTTTGCACGTACGTCTATAACTTAGCATATAAAGTTCTGTGAAAAATGTGCAAAGCCAGAAAAACGCTTTTTGATTATAACCAAAGTCAAATGTGTGGGTATGCTTCCTTACTTAATGTCTATTTAAATAAAAAAAACGTCCAGAATTTGACAAAAGTTTAATTTTTTCGTGAACTGGCATAACTAGGGCTGTTTTCTGGACTAAAATATTTCTAGTTTTGTACTTTTCAGATGGGCAGATTACTCCATTTCAAAAAAATGAATTTTGCGCTCCATTTCTTCTACTATTTCTTCATTACAGAATTGAACGAATTTTTTACAATTGGAGATTTAGAATATATTTATGTTAATACGCACTCGTGGTGAAACGCAACACTAATAAGGTGTTTCAAATAAGCAATATTTTAAATGGCCAGGTGTGGCAATAGCCACCTATAAGACAAATAATGAACAAAGGGTCTTATCTAGGGCAGACATTATTTCAACAGAAATTCCTCGCAGAAGCGCCTGTATAAGAATGAAGCAGTCAGCCCAATGAGAAAAGCAGACTTCGAGCTGAAGTGAACATAAATTAATTAATGTGTAAATTTGTTTTATTAAATCGATGCTCGTTGTGCGAGCAAAATTCTATATATAATTGAGTAAAAATAAAGCATTTGTGGTACATTTAAAATGTCTTCTGATGGGTTGGAAACGTTGATTCAGGTATTGACTTCTCAAATGAATAATTTAACTGCAGAATTAGGCATAATTAAGGCTCGTCTGGACGATACGCTAATAATAAACACTGACGACATACATGTACGTGGACCATCCAACATAGGTGGACATAACACCAGGTCCATCTATAATTGATCACGGATTCAAGCTTTTAAGTAATAATTTTTTGTTTGGCAATATCAAACTGTAATTAATTAATATGTATCTTACTCCTAATATACTTTTTTTAAAGTAACTTAGGGTAAAATCACTACTTATCGTCTATAGCAAACATTATTTAGTTTTCAATTTATTCAATTTTTTAACGATGCTACGCCGAATAATTTCGAAAAAAATATTGCAATGTTTTCACAACATTCTTTATTCACGACAATCAAGTATGAAGATGATAAATCACTGTAGCGCGAAGATAAAGGTTATAACATATCCTGATTACGAAATACTGAGTGTTTATTTTCAGACATTTGCAAATCTAGATAAAGAGCAAATGGAAACTAAAGATCATTAAGGCATGTACGTTTAGAATCATATAAAGTACAGCTACGATCGTTAATAATGTAATACATAATTATATATATATATATATATATATATATATATATATATATATATATAATTTAGAAACGAATAAAAATGATATTCACTTATATACATCATTGGTTTCACTTCATTATGTGGGTGGCAGCAAATGGAAACCCAGGATGTATGTCAATTAAAGATTGTAAAGTGAAGTATAGTAGTCTCGAAGTAAATGGCCATTATCCACTTTTTAATTAATGTGTTTTTTCTTCCTAATTTTAAAATATATATATATATATATAATTCTGATTAGGTAGGAGAAAAAACAAATTAATATCAAAGTGGATAGCGTCATTATTTCGACGAATACTAAACTTTATAACAATCTAATCTCGAAAATAAATGGCCATTATCCACTCTGTTGTTAATGTGATTTTCTTCCTAATTACAAACGTACTGTGTAATATTCGAAGCCAATGGATATAATAAAGATATATATATATATATATATATTTATATATATTTTACCGATATAAGGTTTCGTCGTATAAAAAGGCAACCATAGAAAGTAGCTCGTCAAATGTGTAGCATTGTTTATAAAGGGAAAAATAGTTATTAATTAAAACTGTTAATTAATATTAAATTAAAACTGTGAAATCGTTGCAATTTAACTCAAAATGAAAAGATCTATTGAAATAGCAGTAACAGTAATATTAATCTGATATTTCCCATAACATTTTGAACGTATCAATATTTAAATAGGGGAAAATGGATGAGTTTAAAATTTTAAATTTTGCATTTAAAAAAGTGGCGATATTTTTATATGAAACTAGCAAATATACTGCCAGGAAATGTTATGCGCCAATACACAATTATGAAAATATGCTCAGAACAATTGTTTAGAATGTGTTAATTTAATTTATGAAACTATGGTTTGTGTAGTTATGCCCATCTAACTATCTCACAACATTTAGCATATATATATATATGTATAAGGCAACTGGTTTTTTTATTAAGATCGAAAACGTGATTTAAATAAATGTTACCATAAAATACGCTAATTATTTGACGAAATAAATGCAAGCGTACTTTTTAAATAGGTCACCAACTAACTAAATGCTGAAATATATAATGAACTAGCTAACCAGCCTACTAACTAAATAGCGAGGTAACTAACTAACTAAATAATTTAATTACTAAATAACTAACTATCTAATTAACAAAATTACTGACTAACAAACTGATTATCTATTTATCCAACTAACTAAGTAACTACCCAACTAAAAGACGCCCTAACTTACTATTTAATAAGCGAAAAGACTAACTAACTTGATATAAATGACATCCCAATTAAATATACATTTTTCAGTAAGCATCGTACATCATTGAAAAGAAAATTCACCTAGTAGACCGATTTCGTCCTTTTTAAGAGCTCTTCACGCACTGTCCAAATAACCAAATAATTTGACTAACAGTCGGAATATCTAAATGAATAATTATCTAAATAGCTCAATTACTAACTAACATAATAAATAACCAGCTGATTAACAGTCTTTTGAAGCAAATAATTAAGTGGGTTACTCACTAACGTTCATCTAAATAATTAAGTAACAAATTTACTAAGTAATTAACTCATTAAATAACTGTTTTACTTACTATCAAGCTGACTATCTGAATGACCATAAAGCTAACAAACTAACTACCTACATAAATACTTATCTTAGTGAATATTTGGCTAATTTAAAAAGTTACCCTGTAGCTAACTAGCGAATTATTCAACTAATTTTCATTCTATTTATCTAGGTAAAGATCTAATAATGACTAAATAACTAATTAACCTACATACTTTCTCTAAAAATAACTAATGAACAAACTAAATGACTACTTCATACACTATCTAACCAGATAATTAATTTAAAAAATATCTGTCTAACTTAATTAATAACGGACTAACTATATAAGAAACATAATATCTAACTAACAACAGAAGAAAAATCTTGACTAGAATATAATTCGCAAACCAAAAAATTATCTAACTTATTCACTTATAACATAAAAATGACCTAACTTCCTTTGTAACTAAACATTAAAATAACTAATTAACTGTCTTTATAACAAACTAAATAAGTTCATATTTAACGGAAAGTATAACTAAATTTTTATCCAACTAGTTCACTTCTTAACTAACTAACTGACTAATGAAAACAACTAACTGACTAAAAGTATATTCTAAAAGGTGCATAAAGTGGCAAAGGAAATACTTCCTGTGTACCGGTTTCATTCTTACTGAGAAATTGTGTGGTATTTTGCAGAATCTTTCGCGAACGGGGCTCGAGCAGTGACAGATTTGTTTCGGAGTCGAAAATCTCTTCCACAGCGTCACGCCTTCCGTATATTACATGCATTTTTAAATCGTATGGAAAATTTTGTATTTGTTTAACCTTCTTTTAAGGTGGAATATATTTGGTTTTCCTAAGACCTAAATTGCTAATTGGCCAACATCAATCATTCGTTATACAGCAGATATTATGTCCCCTGTTGATGTTATATAGAATGGTTTTTAATGCCAGAATTTTAATTGAATATATGTTGTCAGTTTAAATTAAATGGTGAATCAGGTATTGAAACAAATTCATTCATTGCTACCTGATGCGATGTTTAGGGTATACTGGCAATATATATATATATATATATATATATATATATATATATATATATATATATATTATTCTTTAACATTCGTTTGCTAGTTTACGATCAAATCATATCAGTTAGTGCAAATAAACTTTACACTGCAGAATCGTGAAACGTGTTTTAAATGGCGCTAGATGTTTGTCTCATGTAGGCAAAATTGACCTTATTAGCTAGCAAATTGATTAGCTGATAAACTTTTAGATTTAATTGAAACTTATATCAATAAAAAATAATGAATTTGTTATCCAAATGAGCATCTATCATACGATAAAATTAATTTATCTGATCCATTTTTTCTTAATAAGATTTTTCATATTATAATTACGAATTTCATTTTATGATAGTTTATTGCTCATTTGCGAGTATCTTTCTCGGCACGTTACTCATAAAAAAATTTGAAAATCAGTAAAATACATGAGCAGTTTTGTTTAAAGGGCTTTATGTATATCCTTTATGACTGGTTGATTTTTCTTTAAATCTGACATTTTACCTAACATGCGTGCGTCGCGTAATAATGCATATATATATATATATATATATATATATATATATATATATATATATATATATATATATATATATATATATATATATATATATATATATATATATTTTAACAATTCAGTATCGGAATGAATATAAAGAAATAGATTGCATCGGTCGACTAATTGAAACTACTGTGGCGAATTGCCAAAGTACCTGTGCATTTGTCAGGCAAAATGTTGGGTCTAGGCGTTTGTATGTGACATAAAGTCTAACTTCATCGATGATATCATTTATCAGATATTGTGTAATTTTTTTCTTAAAATATGAAATTATAAAATTTTTGTTTTAAGGGAAGCTTCTGAGCAAAATTCAACAATCTTGTTTTAATACTACCTATAACACAAGCAAATACTTGACTAATTAGGCAATCATTGTACTGCTAATAAAAAAAGAACTAAATAATTATATTAATAGCAGACTAATCAACATTCTATTTGATGCGAATCAAACACTTGTTTTAAACCAAACTTGCGATAATTAATTTTTATTAATGTCAAATTATGAGTTTAAAAGTGAAGAATTTGTTGTTCGAAGCACATCTTCCTTTAGCTTTAAGTAAGTTACGCAAATGAAGGTGGACCACTAATTAATATTATATTAATGATAAGAATAACAAGAATTTATGTCAGAAATTTCCGGCACTGTCAAAAGTATAATAAAGTGATTATGTTTTGCTTTTCGTTTTAGAATCTACACTAACGTACGGTAAGCCTGTCATGAATAATATATTTATTACTTCATAGGAAATAATGAAAACTGATTATTTATTGTTAAGCTTCTAGTGGATATAGAGCCTCAAATGTGCGTACATATAAAATGATACATTGCTATTGGACTTACGCTTCTTGGCTGTTGCGTGTAAGACATTTAACTCCGGATGAAACTTCTGTTTTATCTAAATTATAGCTCAGTTGTGTATAAGCGTAATCATAGTAATAGAATAAAATTTGTTGGAAGCAATATTATTCACATTTATTGTTTTGTAGATTTGGACATTGAGATTTGAATGTTGTCTGTATTTTAGTAGCTCGCAATAATTAAATTTGTCAACTGAAATTAATAATCGATAAGGCTTGTCATATCGGTTTTTACTTGGAACTAAAATAGCTATATGTAAAAATAACAGGTAATGACCATCGATAAATTAGCCATTTAATAAAACGTTTAAAAGGGATTTTTCAATTTGAAAAATATATTTGCTTTAAGTGGCATTTATATTATACACTGGCGCTTGTATACAAAATGAATTGTATTTTATCAAAAACAACTGATATTTTATTAAACATTTCAATTTCAGAAAGCAATGAGTATTTTGTAATTGATGAAAACCGCGGTTATCCTTTTAACGTTAGGCAATGGTCACATTTTACCCGGAGAATTAATTTATTATTACAATTATAGACGAAAATTGTGTCTTGTATTGCTAAAATCAGTATGGCATCAAATAAATACAATCACCGCCAAAGAATCATACAAAGTACGAGCTAATGTAAAATTCAAAATATTTATGATTAAAATGATCTTACTCGATGTCCCATCATTATTTTGGCGCTTGCCATTCAAAAATATGGCCAATGTGTACCATCTAATTGAAAAGTGAATACCAGCCTTTTAATTTTCACATAACTGACGCTCAAAATATAATGAAAGCATGCACGAAGAACGTGATATTTATATTTAAAGGTCTATGTTTACAACTTTGCAATGATTTAACGAAATAATTTTGTTATTATAATATTCTGATCAATAATTCTTACGCAATCATCAAGAAAAAACTGAAAAATATGATGAGACCTTGCGCACTCTTCAAAAGTTTCACCTGTAATTTAACATTAATAGTTAGAAAATAGGTACGCAATAATAATGTTATGGAAAGCGAAGAAATATGATAAATTTAATTAACTCATGCTCAAGAAACATATAAACAAATGAATTTCTCTCGATTAATGATTGATAAAAGGATTCATGTAGATAATAAATTATCTGACAATGCAATATACAGAAAATGTAAGCTAGCGAGGGAATATTTTCATTACGAATGATAATTACTGAGACCCGATATGAGCAACTTAGTAGAAATCAAGTAAGCACAGCAATACATCAGAATTAAATAAGCGACATTTCGTTATCACCTAAATATATATAAGATTATTAGTTTTCTGTGGCTTAGTAAATAAACTAGATCGTTCATTCTCGAGCCGGACCGTCTTAACCATATGAGGAGATTGTAAACGAAAAGCTAAATGATATATGAAATTTTAATACGGAATTCATTGTTGAAGGATAAATAAACGCAATCGTATGTAGGTTAAAATCTTGATTACTTTACAATTCAGGTACACAGATTGTGTTGACTTTTGATTGTGATATCACATATGCCACAAGTTGTTTTTTCTTTGAGTATGATATCAACTATATAGATGAGACTGGAAATGAAGTAGCTTGGCGTCTATTCTGCTTTGACACATTAGAGGTAGCTAGTTGGAACTTTAGATGAAAAGTGATGTTATATAAGGTCCAACAGATAAAAGGGTAACCATAAGGTATATTGGCTAGTATATCAATAAAAAATTAGTGTAGTGTGTATGCATGTATTTGTATGTTATCATAGCTTTGACGGTTGTATGAATTTTGCATTACATAAACTTTTAAGGTAATAAATTTCAAATACCGTGATTTCGTGTTTATTTTTCACTTCTTGTGCACCAGTCAACTTATCTGGCGAGTATTACACGCATGACGATTTATGTTAATTAGACTTGTTACTATATTAGCACCAGTTCAATTTTGTTAACACTACTAAGTTTTGTAGCATTCCAATTTCGCTAGATATATTACACTGGATATTTCTAAGTGCCTATCTAAATAAGTCTGTTTCTTCCTGCCAACCTGAAACTATAAGAAGGGGTGCGTATTTAGTTAGTGAATCTGTTCTATTATTATCATCATATAATCATCGAAAATGCGACTTTAGCGCTAACTCACACTGTATAATATATATATATATATATATATATATATATATATATATATATATATATATATATATATTGATAGTTTCTAATTTCACCATTTTTAAAATGTAAGAACAAAACAACGTACTCCATGGAATAACATTTATTAATAAATCTTATTTCTACCAGTATCTACAGCCATTATTCTGGATTCGTTAGTATATTCGTTCATTCAATCCCACTGTACATGTGTTGTAACCAATCTCCTCTTCGTTATTCTAGCCTTTGTTTTGCGCAATTTAGACCACTACTTTTGTGCAATTTAGACCACTCCTTTTGCGTAACGTCATTTGGTGTGTCATCGCTTTCATTGTAATTGCGTCCGTAATTGATGTATGTGTCGCATTTTGCGAAGCGTTGGTTATTTTTGAAGGCATGTCAGTCATGTCTTTGTTCCAGTCCAATTTAATTTCTTTTTGAATTATTTTCTGCACGTTTAAGCAGGGCTTCAGCTTATTAATTGCAATAGCTTCAAAAGCCAGAAGCATTTTCTCTGTTTTTGCCTTGTAGAGAACTGAAAAATTGTTACTACTAACAGCATGACCTGTGAGTAGTACATGTTCGCAAATTGCTGATTTTTGTGCAGGAGCTGCACCCCTCTTTAATAGTTTTTGAGGGAGATGCTGATTTATTCTAGTTTCGAGCCTCTTCTTTGATCTGCCGATGTACTGAGCGTTGCAGGTACATTGAAATTTGTATACAGACAAAGGTGTTGCCGTCACAGAGAGGCTATCTTTTTCATTCGTGCGCATCAGTTTTGTTGTGTTGAACACCACTCTCACCTGTATTGATGGAAACTGTGCTTTTGTCGCTCGAATTACTTTTCGTTTGAAGATTTCCGCTGGAAGATCACCTCCAAAGGGAACACTAAGCGTTACTATCTGGGGTGTTTGGATTTTCTTCCAAATTGGCCCACGAATGAACGAATATACTAACGAATCCAGAATAAATGGCTGTAGATACTGGTAGAAATAATATTTATTAATAAATGCTATTCCATGGAGTACGTGTGTTTTCATATATATATATATATATATATATATATATATACAGAGTTTGTTAAAGATACTAACACTATGGCTATTGTGTCAATAACCGATACCAACATTATAGTACCAAAAAGGTACATGGTACAAACATGATGGAAATCAATGCATGCTATAGTTCAACAAAATTGAGAATTACAACTTTTTCAGAACACATGTTATTCCAGTAAATCCATACACTGTGGCCTTGATCGATATCAGTTATCACATGTCGTGGTAAGCATGATATCATTCAATTCACTATACAACAATTAAATAATTTTTGTTGCGAAGAACTAATATACATGCAGGTATGTATTAGGTATTGCGAATCTAGTAAAAAATTAGTTCAGTTTGAACGGAAAGTATAATCTCATTCACATTCGTTTCGTGCTTACAGGCGACATCCGTAAGTGCCGGCATTACGCCCCTCAACCACTATGTATTTGGGTAAAGAATGTGTGATAATAGGACGGTATAATCTCCTAGACAAATGTGTAAACTTGCATTAGTAAAGCTAACATCATATAGTCTTCGACACTACGACTTCAACGCTAACTCACACTCTGTAATATATATACCGAGTCTCTAAAAGATACTAACACTAAGGCTATTGGGTCAGTAACCGTTAGCAACATTATAGTACCAAAAAGTTACATTTTACTAACATGATGGATATCAATGTATGTTATAGTTCATCTAAATTGAGAATTAGAACTATTTATGAATAACTGTTACTCCAGTAAATCCATACAATCTGGCCTTTATCGATATCAGTTATCACATTTCGCGGTAAGTATGACATCATTAAATTCAACATATAACAGTAAAATACTGTTTGTTGCGAAGAACTAATACATATGCAAGCAAGTTTTATGTGCTGCAAACTTAGTAACAAATTAGTTTAGTTATGACCAGAAGGATAAAACAACGACTGCCGAGATGATGATGCGAAACGAAGAGTATTCCAGTTATTAATTCCCTTCGGCTCCGAAGCAGCACTTTGAGTGCCATTTTAACTTTACCATCAACGTGTTTTTACACTCTTTAAATATTTTCTTGGTATAAAATTATTCATTGCTTGCAGAAGCATGAAAAATATAAAGGATGACTAACGAAATCTCCGGAGTAGAAGATGCTTGAATTCATTGTTACCAACCTCGCTGCTAGTTAACGATCTGCCTGTGCTATTAAAATTGAAGCCATTAAGTACGTTTTGTATATAACTTTTCTTGAGACGATCTGTCACATATGCATATATCTATTGGACAAATAATTTTTTAAATTGCATTGTTCTTCATGTCGCTGTTTAGCAACTTATAGAACGTCATATATCAATGGTCGCCCATTTAAGCGATTTTAACCAGTGAGCACTAAATTTTGTATATTCTGTATGCTACTGCTCTTGCTTAATATAATACGCGAAGCTCTGAAAATGACATTCACAGGGTCTATAGAAATGTAAATCTACAGATGCTCGTACAACCAATGATCGTTTAATTATACAAATGTTCTTTTCAAAATCACTTCCCCAGGTAGCGTCATGAGTATTCTACAGTGACAGATTAGGGATAGCTAGTAGGAACTTGGTGTCGAAAGAAATGTCATAAAGGCTCCAACTTAAATAAAGGTTAACCAAAAGACAAATTAGCTTGTATATCACTGATAATTTCGGTGTTGCGTGTGCCAGGATGGCTCAGTAGTTAGAATTACAAATTAAGCATCAGAAGCGCAAAAATACTAGCTCTGTCCACCGCGATATTCTGGACAATACTTGATGAGTTCCCTAAAATGACTGGTTGAATTGCAATTTCCTCAGTACAAAACGCTTAGTTTATACTGAAAAATGTATATATATGTATTTATATATAGATGATGTGATATGTGTTTATTTCAAGATCATAACCTTTATTTAGATCTTAGTTTACAAAAAAACCATGAAAACCAAAACGATCTATATAAGTTTATTTCTATTTGTATTGAAACATTTATGTGTTAGCAAATAAGCCTATACTATAATATTTTTAAAAATTACAAAGAGCCATCTCCAATCATCTTTATTAGAAAACAACTACACATTTTCATAAAAATACTAACATCATTGTTCAGCATTCTCTTATTTAAAATTATGAAGACAAAATTGCATCAAAACATATCAGGTTATCATAAACAAACATATGGTGAGTGTTTATTTGATAATCTGTAAACTAGTATGAGCTTTTTTCTGAAACTGACAGTTGACCAAAATGCAAACACGCAATTTGTAATGGCAATGCCACAATATAATCATATAAAAGATATGCCAAACTAGAAAAAATAAGGACGTATTTTATTTAAAATTAGACTCTACAAATAAGCCTGTTATTTTGAGTTTGCTTTGTTTTATGTTGTATTGAAATTTTCCATTGCAGAACATAAGATGAACATTAGTAATTTTGTGACAACTGTCCTTTACTGAAATACTTGATCCAAACTCAATTAAATACATCAGAATTTATATAACGAGGAAGATTTCATAGTTCCAAGTACATTCTGTGGAGCTTGCAAGCAGAAGCGTTTTTAATAAATTCATAAATAATAACAGCAGAATTGCAAAAGGCTTTACTTAAAGCAGATTAATAAATAAACAAATTTGCTATTGCCGTTTGGTTTATTTGCGATCCCCATTGAATCTGGCTTAAAAACTGAATGCTCGGGTTAGTGCTCATTTCGCGTAGTTCGCTTACATTCCCACTTCCTTTCATCAGTACTGGCAATTTTATTGGATAAGTCAAATATTCCGTAGGTTTATTTGTACCCTTCAAATTTGTTCAACGAGAAATTTTGATGGGAACTAAACCATTCGAAAGTGATGAAAATATTTTCAATATCTTTCTGCACGTGGTTAAGTTATTACAATTACAGATGTCTAGCATATTCTGCGAAGGATCACTAAGTCAAAATATTTTTTCTTATATTTAAATATTGACAGGCTATTGTGAAAGAGAATATCTGGTTTATTGAAACTGTGTTGCAGTTCACAATAACCAATGACCTAACGAATAACATTCTCATAAATATATTTTGAAAAAACTTGAAACCGAATAAAAACTATGAGTACTCTGGAGTTTAGCGTGTATAAATGCATCAATGTTTGGTATATCAAAACCTATCTGGTAGCTCTACAAAGATGAATCTATGACTTCCTAATAAATTTGACTCTACCTTTCTATTGAAAAATAATACGCTATAAATTCTGAAGGAAACTAAATCATTTTGTCGTCTTTTCATTTTCGATAAGTGAGTTTTTGTTTGAAAATTATTTTCAAAATACGTGGGAATATATAGTTTAATTTTTGAAGCCATTGGTCAAAAATTTACATTGCGTTAAATTAGAAAAGCACACTCGTAAGGCATTGATGAACAATTTAGTTTCTGTCCACATTTCGTCAAACTTCTGGATAAAATTCCTGAGGCCTTCTTGTGTCCTTTCGGTGGCAAATTCCGGAAAGTAAATGGTGAATTCCTAATAAGGACGAACCCGGTCTATTGGATGTGTACCATTTTCTACATTATACAATGCTTAATTTATACTGAAAAATGTATTTATATAATGGGACTGGTGTTTATAACAATTTCGATAAATTAATTTGAATTATTGGTCTCACCGTCCATCCAACAACGGTTTGTTTAACTATATGTAATTAACATTCAATATCACTTCTATAGGTAGCGTGGTGTCTGTACTATATTGTCAGATAGGGCGTGCTTAGTTAAGAATTTTGGTATAAAAAATTTCTTATAGGCTCAATATAAATGCAAGACTAACCAAGAAATGTTAGTTAATATAAAAGTGAAAAATGTGTGTATCCTTCAGCAGGATGGTTTTAGGGTTAGAAAAACAGACTTTGATTCAGACCTGTCCAGGCTCGAGCCATGTCCGCTTCATATTCTGGACTATACGTGAAGAGTTAGAAATGGAGCCGAATTCAGTCCATTGGATTAATTGCCCTTTCTCATCCTGACCATTTTATATATATATATATATATATATATATATATATATATATATATATGTTTATTTATTTAATAGGAGTGGAGTTTATGTTAAAATAATAACCTGGATTCAAGGAATAAAGATTCTAACAAGTTTTACTTACTACTAATTGAACTAGTATAAATGATTATTTGACATGTTAAAATAAAATATTACGTAAGACTTTCTCACTATCTGTCAAATCGCGTGCTGCTGCAATTTTTGATCATCGATTCGACATTTATTAAACAAAAAAATTACAATTATTTTAAAATTTAATGAACAAAATTAAATTTCCCTATTGATGTTCTGAACAAAAATTTATATTTTGCAAGCAATGTGTGTTCATCAATAACAACAAGATGAGCACTACGGTAAAACAATTAATAATAAAAATTGATCACAAAAATTATAATCAATAATTTGTATGCTTAATATTGCTAATCAAGAGTAACCAATGATCATATATCAGTTGACCATATTTCATGAAAAGTAATTGTTAACACATTGCAATTTTTACTTTTTATAATTAAGTTCTACGTACCAGTATTCTTTATAGCATCATAGTTATTCGCTTCACGTGGCACTATTGTAGCATCCCCACTTGATTGCAGTTGATTTGACGAATTAATTAGCAAATCTTTAGTCGCTTCGCAGTCACCAGATTCACAATCCGTTTTAGTCACCGGATTTCTGTTTCCATTCTTGGCCACCATTTTTAAATTTGAGTGGTATTTGGTCGGTTTATTTCCCAATCGCCAAGGGAGCCCTTTTATGCGTAGAATTAAAAATATACATTTATGTTACATTTAATAAAGAACAGTTGATATTAGTTTGGTCAAATTTTCGAGCTTGTGATGAACACATATTCCAATGTATTTAACTAGTCGCACAACTTAACATAAGTATCTTCAGTCACAATTACTGACATATTTTGATCTTCCATAATCAGCATTGCTGGAGAAGAACAACAACTTGAATAGCGAAAATTTTACCACAATTCATATAAAATTTATGGAAAATCAGACATTTGGCTCTTCCATTTTTCAACTGGTATTGCATCAGCCTTTGAGAAAAACGCACTTGTTTATACTTTAACCTTCTTAAACATCCACAATATTGAAGATATAATTTTTTGTTGAGTTAACTTGGTCAGTCACAATTTATTTTCTAAATATTTGCCTTTGTAAATTTTGAAGTTAGATTCCAGGATGGCAGTATTCTATTTCTTAAGTCTGGGGATATATTGATCAAATATTATGGTTAAATTTATTAGATCTGTGTTCTTTAAAGTTATAGAACATAACCAAAATAAATGCGAAGTTACCAAAAGATAGAATTACGGACAAATTCATTAAAAATAATATTTATCACCAGCCGTTTCAATAAATACCACGAGTAAATCTGTAAAATTTCTGTTGCATTTAAAAAAAATAGAATTAACGCAAGAAATATAGAAACAACAAACCTTTATTCACATAAGCTGCTGAATTATTTCTTTGTTAGACTCTTTGGAATATTTAAATTATATCATATATAAATAGACGCGCTATTGTGTGCACGCAAATAATTTGTATCTGTTATACTAAATCAGGCTAATAATGGATCAAATAAAGTTGAAAATTTAAAAAATAAATCTTCATAAACATATAGTGAAAAAGGAATCCTCATTTAGAATAATATCCGTTTTTGCTGATTTTAATGTTTTATGACTAAAAGGGGCACAATTTGATCAAAGAGAATTGTCAGGTTTGATTAAAAACTAAAACATTTACCGTTGAAAACAAGTTTCGCCATCAAATATTTAAACAAGAAAAGTAATATTTAAATGAAACTACAAAAATAAACACAAATTACTTTCAAATTATAATAATATTTTAAACAAAGTTTCCTTAGATGAATTTAAATATATATTTTGAAAATACATTGCTTTATAAATTTATTCAGCATACAAAAACCGTTAAAAAATTTGACAATACAAAACACAAATCCACCGAAATTTTAAAGTTGTGGCATATTACATTTTTCTTTAGAGATGATCAGATTGCGGCGAGTAACTCACTGCGGTCGATCAGTCCAAGTTTTATACTATTTAAAAAATGAAAATGCGGCTCAAAATACTAATTGTCTGATATACTTTCTTCTTGATTTTAATTTCAGACGAATTTACTTTTTTATTAAAACAAACATTAAAATTGTAAATTCCCACTCTAAGATGCTCCTTTAATATTTATGTATTTATCTTGGAAGAACATGTGATCCTAATCGTCCTTTGAATTTCGATTATTACAATACTTTTTCGTGGTTAGGATAAGCGCTAGGATAACTGTCGTGCGTAACAGGTCGTATCGAGATAATGACATATTAACTGCTTATTCTTGTGGAAACCGATACAAATTATATTAGTACATATAATTTAGCTATATTAATAAACAATTGCTCGCTACTTTTTCCTCTCACCCATACGCAAATCTGCCTCCGATTTGTGTTTGGTTCTTTCCAAAATGTATATTATTAATGTATGTATTATTTATTATTATTATTATTATTATTATTATTATTGTGTGTGTGTGTATTATTATTATTATTATTATTGTGTGTATTATTATTATTATTATTATTATTATTATTATTATAATTATTGTGTATTATTATTATTATTATTGTGTGTAGTGTGTGATTGTAGTAGTAGTAGTAGTAGTAGTAGTAGTAGTATTAGTAGTATTAGTAGTAGTGGTAGTAGTAGTAGTAGTAGTAGTAGTAGTAGTAGTAGTAGTAGTAGTAGTAGTAGTAGTAGTAGTAGTAGTAGTAGTAGTAGTAGTAGTAGTAGTAGTAGTATTAGTAGTAGTAGTAGTAGTAGTAGTAGTAGTAGTAGTAGTAGTAGTAGTAGTGCGATGGCAGTAGTAGTAGTAGTTGTTGTATAAACTATTATTTTTTTCATTGGTTGAAAGACTCATTGATTTATATTATATTGCACACGGTTATTCTAATTAAAACTCCTATGGTACCTAATTAATATAAAAACGAATTATTTTTCTATGTTCTATCTGATGTAGAAATCTTTCTTTATGTGCATATTTTCAAAAACATTAAATTTAATTGATCGTATGTGGTGTGTGTTAAAACCCTAATTCTAAGAGAAACAATTAAACTGTTGATTTCGTAAAAACCAACGGTAAAAATAGATTCGGCCTATGCGAATTGCAATACAGAAAAAATAGAAATGCGAATTCAGAAGAACATCGAATTACTCGTTATCACTGTTATAGTATTAACAAAAATGCTATCAATGTATTTATCGAATTGCGAGATAAAATGAATTTTATCTTTTTCTATCAAGTAAGCAATCGTTTATTCTAACATAGTAGTGAGAACTGCGTCACGTGGTTATCACCTAGTGTTAAATGCCAAACACTTTAAATTCAGAGCGTATTTTTGTTTCCGCATAATGGTTTCATTGAAGCAATGACACTTATTCAAAAGACATGTAACAAATGAATAAGCAATTTTGCCCAACCTGTAAATGCGACTGACCGCTGGAAATACATTTGTGTGGACGTGCATTGCTTTACAACAGAATTTAGACAGGATTTTGGGGTTTATAAATAAAATAACTAGATTTTTATCCGAGCCCTTAAGTAGCTAGGTATTCTTGTCTTATTTAAAATTATCGCATTGCAGGAGATGCTAAAATAATACCTCGGAAATACGTTATATTATGGATTAATTTATTATAAGAAAAAAAACTATTCGCACCAAATACAATTGTGTGCTAATGATCGATTGAGCACATTTTGTAAACATGCAAATAATCTATCTATCTACCTGGCTGACCAACCCGTTTCCACGGAAACGGCAACATTTCAAATTTCCTGAACGAACAAGGATCAAATTTAAAAGGAAAATCAAACCAATATGCTGTAACGTAAAAGACCTTTGATTGTGCTAGCAGTAACAAAAAATATTTAGATCAAGCTTTTTATCTTGATATAAACATTAATTTCATTATAAATATAAATTTTACAGTATTAACCAAGCATAGTATAATGAAGACAAGGCATTTCACACAGTAGACCAGTTTTGATCTTGTACGGAACTCTTCAGGTAGTATCCGCAGCAATTAGGATGAAACCGGTCAATTGGGCGAATGAAATAAAACGTAATTGCTATCACTGCTCGCCAACCAATGTTCGTTTAATTATATAAATGTTCATTTCAAAACCACTTACCCATGTATCGTGGTGTCTGTTCTGTAAAGACACATTGGGAATGATTAGTTGGAACTTTTGAGATAAAGGGATGTTGTATAGGCTATACCTAAAGGAAATGCTAAATAAGAAGAATTAAATTGTGCATAAATGAAAACTATGTGTTGTATGTGGAATGGTGG
Source organism: Eudiplozoon nipponicum (assembly GCA_029291075.1). NCBI lineage: Eukaryota > Metazoa > Platyhelminthes > Monogenea > Mazocraeidea > Diplozoidae > Eudiplozoon > Eudiplozoon nipponicum. The sequence goes on from JAQBSW010000144.1 coordinate 124,696, forward strand.
CTCAGCGGTTGGAACACGAGATTCCAAACCAGACGTATGCAGGTTCAAGCGATTTCGGTGACAATTTCTGGACGAAACCGGTCTACCAGATGAATTGTCTTTTCACACAATACAATACTTAGTTTAAATTGCCAAATGTATGTACATTATGGGTCAGGTGTAGATATAAAGATCACAACTTTGATTAAATGCAAATGCTTTCACCGATCGCGCAACCTATGTTCGCTTAATTGGATGAATTGTCGTTTCTACATTATTGAATGCTGGGTTAATAATGACATATATATATATATATATATATATATATATATATATATATATATATATATCAATGGATTATCGTTTGCATAAATATCACAACATTGTTTTAAATAATTTGCTGATGTTGTACAAGCAAAACAATTTTCCATTACAATTGTAAATTATTACTAAGGAGACCACGAAATGCAGTGACATCCTCTAGCATTAAGTCATCATAAAGTCAGTTAACCATAATGCGTTTCTTCACATAGCATACTTCCGTACAACTTCGTCAAAATTTCTGTTTACATTATATACCCATATTTTCAGTTGATTAATTTCTGGTTTGACGGAATGAAATATTTCAAAATGTCAAAACGAGTCCGAAGGAAGTTTTCACTTACTTCAATTCTTAATTTTTCAAAAATGATTTTGATGAAATATCAAAACTCAGTAGAAGCAATTTTTGCAAAATTGATATAAACACAAACGCCGAAGTATACTCTTTCGTCAGTATAAACAGAGCCAATTATAAGTTAGCCAGTGAAATTCATCCAGTAAGCCGATTTCGACCTTTCAGAAAACGTTTTATCTATGGCCCAGCTCTATACCACGAACGGGACTCAAACCGGGACATATTTGTCTCATTGAATGTGTTCTAATTTGCTGCGTGATTACACCGAACATTACACGCCATTTTCACCTAATATTTTGGTTAGCTTTAAGATCAGTTGGAGCATATTTTGCATCTCTGTAGACCTAAAATACAGAATAGCTAATCAGAATTTGTCATTAGAGAATACGCAACGCGTTACTTGAGAAAGAGTTGTTAAATTGGAGATTTATGTAATGAAACTATAACTGGTTGCGCGGGTGGCGAAAACAATTATTAAAGTCATGACTGAAAGCTTCTTTTGATCCCTAATCCACGTGTAAATACATTTTGAGTATTAACTATGCACATTGTAAGGTAACAAAACCAATTCAACCGATAAAACGGGTTTTACTCTTTAAAGATCTTGCTGTAACGTCTACAACATTTGTCGCGGACAGAAGTTGAACCGGAGCATATTTGCTTCGGTATCAGTGACTATTTCTACTGCGACACCTTTTAGCACAATAAGTCTAATTTTCAGTTAGAAACTAACTTATACCTTTGGTGAAAAGTTCCGTCGGTCGGAGTTTATATAGTATCATTTTAGACATAATGTTACAACTAGCAACTCCAAATTCTTCATTACAGAACAGTCACCGCGCTGCCCCTGGATAGGTATTGGCACAAAAATTGATTGCACGTTTGTTGATAAAACTTATTAAATTCAAGGTAAAAGGTTGCTATAAAAACCAATCCTGTTGTAAATATATTTCTTTTTATATCTCTGAGCAAAGTCTGCGGAGAAATTCTGGAAAGTACGCAAAGATTTCTCAATAAGGATAAAATAGTTTTACTGAATGCACTTCAATTGCTACATTAATCAACGCATTCATTTTCTTGACACACGTATACTTAATGGGATTGGTGTTTATATCAAACACGTCACCTTGACTTACATATACCTTACGACCATCTACGCAATAAACCACTCCATAAATGCATATTTGCTCAATTCAATATCACTTCCATAGGTAACGTGGTGTCCGAACTTGAATGAAAGAACGGGAGTTGGTTTTTTTTAAACTTAGGACTAAAATGTACGTCACATACCTCCACTCGATGGAAATCTTTAGCAAATTTTCAGTTCATTGACACTCCACAAAGTAATGTGGTGTCGCTTCTATAACGAAAAAAAAAAAAAATATATATATATATATATATATATATATATATAGTGGCTTATTTAGTCTACACTTCTAAAGAGATGTCATATAGATTTCGTCTCTAGGAAAAAATAACCGAAAATCTATTTCATTGTATAACTGAATATTGTGTGGAGTGTCAAGTATGTTGATCCTTTGTGCCCCGGTTTGAGCCCATCTACAGAAAGCTTCTGGAAAGTACGTGTAGAGCTCCCACTAAGGATTAAACTGATCTACTGGTTAAATTGTGTTTACTGAACTATTCAATTCTTGGTTCTTACTGACAAATGTATCTACATAATGGGAGTGGTGTTTATGTCAAGGTCGTAAACTTTACACACATAAAGTATATCATTATCCGCATTATCAATGATTTTTTATTCGGTAGTATTAGCAAAAAAAGTTGAAAATTGCACAAATTGAGTGGGCTGTAATGAAATGAATTCATTTAAAACCGTGGGTTTCGATGTTCTTTATAAAGAAAAATCGAAACAATGCTACGCAGCTTGGAGTCCATTTCATGCAATGTCCATAACGCTCGTCAAAGATAAAAAATATAATATTCGTGCATAATTTGAATACAAACTAGAGAATGTTTCCCTTGCGTGCACGTGTGTGCGTGTATCTGCGTGTGCATTCCCCTTTTCTTATTAGTTATTTTGTAATGTATGTATGTTTTCCAACTTAGTACAACTTTCATTGAAGAAAATAGCAATATAATACGCCATGTATTACAATCGTGTTGAGTTCGGGCGAAGAGATAATGTCCTTGCTTAACTTTGCTGTGTACACTTGTTTTATAGTAAATTTGTGCTTCATTGCATAATTTATTTCAAAATCAAATTAAAGAAAACATGTTTCAACACTTCTTTTTGTCTAATCGAATTGACTACAAGCTCAAAAGTCAATGGGGCTTATATCTCTGACTAGTTTTTTTAGATACATGATATTTATGACAGCTAGTTAAAGATTATTAGGCTTCCAATTCTGTTACACTTGTAAGTAATTTTCTGAAATAAAATTCTTCGGCCCTAGCATTTATACTTAAAAGTATATGTGCATTAAGTTAATGATTGTGCACGTCTTCCAGGTTTTTATTAATAAAACATAAAGTGTGCTTTATTTTACCGATTTCGCTGTAATTAGAACATATTTTTGAACATTATATGTTTCTTTTTTTGGAAAGTATTTATTTACATTAATATTTCGATTGCAGTAAGACGGAAAAATAGCTATTTGCTGCTAGACATCCCGACATTATGGATTTGAATACAATATAACTCCATTTAAATTTAGTTTGAATACCTTCAACTACACATAAATTGCGCAACTGGTAGTCGGTGGATGGTTCTATTATTTTGAGATGGTTCTCAACATGCGTTGAGGCGCAGAATAAAATTCGACAGAAAATGGTAACAAGTTCTATTTTGCCTAAAAGTATATAGCTGTTAGTTGACACAATATCGTTAAAAATTAAATATTCGAAGATTCTCGACAATGTAGTTAATAAATAAAATATATGGACACATCGAAACTTAAATCCATGCTATTGAATATTATGCATTAACATGGGACGTCACTGAGCTTCCCATTCATTAAAACATAGGAATAGCATTCAGTTTGGTGATATGTATTCATCGAAAAGATAATGTTAATAATATACTTTAATGTCACATAGTTCAATTGAAGGAGCCATACTTTTAGAAATTTTAATTTTGTGTGTTATTTGCCCAATATTTTGTTGAAAATCTATTTAGTGCTTATTTAACGTTTCAAACAGGTCTAAAAGAAACGTAAACAAATTATATCATTCTGAATTAATGGACGAGCATTAATTAAAAGTTATAATTATTATTTCAATTAAAAAAAGTTAATGAAACTGAATTTTATTTTTATTTTTTATTTCATTCTTAAACTGTTTAAACTGGTATAGCTGGCTAGTCTCACATGTAACAATTCATAATGATTTTTTGTACACAAATAATTAGAGTAGATTAAGACAGATTATAATTTTTCAAAACTAAATTCAAACGTTTCATATGGTTAAATTAAACCGATTTATATATATCGTTAAAGTAAGTTTCGAAATAGTATCTGTTCAATTTAATAATTAGATGAAAATATGCTTCTAAATTAATATTATTAAATGATTCAACGGATATGCTGACGTAGGGCATGAGTTGAGTATTTGAACCAAATGCTTCTGGGTTTAAATCAAATTCGCGGCAATTCATGCAACTGCAGTTCAGTGTTCAATAAGGAAAATCCCGGTCTAGTGGAGGAATTTGATTTGCCACCTTATGCAAATTTATGTGTAAATGGATAACATATATAAGAGCAAATATTTACATTATGATTGAATTCAGTTGGTATATTAACTACCATGTAATGACAGAATGGTTAGGGTTAGTTGAAACTAGATGTCAGTGACTATATCAGATATGATTCACCTAAATGAAAGACTGGCGGAAACCTATAAGTTTTAAACTAATTAAATATCACAGGGATTGTGTGGCTTTGTAACATTTCAAACCATCTACTCTCGTGTTAACAACTTCGCCATGAGAATAATGTTGTCAACTCTTGGATAAACTTTAAATAGGAAACAAAAACTGTATCCCTCATATTGCAATCAGGTAAAAACATGATTTCCGTGGAGAAATTTTTCAGCTACTAAATTAGAGGAGCCCTTTATAAAAGGAATGCGCATATGACGAACTTATTACAAATTTACTTATTTAACTTTGAACAAATCTAATACATACAAGAAATTTACGCAGGAAATATGTGAAGTATACGGGATAATTAATGCAAATACGTTGGAACCAGGCACTTGAACATCAAATTTTACAAAAATATTTACCGATTACCGTTTTGTATATGTAAAACGCATGACTTAACTTTCTAAATAATCTGGTCATTATAATCCAACATATCTGCCCATAAATGTGATAATTATATCTTAGAAATTGTGTGCGCAGTAGAAAATTCGTTGAAATAGGATCAGAGAGATATGCCAAAGAGAGACTAAATAAATGCTATACTCTCATGGGTACATGCGTTACATTCTTGCCGAGGAATCATTATTAAATGCCGGAACCACACCAAAAATTCGCTGTTAATTTGGTCAAGACTTGTGAGAAAGCTGAGCGATGCAATCTCTTACACTTATCGTAATTGAAGTTATAATGAATTGAACTTTTTATAAAGTCTTCGACAATCTAATATCAAATCAAATTAATTATACATCATTTGTACTACACCCGCAAATGTTATCGATGGTCTGGTTTTAAGAAAAAACATATATTCAAAAAACTTGATTGTAACTACCAAACTTAGTTATCACATTTCTAAGTAATCATTACAGCATTTTATTAAAAATAATACCTATATATTCTTTAATACCGGAACTTATATATATGTAGTTATGTATTTGGCATAAACCGCACAAATTAATAAACAAAAATGCCTTCCTATTTTAATTGGCGCTTAAATTAAGCACAGGTGATCTGAAAGAATATTTTTAATTGGAATGGAAAACAGAAAATAATCATACACTGAATTTTGTTTTTGGGCACTACATGCCATCTGCATAAATCAAAAAAATCATGCAAATCATCTGTGAAGCAGGCAATGTATCATTTTTACAAAAAAACAGGTTATTAGCAAACGTTGAACACCGTTTGACACAATCGAGACACTGTACCAGTTTGAAGAAATTTAGTGTTTTATTTATTATTAGAGCCAAAAATCATTAGGATTATTTATGAATCTAGGCGATATTGTCTGTTTAGTTTAAAATTTTTGTCATACAAATTTATCAAGATCATTACATATAGTATAAATTGCAGTTAATCGGCTCTAAAAAAATTTAAATTCAGATGGGCTGCTTCATAACCACTAATAATAATATTGCTAATAAAACAACATTTGTAGCGACAAGGTCAAGATTATCAGCTATATGTCAAATAGAAATACTGATTTAGGCAAGAGATTATTCAAGGACAATAAAATATTTCACAGTAGGAAGATATTCAATGTATTCTTTGGACAATCGACTAGTTAAGAATAGTAAAGAATATCAGTGTTTTCAATTATCTAAGTTCTATTTTGTGAATGAAAATTAAACTGACACTATTGAGCGCAAATCTACCAAATATGCTTAAACATATCATACTTCAATTTATGCTCCATCAGGACATCCTAATTCGCATGATCAGCACTTGAGATTTTCAGCAAGTCCAGTTTGCAACGAAACTAATGTCCTTCATTTGGTGACCCGTCAGCAATTAATGAATTAAAATTTAAATAATTCAAGCTATAATAAAAAAACAACCACACTAGAAATCAGTGACACCGTTTGTGTTCAAAATTTTACCACAATAATTCATTCATATTTTCCCTTATTCTACAGCTGTTCAATAGTTACAATTTATCAGTCAAATTTGTAATGATTGGTGACGAATTGAACCCAGATGAAAAAGTCCACAGCCAATCAACGAAAGTAAAATATTCTAAATATCGCTTAGAATCAATATACAGATATTATTCCTTTTATAAAGTTATTAAAATTCGGTTTTTATAAATTAAATCTAAAATAACTGCTTAGATTTAAATGTATAACTTACCAATTCGCCAGCCATTTGACACCGTAAATGCCATGACCAAGCAGGCAAGTGCCCCGGCACCGGGCATTTTAATGTCCACACTTCCAACAAGCGCAGTGACAGCCAAAAACACCAGAGTCAGTGTTCGAATGATATGACAGTGCTCCTGGGAAAAAAGTTTAAAAAATTCTAAATATCGTGCTAAATTTATCATCCAATTGACCTAGAAAACTAGATCAAATATAAAAAAGTGTAGTACAGTCTCATACAAATTAGTCGTGTGTTTATGGCCCAATGCCTTTTATCTTTTCTAAATTGGAAGATTTCATGATTATCAATATATATGATTAGTGATGCTAATCGCGGACAGACTGAAAAGTTTTCAAGGTAAGACAAATGTGGATACACTATGTGATTGAAAAACAATTGTGTCGGTACCAAGTATGTGCTCGTTATTTTGAAAACCATGCGGTACCCTTTGCGGGCTCGATATATATTAGGTAATATGCGTTGGCTTTAATGCGACATTGTCGAAGACTTTATATGTAGATAGCACTACTACTGCAGGTTAACATACTCGTATTGGAGATTGAATCGACTTATTTTCACACATTCCTCACCCACATATATAGTGGTTATAATGCGTAATATGGGCATCTACTGCTGGATCGCAAGTAAGTATAAGACGAATGCGTAAATGAGAATATATCTTTCGTTCATTCTGACTTTGTTTTATCCTTCTGGGCCTATTTAAACTAATATGTTAATTGGACCACAATGCCTAATTTGCAATCTAATACGTATTAATTATGCGCAAATATATAATTCAAAACAAATGCTCATAATTATGAAATTTTTAATGATAACTAAAAAGAAATTATTGGTTATAACATCCGGCGATAAATTTTGTTAGATCTAATTCGCTGCAAATCAATAGATTTGGAAAAGTCAGACCATTGTAGATTTTTCAAAAGACAACAATTTAAAAAAAATAGATTCGTCGTAGAAATCGTATAAAATTCATGTTTTTGATTATGGGGTACATGCTCTACGTAAAATAATTATTCTGTTTACTTACGTGCTTCTATAGGGTAAGCTAAACCAAGATTATTCACTCAAATAAATGCAAAATCCATCTTATTATTATATCGTTGTTAACTATTTTTTGCTAACGCCAGACAAATAATGACCCACAGTTTCACGGATTTGATAATTTTGTTATTTTCTATTTTCATTGTACAACGATTTAGTTAGCACTTACGTAGTTTTGATTTTGGCACAAAGCAGCAAATTAGCCATAATTTAAAGCCAAAGAAAACATGGGAAACCGGAAGATGGTGAATTGCAGTGAAAAAACATTTTTGAAGAGTGGAAATGGTGAAAGCGAAATGTACAGTATTAAATTAGATTTGTTCAAGGATGAAAAACTGAACTTTTTAAGTAAAATAGTTAGGAGATATATATCGGTATCTAAGGGCAAAATGAAATCGATTAAGAGTGGCTTTTGCGGTTATGTTGATGAATAACTGTATATAAGAAGCAATAATATCCATTTCTTCATCATAATTTTTCTACATTAAGAACCACGAATTGTGTTACCAAAAACAATTCCTTTTATTGATAGTCTCCATTGCAATTAAATGTTGCAAACTGAACGCTTTTTGGATTGCGATGACAATTGAAAGTTCATTACCATAGAAAAGTTATTAGAACTTGACTCGCGAAATAAAACGTTTATAAAATGACGAAAACAACACAGCTGACTCATCTGTCGCTGAGAGAGCACTTTTTGCCCTCACAATAAAACATGTGGCCGTGGCAAATTCTGGCCAATACGTGATGAGTTCCCAATAAGAACGAAACCGGTCTACTTGATGGACTGACTTTTGTACACTACACAAATCTTAATTTATACTGACAAATGTATGTACATGATAGGTCAGGTGTTTATATTAAAACCATAACCTTTATTAGAAGTAATTGTTATCCCCGTCCATGCAGCAAATGTTCGTTTGTTTATTTAAATATTCATTTCATTACCACTTTCTCATGTAATGTGGGGGTCTGTTCAGAAATGACAGATGGGGGATGGTTAGTTGAAACTTTGGGTCTAAAGGTATGATATATATGCTCTACCTAAAGGAAAAGTTATTCAAGAGACATTGGTTAGTATATATCTGAAAACTGTTTCGAGCGTTCTGTAGGGTGGCTTAGTTGTTGGAGCACCAGATTCCGAAGCAGATCTGCTCAGGTTCGGGCCCTGTCCGAGGAAATCTCTAGACAGTACGTAATGAGTCCCAATTATGACGAAGCCGGTCTACTGGATGAATTTCCTTTTCTTCATTATTCAATGTCTCTTTTATACTGATTAATATACGTACAAAATAAGTCAAGTGATTATGTCAAGCTCGCATTCTTGAATGGGATAAAAATGAACTTTTTGCTGAACCTCGCATTTGCTTAAATTGCCCTAAGTCTGACCAGTATGCATAAAAAATTTCCGGATTTCGTTATTTAAACTTCATTATTTAAGTAAAGCATCCAGATATATTCGCTTTCTGCGTCGTTAAATTGTAATTTACATTAATTTTGAAGGAGGTATCAGCAAAGTATACAAAAAGAAATTTCCGTCTCTTCGACGTTCGCTCGATAACCTGTTTTTCTATAACAACTTGGCCGATAGCATCATGGTAATTAAATGAACATTGATTGAGTGGACGGTGCTAATATTTATTCTACTCACCTGTCTCACTGTGTTTTTACATTTACGATTTCTACGTTATACACAGCTTATTTAATATTGACAAATATCTGTGCTTAATGGGACAAGTGCTTTTATCAAGATCGCAATATTGATTTAAATACTATTTTAGTCATTTGATCAAATGCAATAAAAATTAATACTACATTATTTTTAATGTTTGCTAAAATATTTATCTGATGACTAGGCATTTTTTTCATATCTGAGCATGGTTAAATGTCTGAATAAACTTTTTTTTGTGCATTAAGTTTTATAGTTTAATATCGCAATAACTCGAGTTTAGTCGTAAACTTTCAGTGATGTACAACAATGATCTAGAAGACATTTGATTGACGATTGAGTTTTGCTTAAACCTATGTGCTTAAAATAGACTACCATATTTTGTAAGTTTATCTTTACCTTTAACGAAAATTTATAGAATACTATAACATATTTTGTGTGAAATAATCTTTTATAATTAATTATTATTCTGAATTTGTAACGCTGTAGAGTAACATTACATCAATATAGATTTTTTTTCTTTCAATTAATAATTCGACAATGTCCCGTGATAATAAGTATTTTTGACTTAAATTGATCATCTTATACACTTTTAAACTTAATATGTGGGAAATATTACATAAATCGTTCATAAAACAGAACTGTAACTGAATTTAATTTCTCCCTATAGAAATCTTAAATGAAAGGGCTCCTGCCTAGTAAATCAGTGAAACACATAGCTATATAGCAAATATAAAAATTGTAAAATTTTAAACAAATATCAAATATATATTTTATAAATCTGTTTTTGGTATTAAAACCGAAAAATACAGTGTATATCATTTAAATTTCCTCTTAAACATCACGAATTTGTTTCTTGAATCCAGCCTTGATTATTAGTACCAGGAAATCAAATGGTTTCCTTTTTGCCCGAAAATGATTAATCTTTATATTTTCCAACATTTATTAGATGAAAATTAAAAAAACTAGATGGATTTAAACAAGCATAACTTTGCTCAGAGCAAATGCAAACAAACGAACATACCTTTTCGTGATGCGTAATATTTATTATTTAAACGCAATTTAAAAACTTCTTACTTATCCACTATTCAGTGTTTGCAACTTTTCGAGTTTAAGTTTTTTTTAATCTATCTATTCTTGGATTAGGTGTTTCTTTTTGCGAATTATAGATAAAGTAAAATCGTTATTCTCTCTATGTTTAAAAAACATGGTAATGTAAAATTCACTAATTTAATGTATGAATAAGTAAATATTCAAAACCAATTGCACAAAATGTTTTCTAATCATCAACAACGTATAAATATTAAGATTCAAAACTTGCTTTAAACAAAATAAGACAAATTGATTTGAAAAGAGTAGTTTTTCGCTATAAAGCGAAGCTATGTGCATAGACTTCTGCAATCGGATAACAATAATGAACTATCACTTTCGCAAAGATCCGATTAAACCCATTTCCAATTACGCATCGATTTTGTCTGGTTGCGGATTCGTACCTTTCTTCCGAATGCTTCAACATCGTTCATACTAACAACTGAAAATGAGGTCCGATCTAATCTTCGTTGACCGGAAACTTTTCGTTATGGTCTTCTCCATACATTCCTTAGGCCATTTATCACACATAAACAGTAAAATGATCTCAATATCAGATTTAAGCAAATGAGGTAACCCAGTTCCTAAACAGTTCTACTTATATTTTAGTTTTTGACTCACAAGAATTTATCTGTATCTATACTCAATTTATGCATATGCACGGAGCAAATAAAGCACCCAATCAGCTGTATATATATATATATATATATATATATATATATATATATATATATATATATATATATTAACTGCAAATGGTAGACTAACCTTTAACTAAGTCTAATTTCAGCTATCTCAAATTCCCGATATAAATAATCATATCTAGTGTGCAAAATGTTGGAGGGAACCGTAATGTTGCGATGTCACAGTAATTAAAGGTAAAATTTAAAACTGAAAAAGCCCGACAAACTTGATTGTCAGGCGATATACAGTTAATTATAAGAATAAGACAATTTAATATCATGTTTCAAATAAAATAGTGAATAAACGTCTTGAATTTAATTAAACGTCCCTGAAACCTCCCATTTTTCTTCACTAAATTTTACCTTTAATATAAGTAACAAATGCAATAATTGAGATGATATATCAACAGGTAAATATGTGCGAATAAAACGAACACTGATTAATTTAAACAGGATAAGCATGCTTAAGTTTTAGATGATGCGCACAAATGATTGGTCGCTCCCCTACACACTCTCCCTTTTTCAATTCTCTGTGTTTTTTCTCTTTCATTACATATGTATTTTAATTTATATTTATTTGCAAAGAAAACCCAAAAGAATAATTTATTCAATCTTATTTAATTTCATGTTTTATTCGCACAATATGATGTCATTATAAATTTTATTTAAGCGCGCATTACAATAGTGCATAAAAGATGTGAATTTTTATATACTGTACCCGAAAACTAATCAATGTTGAACTTGTCAAATTGTTAGCACAAAAGATATACAAATTTATTATTCACAACTGTTTCATTCTATACCTTTTAAAAATAATTAAATTATGTGTAATAGAAATCTTATTTTGAGCATTTAATAATATGGTAGTTTAATATATAACCACAAGTGTTTGGAAAATTTTTCATTAGACTTATGCAACATATCGTAGCTCAGCAAGAAACACAATCTAATAACAAAATAAGCGTCACAACGCATAATAACATTAGAAAACATGGATAAAATAATACGCTTGCAAAATGCTGCGTAAACAAATCGTATCTCGCCAATAAATGCATATAAATAAAAAAATGAAGGCGCAGTCTTACCAAATAAAAGAACTGATTTTTAAAAGCAGGTTTGTGAGCTTGATATATACACTAATCACATTGTATTTCATCAGTCGTCGAATATCATAACATATATATATATATATATATATATATATATATATATATATATATATATATATACGTTACAAGTTTCACCATTGTTTAAAATATGAGAATAAAGGGACGTACTCCATGGAAAAAAATTTATTTAAAATTTTTTTCCTACCAGTATCTACGGCCATTATTCTGGATTTGTTAATATTTTCGTTCATCCAATCCCAACTGTACATTTGTCGTAATTGACGGGTTTGTCGTATTTTGCAGGTAAATTGAAATTTGTATACAAATAAAGGTGTTGACATCACACAGAGGCTATCATTTTAATCAGTACGCATAAGCCTTGTTGTGATGAACAAAACACTTACCTGTATTGATGAAAACTGTGCTTTAGTCGCTCGAACTACTTTTCTTTTAAAGATCTCAGCTGAAAGATCACTTCCAAAGTGAACACTTAGCGTTTATATCAGGGGTATTTTGTTTACATAGAAATGGTCTCGATTTTGTTGCGTTGTTTCAAATTATATTCGATAAAACAGCCGGGATAGCCATTATTTATCAATTTTATGCAAAGCAAATTTCGCTTTAATTCAATGTTGTTCGTTTTTAAAAGACTCCGTTGAATAAAAACTACATTGGGTGTACATAATAAAAGTATTTCCCTTATGGCATCCACTTCTATCAGTGTTTCCGCTTCTGATGATCGCAGATAGTCAGACAGGATATTTATAATTTTACTTATTGGATAACTAGTAAAGAAAGATTTTACATCGAGAGACGTACAAAAGGAACCTTGAAATCAATTTAAACACACGAATACGCAGGATTTGTTCACCGAACAACATTGAATTAGAGCTAAATTTCCATCATGAAACGTTGAGAAATAATGGCTCTTCCGACTGGTTTATTGAATATAATTTGAGGCAGCACAACAAAATCTAGACGAATTTGGAGGAAAACAAAATATCTCAGAGATTAATGCTTCATGTTCTCTTTGGAGGTGGTCTGCCAGCTGAGATCTTCAAAAGAAAAGTTATTCGAGCGACTAAAACACAGTTTCCATCAATGCAGATGTGAGTTGTGTTCAACACTAAAAAACCTATGCGAACTAATGAGAAAGATAGCTTCTCTGGTACGTCAACACCTTTATTTGTGTACAAATTTCAATGTGCCTGCAACGCTCAGTACATCGCCGGAACGAAAAAGAGGCTTGAAACTAGAATAAATCAGCATCTCCCTCAAAAACTATTAAAGAGAGGGAGCAGCTCCTGCACAAAAATCAGCACTTTTGACACATGTGCCACTTACAGGTCATGCTTTTAGTAATATCAATTTTTCAGTTCTGTACAATGCAAAAACGGAAAAATGTTTCTGGATTTCGGAGCTATTGCAATTAATAAGCTAAATCCATACTTAAACGTGCAGAAAGTATTCAGAAAAGAAATTAAATTGTACTGAAACAGAAACATAACTAACAGACCTTCAAGAATAACCTCGGTTCCGCAAAATACGACACACCCGTCAATTAATGACGCATTCACATTGAAAGCGATAACACCTTATATGTTGTTACGCAAATGAAGTTGACTAAATTATCGAAGACAAAGACAGACATAGCTAAAAGGAGATTGATCACGGCAAAGGTACATTTGGGATTTGGTGAACGAAAATATTAACGAATCCAGAATAATGGCTGTAGATACTGGTAGAAATAAGATTTATTAATAAATGTTATTCCATAGAATACGTTCCCTTATTCTCATGTATATATATATATATATATATATATATATATATATATATATATATATATATATATATATACAGCATACTAGATATGCGACTGTCACTTCTAGTGGTTTTGTATACATTGTGCATGACTTCAAAATGTTGGCTGTAAAATTTCTATGCTGTCACGAACTATATATTTTGTAGCTTTTACCACATATATAGTTAATACAATTAAACAAGCAATAATTGTGCAAGTGGTGTTAAAAGCTCTTTAAATCAAGTTTGCGAGTTTGATGTAAACACCAATCCTATAGTGTTTAAATAGAAACAAGTTACTACGGACACATTCAATTACATGAAGGATTATTCTAGATGAAGCTTAGCATATTAAAGGCAACATTCGCAGATATATTGGAAAACGTATAACCAAATGGGATATGGAAGACATAAGTCTTGTATATATGAACGAAGAAATGACGATACGCTTAATAAATGAAGCAATCCTTTGTAAAGCTCAATCCGTTATCACAGCGAAAACATTGAATGAACTAACAAATAAACTAACTTTAAAGAGCTTCATTTGTATGGAAATCGTTTCCGAAATGCTCACGAAATTTTTAATGTGATATGATGAAACGAAATTTCTTGTTTACTATATTTCATACTTCGTTTTCTATCGTTGATAGCATTTATCTGTTTCTAAAATTTACTTTTAAAAGCAGTATCTACACTTTCAGGACAAAATATTTTAACGTTGTTAGCGAGTAAAGCAGATGACTCTATTTTTAAGTTACACATGACATAAAAAGTTTGTAAGCTAATCATAAACTATTTATTTCTTATTGTCTTATCGTTTTTTTTATATTTGCGATTCTGAATCGTTTGGAAAATCTTTAATAGTAGCTCTCTTAACAAAATTCAAAGATCAGACTCTTTATATTATGTAGAATGTTGACCAATACAAGGATGTAGCATTCGCGATACAACAGTTTACTTTAATAATTATGCATTAAGCATGTGATAAACTCTTCTGGTATTTTGTTTCATATAAAACTCTTAATGTCATATTTTTAATTTTAAGGAATTTAAAAATAGTAATAACCTTATTGTAGATACGTTAAATTATTTGCTTTAACCGTGTGCTTCCTAATAAAGTACAAGTAATGTAACCTTTTACTCGTTTACCTGCAATATCGTTACCTTGAGGAAAATTTAAGGTGAATTGCATGTAACAAAAAGCACATAATTTTTGCTGCTCAGAATGACGCAGGATATCTGTCAATTGCAGTATTTCATGCAAAGGTATTACATATATTCGGAATGCGGGATATCTATTAATAAAATGACAGGTTGACAATCGGACGTTAAGTATAATTAGAATATATTATACGTACAATACAGAAGAGTTCATTGTAAAAAATGAATGAAAATAGTTTTGTCTAGAGCACTACGATTAATGAGTAGATTTTTATATTAATTGTTACAAATTTTCAATAATGTAATTATGTGGTAGAATTAAAATACTATCTTATCGATCATATTTTTGTTTATTACTCGTGTTGAATTCTGAAAATCAAAATAAACCAAAATCTACCTCAATGCCGCCATTTCACTTCTAGCACAGTTTTTGGTACAAATACAAAAATATTAAATTGTGAGAATAGACTTTCATTGCCTACTAAAAATAAAACTGTTTAATTTTAACGCAACTGTAGGTATAATTCAAAATATTTGTTATTATCTTATAACGAATTCACCTTGAATCAACCCTGACAGTCCATTTCATCCAGAGACAAATGTCTTGTTCTGTACTATAGGAAATTATGATAAACAGTAAAATGGATTTAAATATATTAAAATACCAAGTTAGACTATATATATTTAAATAATAAACTAAGCATTGCACAAATGGCAATAGCATTTAATCAACATTATCAGTTTCTTTCTTATTAGGCACTTAGCAATTACTTACCAGAATTGCCGCGGCCGGGATTTGAAAACATGAGCATGAGTTTTTTATTGTGCCAAATTATTAACTACAACACCAAGGACACTACATGCAAGCTGTTTTCAATTTTATACTACTTTAGGTCTTTTGTTTATATTTTCTTTCATGATGATCATTTTGGATATCGCTTTATAATATTGATTCAATAAGGGATCCAAAATCTTCGATTTTGGAGCAGTCACCACAACACCTTTAGTTATCTAATATAAAGAATTTTACTTGACTAAATAATACTAGAATAAAGAAAAGTGGCAGGATTTGGTTATATATATTTTGCAAGAATGTAATAAACATTGCATAAGATATCAAATTGAACGCCACATCTAGCCTAGTTCCATCAATATTAGGCACACATAAAGATGTTGCGAAGTAGCATGGATTCTATTTTCAATAAAAAATCTTGGGTATATGGTTGGTATTGGCAATGACCAAAAGTGGGTACCAGAAGGCGAAATTGAACAAAACCCAAAGCAAGTATATAAATAAATAGCTAATGTACGACATGGGTGGTGCTGTGGCTGAACTACAAGAAACGAAATTAAACATGTCAGGATTCGATCCCAGGTTATGGCGATTAATTAAGGAATGCTTAATATGAATGAATAGGTCAACTCGATTAATGATTTTTACTGTCTTATATAATCTTGTGCTTACACTAACTAAATATTTGGAATTAAATGCTGCCATAATACCTTAGTTAAATATATTTTTATATATTAGTTTACTCACCGACCGATAGAGACTAAAGGAAGCTTACGATAGGAAAAAATTTTCTACTAGACATATTTAATCTAATTATAGTAAATATTATAGGTAGATTAAATTCAATCCGTTGGAATCTGAACCGTGTAAAGTTGAGTGTTAGGTGTTGCGCAACAGGTGACAAATTAGTTCAAGTAGAACAAGATGGTTAAACCAAATTCAGCATGAATGGGTGGTATACTGTCACGAGCGCATTCTTTTCATGCTTACTGGTTGCTTATAAGTAGAAGCGGGCATTATGTTATAAACACTTGGGCGAGGAATGTGGGAAAACTGGACGGTACAATGTCCTATAATAATGTGCAAACCGTAGTAGTGAAGCTAACATCATACAAATACTTCGACAATGTTTCTTTAAAGCTAACTCACTATATATAATATATGCTAAGATTGTAAGGAATATCAACAGTATGGTTGTTAAGTCGGTACCTGATACCAATACAATCACTTTTAAAATATGCTGAATTTCACAAAAATTGAGAGTTACAACTTCTTCTGAACACCAGGCACTCCAGCAAATCCACACACAATGACCTTGACCCTGAAGCATTTGTTTCAGAAACTTATAATTAACCGACTACACTAGCGAAACCAAATATTGTATGAAATATATATTGATATCACAAAGAAAGATTTTCGGCCAGACGTTCTATTCGGAGAATTAGATAGAATTATAATTTCATTGTAAATTTTCACCTAGACATCCACAATCGATCATTATGGTGCAGACACAATGCAACCAAGGGAATTAACTGTGAATTAAAGTATAATGGCGAAATTCAAATATTCACCTAAACAAGCATTAGAAACTTAATATTGAATAAGTTTATAGCCTTGATCAAATACCAAGTTCGTATAAATTGGACGCTTGTCCAGTAATTCACAAAATTAACGAAGTTGGAAATTCAACCAACGTGAATTTGCGTATAGGCGCTCGCTGTATGCAATTATCATTATTTTACGAATTTAAGAAAGTTTGCCTTTGTTTCAGGTTAATCCTGTTCTAGTAGAAATTTAAGATTCAAAAGTTTGACAAAATAAACTATATCTGAATTAAAGACAAATAAAAAAACTAGAGTTTGTGTATTAGTGAAAATTACAGGTGCAGCTAATGTAGCGCAGTGGTTAAATTACGAGAATCTGAAGAAAAACGTTGGGTAGCAGTAGCTCCGGTTGCGAAATTTACGTCGTGTACTTAACGTTTGTCAAATAAGATTAAACTCTATCGACTTGAAGAAATGAATTTACTACCTTATTCAATTTTATGTTTATAGTGACACCATATATGTCATAAAAACCTGTCATAATAGATTAATTATATATATATATATATATATATATATATATATATATATATATATAATATTACAGTGGCAATATAAAAAAACAAAGTTTAGAATACAGGTTTCGGTCTTTTTTGAAATTCCTTATTATTAAGTTGAATTTGAACGCTAGAGCCATGGTATGACAATTTACGCTTCCTTAATGACTATGTGTCTTGGTGAATTTCAATTTAAGGAAGAAAGAATTAGGTATTTTTTATATAATAAAAGCCCTGTCATTGGACGTGAGATCAATATCTTTTCAACAAGTGACGTTGTGTATAGTGTATAATGACATCAGGGAGGCGAATAGTCTATACCGCATATCCTAAGAATTTGCAAATAGGTTCTAGCGGAAAGAAAGACCATCGAGAAAGATGAGTTGGCTTGGGACTTTTAGTTGCTGGCGGTATGGCTTACATTTGGATTAGTGGATGCAAACTCATATACCAAAGCCACATTGTTCAGATCCGAATCCCGTTCATAAAAAAGTTCAGAAAATTCATTGGAGAATTTTTTAAAAGTACAAAATCGGTGAACTAGATGAATTGCCTTTGCAACTGGATGCAATGCGCCTTTCATATTAAAAAAATATCTAATAAAATTCGTGCCATTAGTTTACATATCAATATAAATGTTGCAGGGTTCGTGTTCCTTCTGCAGAATAATGACAAATGCAGTCCAACTCATGCTATGTAGCATTTATTGTGACGAAAATGTTATTGACATAGTTATGCTAGTGAAAATTAAATCAATATAAATTACCAAAGCAGTATTTGTTTGTTGCATAATAAAATGTGGGCAGAACAGGAGCTGTAGCCATATCTGCAGAACCAGAGAGATACAAATGAGGTTCCAGTTCAAGAAAGCGCTATCTTAAAATAACGGGTAGTATGCAGCACGGAAAGAGCAGTGAACAGAATTTCTAGCTCTGTAACAAATGTGCCATGGATCGTGTTCCGTCTGTGGAAATTTCTGGACAGAACTTGAAATGTAACAAATATGAACAAAAATGGTCTACTTGTAGAAATGCCCCTGCTATCAAATAAAATGTGTTGTTTATACAAATAAGTTTAAAAAAAAATTAAATTCACTGATATGATTTTATATCAATATAAATTCCCTAAGTATAATGGCGTCCGTAATTTAATAATAAATCGGGGTTCTCTAGAATGCACTTAAGAGTACTAAGATTCCAAATAGATTCTTATTAAAGGAAAAACAGAAAGATAGGCTGGTATATCACATTAACTTGCAGGTAATATACGGCACGGTAAATGTTTCGTGTCCCGTCCGCGACACATTCTGAAAATTTCTCGGATAGTTCACAATGAGGACAAAACTGGTATACTGTATAAACTGTAGTCGCTAATGGCCGCAATATATAGTCCGTACAAACAAAATATATAATTAAAATCCTACCATTAGACTTGAGATCGATATTACTTCCGCAAATTGCGTAATATTTATTGTATCATGACAATTCGGCGGTGGCTAGCTAGGACTTCAGGTTTAAAGATATTTAATATTGGTTCCACCTAGATTAAACGCTAACCAGAATCATAAGTTAGTACATTATTTCAAATAATATATAGAATTTGAAGTGGTGGCGCTATGTATATATAGTTTAACTTTTTGATGCATGTTTTCCCATATTCGTGTCCCTATCCGCAAAAATATTTTGGAAAGTATTTGCAAAGTTCCCAAAAAGGATACAAACGCCCATTTGCAGGCAATTTACTGTCTATACTGACAAAAAATATAATTCATCTCCAACCATTAGAATATCATTATAGCTAGTAACAAATTAGTTCAGTTGTGACCAGAAGGATAAACCAAAGGCAGCATGAACGGAAAGTATAAACTCATGCACATTCGTTTCGTGCTTACTGGCGACTCATCGGTATTACGCCCTTTAACCACTATAAATTTGGTAGAAGAATGTGGAATAATAGGACGGTACAATCTCCTAGACGAATGTGTAAACCTGTAATAGTGAAGCTAACATAATCTAAAGTCAACGACAATACGACTTCAATGCTAACTCACACTATATAATATATATACCGAGTCTGTAAAGGATACTAACACTATGGCTATTGTGTTAGTAACTGATACCTTTTTGAAATCGATGAGTACCGGATACTAACACTATGGTTTCCGAGTCGGTACATGATACCAACCTGATGGATATAAATTTATGCTAAAGTTCACCCAAATTGAGTATTACAACAATTTCCGAACACCTGTTACTCCAGTTAAACCATACACTCTGGCCTTCATCGATATCAGTTATCAAATTTCGCGGTAAGCATGACATCATTCAATTCAATATATTACAGTTAAATACTGTTTGTTGCGAAGAACTAATATATATGCAAGTATGTATTAGGGTCTGCGATCCTAGTAACAAATTAGTTCAGTTGTGACCAGAAGGATAAACCAAGGCAGCATGAACGTAAAGTAGAATCTCGTGCAAATTTGTTTCGAGCTTACTGGCGACTCATAGTAGGACCAGGTATTAAGCTCTTTAATCACTATAAATTTGGTAGAAGAATATGGAATAAAAGGACGGTACAATCTCCTAGACGAATGTGTAAACCTGTAATAGTGAAGCTAACATAATCTAAAGTCAACGACAATACGACTTCAATGCTATCTCACACTATATAATATATATACCGAGTCTGTAAAGGATACTAACACTATGGCTATTGTGTTAGTAACTGATACCTTTTGAAATCGATGAGTACCGAATACTAACACTATGGTTTCCGAGTCGGTACATGATACCAACCTGATGGATATAAATTTATGCTAAAGTTCACCCAAATTGAGTATTACAACAATTTCCGAACATAAATTTACATCCATCAGGTTGGTATCATGTACCGACTCGGAAACCATAGTGTTAGTATCCGGTACTCATCGATTTCAAAAAAGCTATCAGTTACTAACACAATAGCCATAGTGTTAGTATCCTTTACAGACTCGGTATATATATTATATAGTGTGAGATAGCATTGAAGTCGTATTGTCGTTGACTTTAGATTATGTTAGCTTCACTATTACAGGTTTACACATTCGTCTAGGAGATTGTACCGTCCTTTTATTCCATATTCTTCTACCAAATTTATAGTGGTTAAAGGGCGTAATACCGGCTCCTACTGATGAGTCGCCAGTAAGCACGAAACGAATGTGCATGAGATTATACTTTCCGTTCATGCTGCCTTTGGTTTATCCTTCTGGTCACAACTGAACTAATTTGTTACTAGGTTCGCAAAACCTAATACATACTTGCATATATATTAGTTCTTCGCAACAAACAGTATTTAACTGCAATCATTATAGCTGTTTTGTAATATAAGGTCGGGAGTGACTAGCTAGAATTTCTGGTCTTACGAGATTCCAAATAGGTTCAACTGGTGGGAACGGCTAACTAAAGACAGAAATTAGTTTATGATATCTAATTGTGTTTAATATGAGACAAGTATTATGCAATGGATGAAGTTCCATTTCATGAAACATATGAGCTACAGTCCGGGTCCATTTCACAGCAAATACCAGAAAAAAAGGATAAGTTCCCCATATGGACGAAATCGGTTTATTAGATTAATTAAATTTTATTTCATTACAGAGTGTAATTTAAACTTACAAAAAATTTAAAAAAAAAGGTGTAATTCAATTATTAGTTCTTAAATCAATATAACAATTCATATTTAAAATTTATATGTTGCGTTATAGCAGGTGAAGCGTAGCTAGTAAGAACATTTTTTCTTGACAGATTCCAAGAAGGTTACCCATGTAAAAAAGTCTAACCAAAACCATACGTTAGTAAATTCTTCCGAATTGCGTTTGGAATGTGGCACGTACGGAAAAGAGATTAGAATCTCATAATCCGAAGCAAATGTGCCTGTGTGCAAATCCCTTCTGTGAGAAATTTTGGAACAAACTTTAATTAAATTGAACATATATATAATTAAACGAACACTGGTTGCGCTGGCTGTGATAAAAATTATTATAATTAAAGTTGCGATCTAGATATATGCAGCTTACCCATTAATTATTACATATGACAGTATAAACTAAGAATTGTATAGTGTAGAAACAATTCTTAGTTTATACTGACATATTTAAGTAATTAATGGGTAAGGTGCTTATATCAAGATCGCAACCGTGATTATAATAATAAGTACTTTAATTGTTCTTCGTAATGAACAAAAGCCGCTTGCTGGATGAAGTGCAATTTCTACCGGATACAGAGTTCATTGTATAATTACAAAATTGACACAACCAAAATCCTCTCATTAGATTTCAAATCAATATTTTAAACAAAAAACAAACATAAGTTGAAAAGATAAAGAAAAAAAAATTTTTTGAATGCCAGCGTGCGTGTATGTTGTGATGAAAAATAATTCTTGTATGGATAAAAGTAATTCAACACTTGATGCATGAGAAGAGCAAGGTAACAAACAACTGTCATTAGTCAGGCGGTCCGTGTCAAAAGCAGCGCTGCTCATCTCAATAGTCCGTCATCATAATCGGCAGAAATTATCCAGTATTTTAAAAAAAATATCTCATTGCTACGCTTTAATGTAAATTATTTGAATAATTTTTGTGACAAAGAACAATTACCGGCCTCCTATTCCTAGTATGACACAAGTATATATAGTTACATAATAAATTGAACATAAACCCAATTTTAATATATAGATTAAATATGTAACTGTACGTGACTTTGCTAGTAAAGGTCTACTTTAATTGGCTACACGAATTTCGTTAGATTTTGTTCCGACAAAGTTTGTGTTAATGTGTTTTAAAAATAGATGCAAATTTAAAAATGGTTCAATGGAGCGATCAATTAATCGATAAGCTGGAAATACTAAAATTATTTTCGTTTATTCAATTTTTTCATGAAAAAAGATTTATTGCAATCTAAATAAACATTAATATACTTATTTTTGTGCATTATCAAGTAGATCAGCATAGTAGAAACAATTTCATAATTTAACGCAAACTGGTGTCAACATTGTCTTTTACTAATAAAAAAATATTATATATAACTAATTAACCTAACAAACGATAAATGCGAATAACAGATAAAACGCTGAAAACATGGCAAAAATTGCGAGACGCCCAAACTAATATTACGATTATTATTGCTTACATTTTAATGCAATGACGAATATAAGCATTATCTATGCTGCGCAATGAGCCTATCCAATAACATTTTTCTACATCTTTCGAGATTATTCCGAAGGGCCATAAAATTATCACCAACAAAGAAAGGTATATAAAAAAGCCTTTTAATAATACCAGAAACTCTCAATTAAAATATTAAATATAAATAAAAATAAATGCTTCGTAGATATATATCTCGTGTCAACAACCTTGTCTGGTTATAACGGAAGCCAATTTGCCAAATTTGAGTTTAGGTACAGAACAGGTTGCATTGGAATAAAATTGACAAAATTAGAAGGATCCTTAAGGCGATATTGAATATTTGATATATTGGTTGTGAAACAATTATATTTGCGTAACAAAACGAGATGTTAAAGTGCAAAATATTAATAAACGACATGACCAAAAACAAATTGATGTTATACCTCTTAAAACATGAAAAATGTGCAAAATATTTAAAAATTAATTGTATAATATTTCATTTTATAGTATTCAATGAAATTTGGCAAAAGTACATGCAATACTGATGTCACACTTATTTATTCAGGAGCGTAATTCGTATTCTTAATATTACTGTTAATTTGTGATTATTCTCATAACATAATCACAGTATTTAATAACTTCTGATGTTCAATTTTGTTTAACTAATTCTATACTTAAATTTATATATCTAAGATAACTTTCAGTGAATACATACCGTTGCAATCACTTCGATTTTACGAATAACGTTTTTGACAGTGATGATGGATATATCTTTTTAATACCGTTTTCACGTTAGCTTAATTATATCTACTTCATTGTTTTGTATCACTACTTACCTAAAGCACGTTAAAAAGTCATACAAAGCAGCAACAGAATCTTTTGGAATATATGACATACATCATAATACACAGCATGTTTGAACAACTATTTATGTAAGAAACATTCTACTTTGCATAAATTGATATCAGTAGCCCACTTGTGCATGTAAATTTATCTTTCGTTTTTGTCAAAACTTTTCAGGATGTCAAAGCATACTCTCTTATATATGACACAATTGCATATAAAATCAATGAATACATTTGATACTTTAGAAAATTTTATTTAATTTTATGTTTATAATCACTTAGCGACACCTAAACTGTATCTGAAATATTTCGACAAATTTGAATCAAACAAATCGTTGTGAGAAATATGTTTCAGCAAAATTACTTTAACGCCTGCCAAATTTTAATCTGTTTAACTATTAGCATTATAATGGGCGTCATTATTTATTTGTAGATTAATATAATGTGAATTCATTGTATGCTTTTCCTTTTTTTCTCATAAATAACTCTCCCCTCTTTACGAGTTTTATTGAAAAGTGCTAAAATTATCTGTCCCTTCTGAGATATCAGACCGATGCTTTGTGTGATGGTGCCTCTAAATCTGTTAAAAGATACTCGTAAATCATTTTCACTGTTGCAGTGTGGGAATATTTAAAAAAAATTAATTTAATTGTTCATTTAATAAAGTTTCAGTGCGATTTTTTAACTATATTTCAGGCATATTTTCTAATTTTTAAGATTTGAAATGCAAAAATGTGTGTTAATATAAATTGAAGCACATATTAAATCAAAATATGCATAATTTCGAGTTCACAATTATTTTGTATCACTAATTTAAATTGCGAAAATCTATGATCGGTGAAATAAATTTATAATATAGCAGGTTTATTTAACACAAATAAATTGCTCGTTTTCGTTTTAAATGTTTTCAACTGAAGTGAAATATATAGTACTTAACATAAAAAATTTGAATTGGAAAGAGAATTATGTTAAATGTAAACCAACAAAACACAGGAGACTGAAAATGCACATGCAAAAAAACACACTCTTGTTTCCACCCACACTGACTGAGAATTTACTATTAATGAATCATACAGACAAGACTTAATTTTCTCTATTTTCACATTCAAGGTGTTAATTTATGCATTCAATCATCTAACTAAGTTTTCCAATCAGTTAGAAGCCATTTGCTTATCTTCATACACATGCTTAATTTTTTATTAATTACATATAAGATTTTGCTCGTATAAAGTACATAGATTTAGTAAAACAAAATTACAAATACTTATTATTTTATGTTTACTTCTGCGACTCGAAGACTGCTTCCATCATTGTGATAACTGTTTCATCCTTATGCGGGCGCTTCTGCGAGGACTTTCTTTTAAATACATGCCAGCCCGATGTAGGGTCCTTGGCGCGTTCTTAGTTTCAAAGGTAGCTATTGCTACATCTCCCCCTTAGAAGTCGTCATTGGCACCCTGCTTAAACAATGAGGTTCGACAGATCGTGGTACATTGGGCATATTAACGACAACTGCATTGTGCTCGGAATCCACCTTTTTCACACGATATGGTCATTCATTGACCACCTGCAGTGTCATGGGCTAGAACTTTTCGACCATGGCATAGTCGCTGACTCTTAGGCAAGTGCGAGTAGGTCGTCTTGCATATGCTTTTTGCTGTGTGGCACCTACATATTCAGTAAACAGTTTAAGCCGATCCTGAATATCCGCTATGGTGCAGCGCTCATGGGGTCCTGGGATTACGGATTCACCTGGCAGTTTGACATGTCCTCCATAGACCATAGTCTTTGGAAAAATTCCTGTAGCTCTATATAATATAAATTGCATGGCGCGCTCGACAAAATGTGATTTGTCTCGCCACAATCCCGCGCTCTTTGTCCGGTGTGCCAGCTCAGCCGCCACGATGATCTGCGGGTGATATCTGTCTTCGTGGGAATGTTTTATGTCATGGTCTCTGCACCACTGATTAAATTCTCTCGATTCGAACTCTGCACCTTGGTCGGTAACAATAACTCGTACTGCACCATATCGATTGAGCCACCACTCTTCTAAGCACTTTATAATCTTCTCTGTTGGTATTTCCTTCGAGGTACAAACTCGACTCATCGGGTAAACTTCTCGACCACGGATAACACATGCCATGAGCTGCCGGCAATGGACTTACCAGGTCAATATGCAGAAACTGGTTGCGTGCAGTGGCACTGAAAACGATTGGGGTGACCTTTTCTCTTTTTTGTGTCTTACAACGTTGATATGTATTGAATGTTGAAAATAGCTACGAATTTCTTCGGACATGCGAAGCCAATGCAAACGTGACGGCAATGTCCAATGAGTTGCCCGGCGTCGGGATTTCCCGACATTTCATGTTAAAAAGCCATCAATTCTCTTCTTATAGACTCCAGAACCAACCATGGCACTGTTTTTCCTAATTTGCGCACCAATAGGCTGTTTTTCAGGATCAACGTTTTATATGGTGCGGACATCATTGTGCCATATTTTAACTGATTAACTATTTTCTGGCATGTGGAGTCATTTCTCTGTTCTTCAGAGACTGATAAGTGGAGAAATCCACACAGTAGAAATTCTACGGCGAGCATCAGCTGCCGCATTCTTGATGAATTGATTCATCGTATTTTTCCAACTCTTCAATAACTCGGTATACCCGTTTATTCTCAATACCCCTTGAACTCCATTGAACTAGGGCTTTGTGGTCGGTAAAGACATCAATATATCCACCGATAGCCATTGTACTAAAGTAATTCCTTTTCTGTGGTGGTATAGTTTTGTATCACCTTAGTGAGTGCGGGACTTATATATATTGCGAAGCAAGTCCCTTCGCTTTTAACAATGCTCCTATGTCAATATCTGACGCGTCTATAGCTTATGATGTTGGAAAAGCGTCTATCATTCTTTGGAGCACCTTCGGTGCGTTTTTTACGACTAAATGTTACACGAGTCAGTTGGAAATGACCTTAGGGTGTCTGCACCGTTAACTTACATCCATCCAATTTTACGAAATCTTTTTTTAAGATCAAGGACTGAAAATCATTTGCATCCCGCTTGCTGTAGGGCAGATCACACAGAGCCGGCATATGATACGGGTCAGGTTTAGTCATCGTGTTTAATTGCCAGCATCAGCATTTGGTCTAAGCGAACCATCCTTATTCGTAACATAAACCATTGGAGCTCGAAAAACAGACGATGAAGGTTCAGGAAAGATGACCACTATCATCGTTTGGGTTGCTCGTATCGCTGCTGCTATTTTCTTTAGAGGATCAAATACAGCTTTGTTGGTTATTATCTCCACCCGCGTAGTGAATAGTTTTTGTCATGATTGTACTTAAAAAAATAATTGATTGCGCGGTTGGTCGTAAAAATACTTTAAATCAAGTTTGTGAGCTGGAAGTAAACACCAACTTCATTGTATTTAACAAGATGCCGAACAACATAGCAAAACTACCACCATTCGCACGCACAGTCGCGTTTCTTCCTTCCATGATCATCATCAGAGTATAAAGGCTAACTGATGGGCGAGGATAGCTACATCACATATATAAGAAAAGTAAAATTAGATATGCAGCTCACACTTCTAGTAGTCTGGAACAAATTGTATTGACTGGAAATGTCGGCAAAAGAATTTATTTTCAGTCACGAACATGAACTGTTTGCATCTTTCGCACACACACACACACATATATATATATATATATATATATATATATATATATATATATATATATATATATATATATATATATTAGTAATTCAATTAAACAATAATTGTTTTGCGAAGATGGTTGTAACAATACTTTAAATCAAGTTTGAACTAGTATTGGAGACTACTAGAGGTGAGAGCCGTATATCTTATTTTGATTTCATATATAATGGAATTGGTCTTTACTTCAAGCTCGCTAACTTTATTTAGAGTATTTTTACCAGCATCCGAGCAAGCAATTCTTATTTAATTGTATTGTCTATATATATATATATATATATATATATATATATATATATATATATATATATATATATATATATATATATATATATATATATATGGCAAAAGCAATAAAAGTTATAATGTTCGTGACTGCAAAGAAATTTTGCAGTCGATATTTCCAGTTACATGCAATGTATTCGAGACTTCTAGAGCAGAGAAACTTATATCTAATTTTGCTTTCCATATATGTGTTATGCGGTTGGATCCTCGCTAGTCAGTTAGCCGTCAAACTCTGATAATGTCAATGGAAGGTCGAAATGCGCCAGTGCGTGCGACTGGAAGTAGTTTTGCTATGTTGTTCGACAACTGGTTATATACAATGAGGTTGGTGTTTATTTCAAACTCGCAAACTTGATTTAATTTATGATTTTGCTCTTTGTGTGAATTTTTATATTGATTTTGAAGTATTTGGAATGAAAATTAAGACCTGTATGAACTTGAGAAGAGGATTTTCGTTTTTTATGCCTACATATATGCCAGTCTTCGTTCTTTTTCGAAAGCTATTTGCATTTCGTGATGATGGCTTATTAAACATCACGCAAACGGTAATTCTAATTTTAAGTTGGTGAATGATATGTCGATCAACTTCATTCTGATCTACACTCTTTATTTAAACACTACCAAATTAACAAATAAAAACTATAATTATCTAAATTTCACTACGATTGTTCGATTATTTAGGTTCAGATATATTTAGAAAAAATATATAAAGGTCTCACGGACAGAATAGCGAAATTGAACAGAGCGCACGCAGACTCTTACATAGCACGGGAAACAAACCTTCATGTAACAGGAGCCCAAATAAGAATTATCGCTTGTGAGAAACACTCTCCAGTATGTAGCATCCATAAAGTTCTCGGCCACTGAGTAGAACAGTAAAGTTTTTTGATACATATACATAAAAATGCATCCTATTTAATAATTATAATCATCAAGGTGTTCAAAGAATGGCTATTTTGGATTAGTTTTTTATATTAAACCATATACTTGTACAATGGGCACTGGATTGTTTGAGTACATATCTTTATGATAATGCGCATCAATGTGAAAATCAATCCTATTATGTCATTAGTTAACATTTGTAAATCGTCAATCAATGTTTTCAAATGGGTAAGAGGTTTCACAATTTGACAGTCAATTTTAATTCATTTTTTTAGTATTTTTATTCACAAAATGGAGTCGTCCCTATGGCAAGGGAAACCTTTATGATCGTTACTTCATGGTACATACTTGGATGGAATATGCATTTTCTAGAAACAGAGTGAAGATGTTTTAAACAATTTTGTTAAACAGGCCAATTTAATCAATTATTTAAAATTCAAGTTATAAGGAAAGATAAATGATGTATTGCCATTGTAGATTTCCAGAATCGGGGATCAATTTGAAACATATATTTTAGGAAAACATTAAACCAGAAGAATTTCTCTTAACTTTAAGTCCAGTACCTAATATCCAATGATGATTTTACAACAATGATCTTAATGATTTATGATTTCAAATGTCAAGATGATGAAATTTGTCTCTGAAAATAAATATTTCATTTGATCAATTATCAGTGGAATGTAATGTAATTATAGACGATATAAGAAATGCTTTTTACAATCATAACGAATAAACCACAGGATACCAACTTGAATGATAGTTTATGGCAATAATTGGCATGAAGTTTGGAAGAAAAGTAAGGACTTCAGTTGCTAACTATATAGTAATAACTAATTAAAAATATTTTTTTACATTAGTCAGATTGCTTTGCAATAGATGGAAGAGACAGTACTTTGTCATACATTCATTGTTTATGAACTTCCTCGTCGTATTAGTAATCCAGTTAAAATTGGAGCAACCATTGACTTTTTAAAGGTAGAAGAGGAGAAAATAAAACTGCGTTATTTCATCACAAATGAATCAGATCTGCCCCACCCTTAATCAGAAACTGAACACAATATATAACAGCTAAATACTGTTTGTTGCGGAGAACTAATATGTATGCAAGAATGTATTAGGTGTTGCAAAACTATTAACAAATTAGTTCAGTTTTGACCTGAAGGATAAACCAAAGACAGCATGAACGGAAAGTATAATCCCATGCACAGTCATTTCGTGCTTACTGGCGACTCATCAGTAGGAGCCGGTATTACGCGTGGAAGTCGCATTTTCGAGACTTTGTATGATGATAGCTTCACTACTATAAATGTACACATTCGTCTAGGAGATTGTACCGTCCTATTAAATCCACTAAGTTATGAACTGGTAGTAAAGAGAAGAAATCGCTGTTGGAAAATATTTGTGGAAGAAATATAGAAGTGTCCTAGAATTAATGAAAAATAGGAATTCTTTCTATTCTCAAACAAAGATGAATAGGTAAAATTCAACCATTTACAGAAGAATTCGAAACGTTTTATTTTCATATTTTTGAATTCTCTCTAATTAAAACTCTTATTTTCTGCAAAATTTCTTCTGTTGTAAGGATTTTAAAATAAAATACATTTTTATATCATTTCCTTGTCAGAATTTTTTGATTTCTTTATCATTCCTGACATTGATCCACAATGTTCCCCTTTTTAGATGCAATAGACAATAAATCTTCTATCCACATAACTATATTTACGGTATTTTGATTTTTTTTATTCTTTAAGTTGGTTTTTATGTCATCTTAACCGAGCGGATTACGTTATTGCGAGTTTAGTTCGCTGCTTTATAATGTATTTCATTCCATGAACGATTAAATTTATTACACACTAATAAAATGCACATCTTTAATTTCAGTTGTACGGTATTTGATCTGTAATATATTCGCATAGGTACGATAATGGTAGTATGAATATAATTTTGCAAAGTTATGCTCATACACTCTAAAAATGGGTCGTATATAGTTTAAATTATTCGGCGTATATCTGTAAATTAATTAATGAATTAAGGAAATCTCCTTTAGACACTGTGTCATTTTGTGATAATGATATAGCTATAGTGCTAAAATGAAGAAAGCGAATCGCGAATAAGGCAAACAACGGGGTTGAGCGATAAGTCATACAATAAGTTAAAAAATTTCCCGTTAGAAAATATTATGCATCTTTAGAAGACCGTACAGTTGTGCCGCGCGCAAGCCAATTTATTATGCTTGTTTATTTCACGTAATCGTCTTCATTAAAATTCGTATAATCGGTTCTCTGTTGAACTGTTCAATATGCCTTAAAAATTACACGTTATATTAAAACCTACTTAGTCTTGGACCTGTGTTTAATACCTAAAGCGCTTTAAATTTCTGTTAATCATCAAACAGATTTCTCATCTTATAATTATAACCATTATTATTCATAAATCACTCTCTACATTTCTATGAGGTCTAATTTTTAATACTCTCTTGCAATTCATTCACACTCTTTTACATTCAATATGCATTCTCTTTATAAATTTATATCACTTTTGTCTTATGTTATAACTTTCATGTACAATGTATAGTCTAGGATGTTTCAGACGGCGAATAGCTTATTTCTTTAAAAATGTTGATGTTCTATCAAGGAATAATTTGTACTGTACGAACTATTTTATAATCTCTGGTGTTTGGATTTGGTTGTGCTTTTAGATGCTTAGCGGCAAGGTATGTGAAACTGTTATGAAAATTTGTTGTTTTCGGTACACCTTATATAAAATATTTTCTGCATTTGACAGAAATATAGAAAATAAATCATCGACAATGTGATAGCGATTCGCGGCATTTAAAGTCATGCTATATCTTGAGATCGAAATATTTTAGTTTAAATAATGTAAACTGAGAAATACTGGATGTATTAAAGTATAATTTGATTGTAAATGATGTTCTTTCAGCAGAATTTTACGAAAGTAATTTTCATTTTAACTTTTAAAATAGGAAGTTTTTTTTGTTGAACAAAAGTCTGTATGTAGTAAAGTAATATTCACACCTAGATTGGGATTAGAGCACTACGATGTTTATGTGAAGATGTTTCATAAGACTTTTCATTGGAGGACGATTTTGTTTTCTTCCAAAAGTAAAATACTTTTAGCTTATAAGAATTTTAATATAAGGTAGGACCTAGACAAATTCATAAAATTACAGTATGCCAAATCTCGTATATTATTAAGAAAAGTAAGTGAATATAATAATAAATGCAGAAAAATGTTTTCGTGATTTCCTTAAACAGGTAACTGCACAAAAAATCTAATGACCGATAATCTTGATGAGGATCCCAAATTCAAACCGTGTCTAGTTGTTAAATACAGGTAAGAGATTACATAAATTTCAATATGACGTGCCATTAAAGAGGCCTGTAAAGCAATACAGCAAATAATAGACAGTACAGTATCGTAAATAAAAATGAAATCACACGCTACAGTAGACAATTAAAACCACTTACTCTCGCTGAGACAGATTTTGTAACATGAAAATGGTAGTTATTGTTGATAGAATGACCAACTTGACTCCACTAATACCAATTGCGCCAAAAGTATAAACGACATTAAAAAAGCTGGATTACGAAATAATAATACTCCTTTACATTAAAAATATTTAATCGTAAGATAATTGTAACAACAATTGGATAATGAAATTACAATGGCGACTTCTATTATTTTTCGGATAAAGTGCAATCGCGAAGTGTCTGTAATAAAACGATAAATTTAAACGTTATAAAGTGGAATACAATAATTTAGTAAACTATTCTAAAATTTGCACTATTTTGTTCCATATTCTTTCGGTTTATTTTTGAATTTTTTCCAACAAGGTCATTTTGAATAGTTCAAATAAGTTTAGTGCTTCATACTTCACGCAAATAGATTGATTTTCGAAATACAGTCAACTACGGGATCTATCATCTAATTTATTCCGTTCTGATTAAAGTTATAAAATCTGCCACCGTTAACTTTTAAATGCTGCCATGCCTATCTGAGGTACATTGAAAGTCATTAAACCTTATTAATCTTATTTTTGGGCTCGTATGAAACATCATTTTACTCTAAAATCGACAGTGCACCTTATACCCCGATGCGGTTTATATGTGAAAAAAACTAGTGTGAGAGAAGTATAAAACTAAATAATTTAATTTGCTCAAACCCTTCTTTGTAATAATCAGTTATGTTGTAATACGTTCAATTACAAAAATTCATAAAAACTGAGTAAAGCGAACTAAAACAAAGCTGGCCATAATTTCAGGAGAATTAATCAAGGAACTCAAATTACTAGATATTAGTGTTAACAAGTCATCCAAGTTTAAATTAAGAACTACGTTGAAACATTGGATGACAAAATGCAAGCACAAATTTACCAACACGGAGAGGTTATGCTGCACAGTTGTGCTAATATCTGCCAATTAATTGTCGGTAACTTCGAACGGAAATGCATTTGAACTATCATCCGCGGTTTCGTGAAGGCTGGAATAATAATTCAACATCCAGAAAAAAACAACGATTCCGAATCGATGATGGCGTGGATTCGGACATGCTTGATTTCCAAATCGCTTATTTCCCAAATTCGGATACAGAGAAAGAAGATTTCAATGGTTTTTTTATAAAGAGTAAATTAAGTTTAGTGGCTTTGTCAAATTTTTAAATACAATTTGTTAATTAAATTTATAATTAATTATTCAAAAAAAATTAAATGTATGTACTAATTGTTAATAAGAACAATAAATGTGTTATTAGAAATCTGGTTAAAATGCGTCTATTAATCCGACGCTCCTTATGTTTGAAAAAAGATCCTCAATCATGGAGGTTTCGCCTAATATCCAGGTGCGCATTGTCGTCCGGTAAACACAGTAGTAATAAATGATACATATAATGGTTTTAATGCAATAGGAGTCTATTTTCAGTTTACTTTTGTGCGAATTTATTGTCTATACTTCGCTTAATTATATTGAGACGGGCAGTTAATAGATTACTAAGAAAAACTATTCAGAAAGCTGATCTGACTGGACTGTACAATCATTATTGGAGCAGCAGGATAAGCGAAACTTGATTAAATAAATACTAACGTTTATTACTTGCTTTGCCTAAAGCAACGTAATTGGAAAATTGATATCACGGAATATTTAATAGAGAAAATATGGAGAATAAGCAACAACAAATATTAATGTAACGGCATACAAACAAAGGATTCAATATAGTAATTATTTTCTCGAAGATTTGAAAATATACTGGGCTCTTCGATACAGCACACAAAGCTGAATTTCTTAATGCCAAAAAGACCACTTAACGTGAATGTAACTGGTATGCTCTCTACATTTGAGTAGTTCAAAAATTATAATTTATATTCATCCAAAAGCATTTATAATAAAATAAGCAGACTCGTTGCATCTAAAAATCGCGTTCTAACGTATCGGATTCCCACGTGTTTTAAAGAGCAAGATGTAACACCAACTGCTTATTTTGAAAACTTTCAAATGGCAGCATAGTTTCTTTTTAGTTAATGCAGAGTAATTTTTACATGAATGTAATATATACTGGTTAAATTAGTATTTATATTTGAACAAAATTCTTCGTTTTATGCGACGTGCCTGTTGATGTTTTATATTTGGTGTTTCATTTATTTGCATCCCCTTTGCTTTACTAAACGTTTTATATAAAGTTACAGATGATGCTGCTGGTTAGGAAAATGTAAAAATTAAGTGCTCCTTTATTTATAAACCTGTCGAAACAAAATTTATTTAACAATTTATATAAATATGTTCAGATAATTTTAAATATCAACTTAAGTATGAAAAAGCTCTATTATTTGCATAGAATCTGAAACAAATATTGACAAAATGAATAAAACTTTTACTTAAGTTGTCAAATATATCTTTCTTAAAAATTAATCTTATTTAACTCTAATGATACGCATTTTACTTTTTTTAATGGTTGTGCAACAAGGATTAATCGGATATTTGCGAGACTGATAATGCAAAGCGACAATCCGCGAACGTATATCGCAGAAATTCAACTCCCTTTTACTCTACCTATGATTGTTTAACGTGGAAATTTCTATTTCCAAGTTTCTTTCGATACATTTCGACTGATAGGGTAACATATTGCTATTCCTGTATGTCATATAATACGAACAACTATTTATTTAACAACAATCACATTGTGTTTACCTTGTCGTCGTACAAAATTGCAAAAATACCACCAGTCAAACGAAGTATATCAAAGAATTGTTGCTAATCAAAGACCGTTTAAATATTTGGTTAATTACGAACAAATGAACATCATAAACCAGAAAAGACTTTATGTGTCCGTCTTTTAAATCCCGATATTACCTAATATTCAGGCTTTCACTTTGCTTTTAAAATTCAAACATATACTTAAATAACAGTTAAATACTGTTAGTTGCGGATAACTAATATACATGCAATTATGTATTTGGTGTTGCGAACCTAGAAACAAATTGTTCATTTGTAACCAGAAGGATAAACCAAAGACAGCATGAACGGAAAGTATAATCTCACGCACATTCGTTTTGTGCTTACTGGTGACTCATAAGTAGGAGCCGGTATTACGCCATTTACCCACGATATATTTGTGTGAGCAATATGGAATAATAGGACGGTACAATCTCCAAGACGAATGTGTAAACCTGCAGTAGTGAAGCTAACAACTAATACATTCCTGCATATACATTACTTCTCCGCAACTAACAGAATCGAACTCATATTAATTCAATTGAATGATGTCATGCTTACCACGAAATGTGATAACTGATATTGATCAAGGCCAGAGTGTATTGATTTAAAGGAGTAACCGGTGTTCAGACAGTTTTGTGACTCAATTTCGGTGAACTAGAGCATATATTGATATCAATCATATTGGTACCATGTATCGACTCGGAAACCATACTGTTAGTACCATGTATCGTTTGTGTACTATGGCCGCATATCTAAATTTGATTTCCATATATATTCAATGCGGTTTGATCCTCGATATTCAGTTTGCCGTCGTACTCTGATAATGATCAAGGAAGGTCGAAACGCGTCAGTGCGTTGCGGCTGGCGGTAGATTTGTTATGTTGTTCGACGACTGGTTAAATACAACGGGATTGGTGTTTACTTCAAACACCAAACTTGATTTAAAGAATTGTTACCAACACTCGCGCAAACAATTATTGTTAAATTGTATTGCCTTTATATGTATATGTGGCGAAAGCTACAAACAGTTTATGTTCGTGACTGCATAGAAATTGTGCAGCCGACATTTCCAGTCAAGTTCAATGTTTGCGGGACTGCTAGAGGTAAGAGCCGCATATCTAAATTTGATTTCCATTTATATTTAATACGGTTTGATCCTCGAAAGTCAGTTTGCCGTCGTACTCTAATGATGATCAAGGAAGGTCGAAACGCTTCAGTGCGTTGCGGCTGGCGGTAGTTTTGTTATGTTGTTCGACGACTGGTTAAATACAATGGGATTGGTGTTTACTTCAAGCTCGCAAACTTGATTTAAGGAAACTATAGTGTTGGTATCGGTTACTGTCACAAAAGCCATAGTGTTATTATCCTTTAAAGATTCGGTATATATATATATTATATATAGTGAGTTAGCGTTGAAGTCGTATTGTCGAAGTTTTATATGATGTTACTTCACTGCAACAGGTTAACACATTCGTCTAGGACATTTTACCGTCCTATTACTCCCCATTTATCACCCAAATATATAATGGGTAAAGGGCATAATACCGGCTCCTACCAATGAGTCGCCAGTAAGCACGAAACGATTGTGCGTTGGATTATACTTTCCGTTCATGCTGTTTTTGGTGTATCCTTCGGCTCAAAAATGAACTAATTTGTTACTTGGTTAGCAACACTTAGTACATACTTAAATATATTTATATATGTCATGTCAATAACAATGAGAAATTCTGCAGATTAAGAAAGTGGGCATACCATTCCCGGTGATGGAAACATCCAAAACAGCATACCTGCTACCGCACCAAACAACGCACCGCCAAGCGCCTCTAATGGGCCTTTCACTAATCGCTCGCCGATCGAGTGATTGTCAGAAAATTCATCATGTGTTGATGATGACAGGACCGCTGTTTCATTGGGTAGGTTCTTTGTTAAATTTGAAGCATGTGTAGCAGTCATCGCTGAGCCCATTGAAATTGCTAAGGCCACACCAAAACCCGTTATTGCAATAACGTCGTCCATCGAAGATGCAGCCATCACCAATGTAGGGATTCCTTTATTCACACCCCAACCTGATACTTCCAGTCGCATCATTCCTGGAACCACAACAGCGGGTGATACAGCAGCAATGATGAATCTTTAAAACAATTAAATTTAAAGAAATTTATTTTTTTATTTATACAACAACTTCTTTTACATTTAATTTACAATATAGTTTTGGGAGCAATTTTGGCAATCGAACATCCTGAAAGGAAACAAGGCGGTCAGGATTATTTAACAAGGTATTACTGGGAGATCTTTAAAAAAATTAACCTTAAAATTTATATGGTGCTTACAGATCGGTTTAAATTCATCAATAATTAAAAGTAGATGCTCCAAACGAACAATGTTATGCATTAATATTCGATCAGTGTAAAGCACATAAAAAAATATTTGTTTAATTTATATATTACCAAATATTCTCAAATATGTTACAACTTGACATGACATATATATATATATATATATATATATATATATATATATATATATAGTGAGATTCCTAATGTTTTTATGCATGAAAAACGTATTGTCCACACAAAACGAGTAAAAGATAATTTATGATATGCATTCCTTCAAAATTAACTTATATTTAGTTAAAAGAAGAATGCATAGCCAAATATTTTAATTCTTATGGCCAATTTTCTTTCAGAATAACATTTTAAATGTAAAATATATATTCATCAAAGGCGCCATGGTTTGACTGATTTAAATACGTACGTACACCTTTTCACATACACAACACACACACACACACACACACATATATATATATATATATATAGATCTATACATAGATATATATATATATACTACATTGAAAAAAAATTTTCTTCGTTATTAGGTGAGAGAGGAAATGAAATCTACACGCAGACTTGCGCTGCATACAGCCGACAGTGCTTGTTTTTAGCAACCGAACGTGCATAATAATTTGCTGGATAAAAGTAAATTTCGTCTCTAATTCTCTGTTTTTTAACTAAGCTTTTGCAATAATTTGAAAAATAAATTATATAGAACAAAAGTGAAAACCAATTTTAAAGTATTCATGTTTATTTTAGGAAAAATAAAGAGAGTAAGATTGAGAGATATGTAAAATGCAGTGATATATTTGTTTAAATACATAAATATTTATATATGTTATGTATGACAAAATTCAACTTGATTTGAATAAAGCTCTTATAAGAGGTAAAGGGCTCATTGGGTTTGTATTAATTTTCTAGCAATGGGATACCAAAACCAAAGATGTTTCATAATGCGATTGATTACTTTACAGTTCAGTAAATATTGATAAAAAAATGGTAATAAATTAGATTATATAGCGATTTATAATATAAACGTTTTAAAAAGTACTTTATATTGCACAGAAAATATTCCTTCATTCTTAATATCGTGCAGATTAAAAATTAAATATTTTGCACGTACTAATGGATTTAATATTGTTTTCCAATCATAAATATTACATTTTTTTGTTGAACAAGAATTTAATTTATAAATATGAGTTAAAAATTTGGCCAGCTTTTAGATTTTTAAATTAATCTGTTTATTACATTTTCTGAATGAGGCCTATTTAATAATGGAGAGGCTTTAATTTATTAAGATGTTTATTTTTTTCAAGATGTAAAATTTTACAGATAATTAAGTATGAATGAAATCTTCTTCAGGTGGATATTTGAAAAACAGTAATTGCAAAACATTGCAAATTATGCAGCAATGTCAGGCTGGTAAATGCTTACTAAATTAAGATTATCTTCTTAATTTGAATAAATAATTATTTTATTATGAACATATACCTCTGTTAATTGAGCATAACGACGTAATATTCAGGAATACAAAATATTCAATTTAAAAATGTACAAATTTTTTTAAATGTGGAATTCAAAAGCAAAACCAATAGGAAATAATTTCGAAAACCATCGTAGAAATCTAATTTAAATAACATTCTCAGAAAACTGAGGCCAAAAAATTGAAGAATATAGCTTTTAAATATATAATAAATCCAAAAATATCTAAATAGGAGAATAAGAATGGCGGTCTAATTTATACTACATCCATGTGAAATTATTACTGAACATTTTAATTTTGTCAAATTGCATAAAACTAAATCAACAATATCCCTATTATATGGAAATTCTCAAAAGATTAATAAACAACTTTTAATTTAAAATTAAGGAATAATTGAATTCGCATATATATATAATTATATATAATTAGACCGCCATTCTTATATATATGTATATATATATATATATATATATATATATATATATATATATATATATATATATGAGTGGTGTATATGTGTGGCGAAAGGTGCAACGGTTAATGTTCGTTATTGCACAGAAATTGTGCAGCTGAAATTTCCATTTAAGTTCAATATATGCGAGACTACAACAAGGGAGATCCGCATATCTAATTTTGATTTCTATATATATGCAATGCGTTTTGATCCTCGCTAGTCAGTTTGCCGTCGTATTCTGATGATGATCATGGAAAGTCGAAACGCGTCAGTGTGTGCGAGTAAAGGTAGTTTTGCTTTGTTTTTCGACATCTGGTTAAGTACAATGAGGTTGGTGTTCACTTCAAGCACGCAAACATGATTTTAATTTAAATGTGTGTCTATAATTAAAATGGAAATCTGATTTTTATTCTACACAAAATAAAACTACCAGTTAGCACGAAACGAATGTACTCTGTAATAAACGTTCGTTGTTGCTGCTTTTGGTTCATACATCTAAACTAATTTTTTATTAGATAAACAACACCTAATAGACAATTGCATATATGTATATATCAGTTTTCCGCCATAAACAGTATCTAACTGTTATAAATTTAATTTACTGATTTCATGATTACCGCGAAATATGATAACTGATGTTGATCTAGGTCAGAGTGTATTGAGTAGCATGCATTAAAACCCATTGCGTGTCGGTATATTTTGTAGATTGGTATATTTATTTTACATTGTGAGTTGGCTTTGAAGTCGCATTGTCGAAGACTATATGAAATTAGCTTCACTACTGCAGGTTTACACTTTGTTACAGCAGATTGTATTGTTCAACATTCCCACATTCATATGCCAAATATATAGTGGGTAATGAGAGTACGGTGGAAAGTTTAAATTCTTGTTTTATTGTTTGCTTTAACTAAAAGTTATAATTAGTTTAGAAAACGAATTTCATTTTAATTTTCCCATTAGGGATAATTCCCCTTTAAAAATTTTAATGAAGTATATCGAGCTTTTTGTACTAATAGAACATTAAAATTTTAAATTTTTAAAAGTCCATGCGTATTAGATCTATGTAGATTAGTAAAGACATATACGACAAATAATGGAGACATGTGCTATTTGTAGCCAATAGTTAATAATTTATGGAAAAACGACGCAGTGCAAAAAGATTAAGTGTTTATTAATTGTACCCATTCGAAGAACTGAGATAAAAAGAAATATTTTGACATTCAAGAGCCGTTTTCTCTCATTTTCTCCTCAGGTATCCATTAGTACACACACACATATATATACATATATATATATATATATATATATATATATATATATATATATATATGTGTGTGTGTGTGTGTGTGTGTGTTGTTTGGACTTATTAAAAAGCAAAAATTCGAAAGTATAATCGTGAATTTTATCTGAGGATTTCTTAGGTCATCTAGATAACACATCATTAAAAAGTCACACAAGTAAATGTGGGTAATACATACCTTACGGTAGTGTAAATTTTTATGCTGCTATAAACAGGTTGCAATCACTTACACCGCTTTAATTTTTCAATAAAAGCATAGCAGTAGCGGTCTCACGCCAGAGCATGAAAAACACGTTTGTCAGCCTTTCTTGGATGTACGACTATAAATTGATGCAAATGTTAAATTAGATGGGAAGAATTGCCATTAAAAGATCTGCTCTGCATTTTATTTGTGTTATAGCATTTTCGTGTCTTGCTATATGAATTATTACATTTCGCGGAATTTTTTCGAAGAATTGACAGATTGATTAGCCAAATAGACGAATATACCATGGCAAAAAACTATCCAACGTTTTAGTTTGGAAATGCCAAATCAATTACTTACCCGAGCATGAACGTCCATGACCAGTCCCACTTAAGGAGTACTTTTCCAATGATTGCGGCACATGTGGCCTCCAGAAGACATGGTATAAATGCAAGTCTAAACACATTTCCACAAACCTTCTTAAGCGCAGCAGGATCTAAGCCCAGACCGGCTCGCGTCAGGATAGTCGCCAATGCAAATTGCCGTAAAAGACCGCTTAATTTGGCACTTGGCTTGCTAAGACTTGCCAGTAAAACTCTATAATCTGTTGGCATTTTAAATTGAAACTCCGTCATTTTTTTGCTGTCCACCCAATTCGCTTGATATCGCGTTGTCACTTGTCCTGTTGTTTGGTTGACAAAATCAATTGATAGATATCTGCTTAAATCCAAATTTTGTCGAATCGGATCATTTATCAAAACGCCGGCAGTACGAAGAATGAAACCACCAATAAGCATTCCTAGGTGTAAATAATCAATATTTTTCGTAAACAATAATTGTGCGGTCAATAAAAAATGCCATTAAAATTAAATCTGGCCCGAGTTAATAAACATTCAATTTGGAAAAATTTACCAACCAAAGTTGAATATATCTTGATCCCAAAAATCGATATTACTGTATCAATAATAATTTCTACTATTGTTAATGATGATATAATATATTTATTAATAGCATAAATTGTACATATATCAAAGTAAATGACAAGTGTGCAAATCAGTAGTGACGTTTGCATTTTTTGAAAATGAAGAAGATCACAAAATAACTGACATTTCTCTGCCATTTTGCAGTAACTTTCATTTTACTTATTATAGTATCAAATAAAAATCGCTGTAGTTCTTATCGAACTCAGTAGGTTGAATAAAATTATAGATGGCTCATTTGTAGCCGTCAATTTATCACTATAAACGCGTGAAACATACTGATGCATTTCAGAATAAAAGAGATCCAAATAAATAATTGTGTATGTAATAGGATGATAAAATTTGCAACACAGTGTGGACGAATGCATCACAATATAAAATTACCCCGTGCTATTTCTGCAAAGTCTGTGGTTAGTAGTTAAAATACGCTATATGCTTATAATACACAATTAGGTACTAAACAGTAAGTAAAATAATTTCGCTATGTCTAATTTTATTTTATAGAATGATTGGTATTATCTGTACACTTTCAATTTAAAAGGCATAAATATATTTATATATAAACATATAAGAATGTATATACATATATAAATTTATATATTCATATATATGTATATATATATATATATATATATATATACATAATTTAGATTAAATATATTTTATCGTATTAGCTTACAATCCGTAAAAAATGCGACGCAAATATTATACCTAGTAAGTTATTTTTATACATTCATCAAGTAATCATCCAATATTTGGATAAAGGATTAAGTAGAATTACCATAAGTTGCTATATAACCGAAAAATGCAAGCAATGTGCGGCGACACCTGAGTAATATATTTGTCATTAGCCAAAAAATGTAAGCATAAATAAACAAATTTGATACTTTAAACGTTGAATCACTTTGCGCAGTTATACTTTGTTTAATAATGACAAATATCTTTCGTTAAACGCAGTATATACCAAATAAAATCATTTAATCGATTAAAATTCCGTCAATTATTCAACGCTACAATTGAAAACACAAAACACACACACAAACATATATATATATATATATATATCACTTATGGATCATGGCTAGACTTAATAGCTGACGTGCTCTTCTTACAGCACAAGTCGCGGTACATCCTGTCATTTTCTTGATAAATTTATAATACGGTTGAAAAGGCAAACTACAAATTTTAGGTTATGCTGAAGTGATATCCATAACCCAACCCCGCTATTAAAACTTACCATATATATATATATATATATATATATATATATATATATATATAAAAATATATATATATATATATATATATATATATATATATATATATATACTCTGAAAATAATCGTCATACATTAAAGATGGCGTATGCCAATTGTAGCAATTTAAATGGGATATATTCTAATAAATTAGACCATAAATTACCACTAATCAGTTAAAGTGTTAAACTTTGGTTTTTTACATGGATAGAAAACATGATTAAAACACATTCTTACCAATCGCATGCCAAATATTAGCGTCATTTATATATTGCTGGTTTTAGAGAACTAATATATTTGGTGTTGCGCATCTATTAGGAGATTATTTAAAATACAAAATTGCATATATATTAGTTCTCCGCATCAAGCAATACATGACTTTTAAATATTTAATTAAATGATGTCATGGTTACCGCGAAATATGACAATCGATATTGATCGAGGCCAGACTGTAGGTATTTGCTGGAGTAACATTTGTAACTTAATCCGTGTAGTTAGATTACGCTAAATGCTTATAGTACACAATTAGGTACTAAACAGTAACTAAAATAATTTGCTATGTGTGATTTTAAAAGGCATAAATATATTTATATATAAACATATAAGAATGTATACATATAGAATTTTATATATATTCAT
Organism: Eudiplozoon nipponicum; assembly: GCA_029291075.1. Taxonomy (NCBI): domain Eukaryota; kingdom Metazoa; phylum Platyhelminthes; class Monogenea; order Mazocraeidea; family Diplozoidae; genus Eudiplozoon; species Eudiplozoon nipponicum. The sequence continues at coordinate 168,587 of JAQBSW010000144.1, forward strand.
ATATATATATATATATATATATATATATATATATATATATATATGTAATTCAGATTACATCGCAAGTATTTATTAAATATATTTTTTCGAATTGGTTTACAATCCTTAAAAAAATGCGACGCCTATAATATACCTAGTAAGTAATTTTTATACATTCATCAAATAATCATCCAATATTTGAATAAAGGACTAACTAGAATTACCATAAGTTGCTATATAACTGAAAAATGCAAGCAATATGCGGCGACACCTGAGTAATATATTTGTCAGTAGCCATAAAATGTAAGCATAAATAAAGAAATTTGATACTTTAAATTTTGAATCACTTTGCGCAGTTATACTTTGTTTAATAATGACAAATATCTTTCGTTTAACGCAGTATATACCAACGAAAATCATTTATTCGATTAACATTCCGTCAATTATTCAACGCTACAATTGAAAACACACAAGACACGCGCACATATATATAAATATAAATATAATATATATATATATATATATATATATATATATATATATATATATATATATATATATATAGACTATGGTTAAATTTTTGCGAATTTTAGGATGTCTTGAAATCCATTATTTTGTTACTATTTACCAACTAGGCATCCATTATTCTAACACCATTTTCAGGCTCACTATATATTATATATAGTGAGTTGTCTTTATAGTCGCATTATTGAATAATTTACTACTTGATTACTCATTCGTTTAGGAGATTGTACCGTCCAGTTGTCCCACATGTCTTGAACAACTTTACAATGGAATTTTAGTGTAGTATTGACTCTTACTTATGAGACGGCAGTAAGCACACGACGCGTGTATACATGAGATTACTTCTTCTGTTCATGCCGACATGGGTCTATTTTTGTGGTCCTATTTTAATTAATTTGTTACAATTTATTAATTTGTTATATTGAATTGTGAGCTGGCATCTATTACTTATTACATCGCTGCGTAAAAATCATCGTTTCACAATGATTCATGAATAAACAGCCGGTATTCCTGAAAATTTATTGTCTTTCAGTTATTTTATTTTAATTATATAAAGATTTGCCACAGCCATTTATTGTTAGCCTCAACTGAATATAATCTTTTTTTATTATTGCTATGCGTACAACATTATTTACGCTGGCCTATTTTAATATTAATCGGCCTTCAGGCATATTATTTTGGATTATATTACTTCGTAATTCAAATGAAACTGAGTTGTGTAGGCAGGTTTTGAGATTTGAATTGAAAAAAATACCCTTTCTAAAGATTATAGCGATGTTTTATGCAAGCAATACAGATTATGAGTAGATAATTTTTATGCGCAGTGTAAAATATGCAGTGTCTATTAGGATGCTAGTTTTAATAAGCAAAATTTAATAAAATTAAATTTAATTAGATTTCGAATTCTTTTGCTTCAAATCAGTAAGGTTTGGCAAAAGAATTTAGACAATGAACCTGAAATTGTTATTATAAATATGAGGCGCTCATGATGCTTTTATATCTTAGCAAAAAATTAGCATTTGTAATGGAGTCTTATAAATGATGTATCAAAACTTACATAAATATCACACACACACACACACACACACATAATTATATATATATATATATATATATGTATATATATATATATATATATATATATATATATATATATATATATATGTATAAAGGCCAAAAATAATAAATTTGCGAACCAAATATTTTATATAAAATTTAAAAAAAATCTAGTTTTTAAATTATTCTTATCGGCGCATTATAAATATTTTCAATACAGTTAATATCTTTAAATTACTCTGTTCACAGGGAAGTCGGAAAAAACTAATCAAATGCCATCTTACTTCCTCTAAAATGTTCTTCAAAATTCTTGAGAATCTACTGTTTATCAAAACCTTGAAATATGAATATTATTATGTGTAAATAAAATAAATTGATCTGATTATATTATTTGAGTAATATTTAAGTTTTCTTGTTAAATTAATTTATTTATTCGTCTTCATTATCGGCTCTTCAAAATATGACGTTGTGTCGCTCAGCTATTAGGGACATAATCATTTATATTTTGTAAATTAAATCAAATAGTTTAGTAGAAATATAACTTTTGTCCTCTGCTTCATAATTTAATTACAAGCGAAGCGATAACTTCTACTTCCATAACATATTATATCTTGAATACACCATGTGTCAGTTTATATCTAAGTTGACAATAAATCAAGCCAAATTATAAATTAGGGTGAATTGCGACAAATTATTAAAGAGCTTATAGATATTGATTAAAACACAAGTTAAATTATGCTGAAACTTATGTATGACACATATGTTTAGATAAAATGAACTGTGTAAAAAAGGAATTGAAAAGGGAATTGCTCTGTTTCAAATTATACCAAGGAACATTAAAAATAATTTGTTTTTGGAAATCAGAAATTTTGAAATTGCTGGTAATTTTTTAAAATTATTTAATTATATTTATCATATTTGTTAATAATAATTCCAATAGAATGCTTCAAATGCAGGAAGCATAGCAGAAATAATAGGAATTAATATCGACTAACCGTTTTATAGATCTAGCTTCATATGTAATATTTAATGAAAAATAATAGAAATTTGGAATAAAACTTAACCCTAATTGTTTGCAGGGTTAACATAAGTTTCAAAAGAGTTGTATTTAATCGAGGTATAGTTATAAAATTCTTCTCTTCTCTGATTATTATGCTGTCGAAATTTTTTAAACTGTCTAAACTAAACTGTTTAAAAACACACAAAGTATTTATATAAATAGCCTTCTATTAATTTTCAATTTTGATTGTTTCACAGTAAATATATAATATAACAGTGAACATTTTCATTATTTAAATAATAATTTAGTTAAATGAATGATATCAAAAAAATCATTAATATTAAATTATTTGAATAAAAGTATTCATTTATTTTTGTTGAGCATGCGTTAAAAATCTGGCATGGAGCGGAAATTTTGTTTTGAAATATTTTTGGATAATTATAAGTATATATATATATATATAGTGGTAACTAGAGATACGATCAGCCTAACATACGAGTTTTTTTATATACGAGCTAGAACACGGGCCTTATTTTCGTTTAAGATACAAGCCCGAATCCGAGATACAAGCCGTGTCTCCGGAGAGTGCTTTCTCCCTCCCTCCTCCTTGCCATTCATCTTCGTTAGTCGCACTCGCCTGTCGCCAAAGTAAGACTATTATGCTTAATAACACTTTTATTACTTCATTTCATATTTTGTTATGTATTTGATAATTATACATGTTTCTTTGTTATTTAAATATATATATTTTTTCAAAATTTTTAATAGGTTGGGAATTTTTCTTAGGTCGTGAACGAATTAAATCAAATTCAGTTATTTTATATGGGAGAAATTCGCTTGAGAAACAATTCGATTGTCTTACGAGCTCGGTTCTGGAACGAATTAAACTCGTATCTCGAGGTGCCACTATATATATATATATATATATATATATATATATATATATATATATATATGTAGTGGCAAGTTTCAGCATTTTTTTAAATATGAAAAAGTGGCACTTATTCCATGGAATAACATTTATTAATAAATATTATTTCTACCAGTATCTACAGCCATTATTCTGGATTCGTTAATATATTCGTTCATCCAATCCCAACTGTACATTTGTCGTAACCAATCCCCTCTTCGCTATGTCTCTCTTTGGTTTACGCAATTTAGACCATTCTTTTTGCCTAAAGTCATGTGGTGTGTCATCGCTTTCATTGTAAGTCCGTCCGTTATTTTCGGGTGACTCGTACTTTGCGGAACGTAGGCTATTTTTGGAGGCCTGTCAGTTATGTCTTTGCTCCAGTCCAATTTAATTTCATTTTGAATTACTTTCTGTACGTTTAAGCAGGGGTTCAGTTTCTAATTGCAATAGCTTAAAAAGCCAGAAGCATTTTTTCCGTATTTGCCCTGTACATAACTGAAAAATTGTTACTACTAACAGCATGACCAGTATGTAGTACAAGTTCGCAAAATAAAGACCGTTTTGAAGGAAAACAAAACACCCCATAGTTTACCGCTTAGTGTTCTCTTTGGAGGTGAATTTCCAGCTGAGATCTTCAAGAGAAAAGTAGTTCGAGCGAATAAAGCACAGTTTCCATTAATACAGGTGAGAGTTGTGTTCAACATAACAAAACTGATATGCACAATTGAAAATGATAGCCAATCTGTGACGTCAACACCTTTGTCTGTATACAAATTTCAATGAACCTGCAACGCTCAGTACATCAGAAGATCAAAAAAGAGGCTTGAAACTAGAATAAATCTGCATCTCCCTCAAAAACAATTAAAGAGGGGTGCAGCTCCTGCACAAAAATCAGCAATTTGCGAGCATGTACTACTCACAGGCCAGGCTGTTAGTAGTAACAAATTTTCAGTTCTCTACAAGGCAAAACAGAGAAAATGCTTCTGGCTTTTGAAGCTATTGCAATTAATAAGCTGAAGCCCTGCTTAAACGTGCAGAAAATAATTCAAAAAGAAATTAAATTGGACTGGAACAAAGGCATAACTGACAGGCCTTCAAAAATAGCCTACGTTCCGCAAAATACGAGTCACCCGAAAATAACAGACGGACTTACAATGAAAGCGATGACACACCACATGACTTTAGGCAAAAGGAGTGGCCTAAATTGCGTAAACCAGAGACAGAAATAGCTTAGAGGGGATTGGATGGACAAATATATTAACAAAATCAGAATAATTGCTGTTTTTTCATATATATTTATATATTCAATATAAAACAATAATATATTTATTGATAACAGCAAATTTCATATAAAAATATTTTAAAACGATAATTCCTACATTATAAAATATACAAAATCACAGATATATGAATCTCATTATTCAACGAAGATTTTTTATGTAAATGGTTTAAAGAATCACCTATCGTTGAATCAGAAATAATCCTAGTATATTATTTATTATCTATATTAAAGTAAAGTAGTAAAATGTATTTACAGTATAGAAATGAAGGTCTGTCATACCAATGAATTAAACGTTATTTAATTGAATATATATATATATTTATACATACATATATATATATATATATATATATATATATATAGAAAGAGAGAGAGAGGAAACTAAATTAGATATGTGGCCCTTACCCTTAGGGGTTTGCATACATTGTACCTGACTATAGATGCGAACTGCACAATTTCAATGTATCCGCATATCTAATTTTGTTTTCCATATATACACAAAGCGGTTTGTTCCTCATTTGTCAGTTTGCCGTCGTACTCTGATGATGATCATGGAAGGTCAAAACGCGTCAGTGCGTGCAACTGGTGGTAGTTTTGTTATGTTGCTCGACGACTGTTTAATTACAAACTTTATTTAAATAATAGTACACCACCTGCGCAATCAAACGTTTTGTTTGTTTATCTTAATCTTTAATCTACAGGTATAAAACAATAATATTAACAAATTAAGGTTTAAAATAATTATTTTTAATATTCCTGATTTGAGATACAAAATAATATCGCCTTATTTAACAAGATTTTTGTTAAAGGCAATTTCAAATTGCTGTGGGCTAAAAAAATATTGAGCTTTATAATAATCGTTTCAATATACATATTCTAATATAACTTTATTTTATTTACAGAAGGTTTTTTACCAAACAATCATCCAACTAAAATACGAATATAAATTTATTTCTTTAAATAAAGACTGCGATATTGACGTAAACTCCATTCCCATTATATATATATATATATATATATATATATATATATATATATAAATTTGTCAATATAACCTTGTCACTGCATAACGTATAAAAAGCAATTCATCCAGTAGACTGGTTTCATCTTTATTGAGATTTCGTCATGTACTGTCCAGAACTCGCCTCGAACATGGCTTGAACCTGGGCAAGCATATTTTAAAATCTTTTGCACTGGCCATCGAGCAACTTTCCGCACATTTTTTAAGTAATGCGATGCGTTGTTTATACTGAAAATGTGCTTGCATCATGAGCGCAACATTTGTTTAAATATATTTTATAGCCATCTACGATACCAATATTTGTTGAATTATGACTTCAATTATTCAAAGTATTTCTATTTATTAATTTTTATTTTAACCTGGGCCATTCATGAAATATCTTAATTTTTACGCAAATTTTATTTTAGAAAACGCTAATGGGTTATTGTATATAAGTCTATTAAAGCAAAGAGTATCAAGTCATCGATATATTTCTTGTCAATGTTATAAAGAAACAGGAGTAAAAAGTAATTCAAAATTATCTTTATTTGTCATATTTAAAAATAATTTATATTTAAATAATTTAACTAAACGGTAAAGCAAGAGATTGAAAATTAATATTCAATAAGGTATATATTCCAAATAAAAATTTGGACTTTAATGTGACCCTCCAAAAATTTTAACGTTGTTTAATTCATCAAAAATTTCTCAACTTAAGTAAGGATTAAAGAAAATAATTGTCAATATAATGTTTTATCTAAACGTGTCTGATGTAAGAATTCAGTACAAAGAGTAATTGCAGTTTGTTTATATTAATTTATTTACATTTTAATGTCTGAAACATGCTCTTTGTTATGCGTTTATTGTTTTCACAGAAATGTGCTCTACTAACATTGGATTAATGAACCCAAGCAAAGTGCCAAATTGAAGCAGCATATATTTCATCATTATTTGTTCAAATTATGACAACATTCTTTCACAGCTATCCCAAAACATTATCGGACGCTAAAAACACTGCGTTTTATACACTGTGGATCTTAAGAACTTCGAGACATTAATCAATTTAAATATGACATAATTATTATATATATATATATATATATATATATATATATATATATATATACTTGTGTGTTTTTTGCATTAATAAGATAGCTGAGTATATTTTCAATCTTAATTACGATCTATATACAAACTATTATTTTAATCTATTAACACCACAGTTTGATGTGGACAGCGAATCTCATGATTTCATACATGTCAGGTAATTTTAATTTATTCAATTTATTTCAATTAAATAAATACATTCTTTAAGTATTGCTAGCAAAACATAAACATGCATTTTAAAAAGATCGAGTACGACTGAAAAATAGAATTATTCATTTCAATATAATTTGCCATGAAATTTGCATATTGCATTACATAATTCCCTTTACTGAAGATAAAATTAAGCAGTGCAAATTTTTATCCCCAATAGGAATTTCGCCAGAAGCGAAAAGCAATGTTTGTCTAATTTTATTTTTTACATGCGAACAAACGATTGATCTTTTATTTGGAGCGTTAAACTTATTGAAGTTTCGGCTTTAATATTGTTGATCTATTTTCCGTTTGGTCGATTTTTTTTCTTGATTTCTCAAAGGATTTTTGCGCGTAACTATGAAACTTGCTGCAGCATAATAATGACAATATGCTTAATAACAGGGTATGATGTTTAAATTTTGGTTGAATACAAATTTTTTTTACCATTGCTAATTTAATATTTCCTTAAATGTTATCTTACTAAATAACTATTATTCGAACTTTGCCTACAAGACAATAGGAAAAGTATATTATCCCGAATCTATTGGACGTATGTTGACTCATATTTTCCCGTAACTTAAGTCTAGGTGAAATTTTTGACGATTAAAAATCTATTTAAAAAATTGTGTAATTATATGCCATCTTCTTCTTTCTTCATTCCTTTCCAACCATTGGCTAGAAGAGACTCAGTGGTAGCGTGGTTTTATCTACATATCATTAATTACTCACCATATATTTTGTCTTTCTAAAATTACACATGATTGAATTTTTATTTTCTCAGTAGTATATATAAACTAAATAACCTCATTAGAGAAACAAAATTTACAGTTGAATGGTTTCAAATAATTTTAAAAAACTAATGGTAGTAGGTTCAAATTCCCACTATCATAATCTTTCATTACACTATAGTACAATTAGCAAGGTAGAAAATTAGAATAAGTCGAATGTACACAAAAATTATGCTTAATCAATATCAAAATAATACAGTGAAATATCGGAAGTTTCTCTCTTACCGAGTAAGCCCGGCAAGTGAAAGCGTTCAGTAATCTCGCCCAAAAGGTATCCAAAGCTGTAAAAAATAAGTATAATCAGCACTTGGCCACCTTTGCATTCTGTAACCATTGTCGGTTTGTTAGAGCTTTGTACTTGTTCGTCTAAAGATAAGGGCAAAACTTGATCACCAACTTTAAGTTGGTCTGACGGTGGTAAACTGCTGTCTAGGAGAACCAACTGCCGGCAACGTGGTGGCAGAGACTCCGAGGGTATAATTGATAAGCAAGTGGAATAAAATGTTCCCATGAAAAAGAGATAGCCCAAAAGCGCTCCAACTCGGTGGTAAAGTAAATGAAGTATGTATACCAGTAATGGTGGACATTTCAAAAATCGGCTGCAACGACAACCTCGTAGACTTTTCATGCGTCGTGAAATTCTGCATTGTTTTCTTGTCACTGACAAGCCGGAGTATTAAAAAACAAAAGAGAAAATACAATGTTTACTTTTGGTTATATAATAGTTAAATACTATGCTGACTATTGCTAATTAAAGATAAATAGTTTTGTATCTTAAATCATGTAAATTTTGAAGTAAATAAAATGTGAATAAAACTATGTGGGATAGTAAGTGCATAGTTGGATTTTATGCAGACAATGGAACAAGCCATTTTATGAATGATTTTTTGTTAAAATTTGCACAGCTTCTATTAAAGGAATTTATTACTATGCTATCATTTAAACTATACTGTTTTTTATATCTGATTTTCATCAATGAGAACAATATTTAATTTAACATTGTTTTCATTTTCTAGTATGGTTTACTCAGGTGAAGCAAAACCAAATAACTAAAAATAAACACGAGATCTAGAAAATCAGAAGCATTTTTTTATATTTCAAAATGTTTAAGAAGATGAATGTATTCTGACAAATACTAAATGTACAAATTTAGATAGCCGGGTACATTTATTGATAACGACATTAAAGAGTGTATTTTTACGTTTATAATACGTAACAGTCTCACAATTATTGCTAAAATTTTCTTATTCATTGATTTAGATTTTTGGCACCAAATTAATCTCATGTTCCACGAAAGGTTAAAAAGATTCACAAGAAATTTGATTTTTTAGCACAACAACGTTTTCAGAATAAATAACTGTCAAGACGTATCAGTCGATGCTATGTTTAATGTAGTAAATATTTTGCTATTTATATCTTTTAAAAGCAAAAACGAATTTCATTAGATTTCAAAAAATTGTTATGTGAAAATAGAAATAATAATATATTTCGTTTATTTACATTAAAGGACGTACTCTGATGGAAATACTTCATAAAGTGTACCGAACCATTTATAAAAATCTTGTGAGCCTAAACAAGGATTATGTAGAATAGATCATTTTCGTTGTCTAGGTTAGATTTAGCACTTAGTAGCATGTGTGATTCCTGCGTTATTGGAATAATAGTATCCTGCACACGAAATAATATTTTACAATTGTTCAAGTTAAGATATGTTAAACGGTCTGCTTGAAATAATTGAAGCCCTACATTTCGTCAGAGCAGAAGTACAATTTGATTATGTGTAAATAACGACCATATTAATTGAAAAGTTTTGCTTTCAGTTATTTAAGAAATATTGATTTAAACAGTGCAATACTATGTTCTTATTTTGTTCGAAGGGCAGTAATACTTTATTGACTTCAATTAAACTGCAACACTATTGGTTTTATCATTGCTAAAGTAATATTCCTTCGGTTATAACACAAACGTTCATGCATTATTATATTTAAAAATTTGTATTGTCTGCAATGATCAAGTTTGCTGTGACGATACATTGTATTCAAAATATTCTGGGCTCTTCACGCATTCTGTTAGAATATTTTATGATTTGTTTGTTGTTCTTGAGATTTATTATGTATTTTATGAAAGCATATGTCAGGTAGACATGTGCCATGGACTGGTAATATTGTATGACTTGTCAAACCAATATGATTGGCAATAATCTTATTCCAAACAATTGGATTTAATAAATGTTTAATAGTTATGAATGTAATGAAACTAGAGGAGAATTTAAATTTTTAATAAGTCATACTCAGTCAGCTAATCTAGACTTACACTGATTTGCGTCCAATAAGAATTAAGCATATTTCCTCGCAGTAAGGTGTTTCTGAAAGAAAACTTTTTTAACTATTAAATGCAAAATACAATGGTTTTATACATTCCATTGGAGAAGAAAATGAATTAATTGGTGTTGTGATAACAGTTAATTAAATGGAGGTTGCGAGCTGAATATAAAAACCAATCCCATTATATAATTATTTGTAATAATATACTAAGCATTGTTTAATATTATGTAGAGATTTTTAAAACATTCATAGCAAAAATGCTCCATTTATTTTCAAAATTTTGCTTATAATTTGCAATTTTTTCTATTAATTTAAGTTTAAAAAGGTAATTCAAAAACGAAAGAAACAAAACTCCAGATGAAATCTGATTGAAATATAACGTGATGTGAGAAGGCAATGTGATATTTTATTTTCAGTTCAGACATTCTCGGAATATGCGTATTTCAGATTCCATAGTAGTCAAAAAATTAGGTGAATCTTCTCAGATAAAATTTCTTTATAAATAAAAAAATAAATTTTAACTATAAAACTGAATTTCTGTTACCATTTAACGAACAGTTAGTATTTAGAAATGTTTTAATTGTTTAAGAACTTACTGTCCTGACCAATTTTCTTTTGTTTTGCGATTAGTTAGATACAAGATTATTTCGGTTTATATCGAGTTCACTAACTTGGCATTAGGAAAAATTATCACCACTCGCTCAAGCGATGAATATTTAATTCTATAAATTCATATATGTGGCAATGCTGAACAAATATATGATACAAACTCCACAGTTTATATTTCACGTCAAATACAGCCAATAAATTTCTTATAGATCTCATAGAAGTTTACCTAATATTGCATTCCTTTTATATACATATTGGTTCCATCCTCATTTGTCAGTTTGCTGCCATGTTATCACGATGAATATGAAAGGTTTAAACTCGTTAGTGTGACTGAAGCTAGTTTGTTGCTTTGTTGTGCGATTTGTTAGATACAATGGGATTGATGTTTACCTCAACCACGTAAACTTGATATAAATAATATGCTTTGTTTTGTCCTCCTTCTATTCATAAAGTAAAAAATAGCACTGCAATGTACGCACTAAAAAATAATTATTGATTATAAGATACTGTCCATCTCCTATAAGAGTTAACTATTTATTTTTCACCATTTATATTTCTTTTAATTATTGTTTCAATTTTACGCGTCTATTTGAGCAAATATAGACTTACACATCAATGATAAATGAGAACTAAAGGATTATCGTAAAAATATTTTAATATTGCAAGTTACAGAAAATTAGTGAATAAGAATAAGTTAATGGAAAATTAATTTATGCAATACAATTAAACAATAATTAATAGCCCGGGTTGTGGTAGCAATTCTTTAAATCAAGATTGCGAGCTTGCAGTAGACACAAATCCCATTGTTTTAAACTAGTCGTCGGACAAAATAGCAACACTACAGCCAGTCGCACGCACTGACGCGTTTCACCCTTCCCTGTTCATCATCAGAGTACGACGGTAAAATGACTAGCGAGGATCAAACCGCATTGCATATATATGGTAAACAAAATTTGATATGCGGCTATCAACTCAAGCTGTCTCGCATACATTGTACTTGACTGGAAATTTCGGTTGCACAATGTTTATGCAGTCACGACTGGTTAAATACAATGGGATTCGTGTTTGCGTCAAGCTTGCAAACTTGATTTAAAGAATTGTTACCACATTCGCGCAATAAATTATTGTTTAATTTTATTACCTATATAGTTATTTGTGGCGAAATCTGCAACCAGTTAATGTTTGTGACTGCATAGAAATTTTGCAGCTGATATTTGAAGTCAAGTACAATGTATGCGAGTCTACAAAAAGTGAGAGCCGCGTATCTAATTTTGCTTTCCATATATATGGAATGTGGTGTGATCCTCGCTAGTCAGTTTGGCGTCGTACTCTGATGATGATCATAGAAGGTCGAAACGCGTCAAAGCGTGCGACTGGCCGTAGTTTTGCTTTGCTGTTTAACGACTGGTTAAATACAATTGGATTGGTGTTTACTTCAAGCTCGCAAACTTGATTTAACGAACTAATTTATGATTGATGTTTTAACAACATTACGCAAGTAATCACATTGAGGGCACTATAAAATCGCCATATATATTATATTAAATAACGTAACAACGATAGGTGGGATCACTAAAATGATGTTTTTGAATTTTTTTTAGCAAATTAAGTTTTTTGTAGCTTTTTTTATAATAGTAATATGCATACGCAAAATTTTTAAATATTTTTTTTTAATTTTAGGATTTTTCAGTTCTTGTATTTGAATAAGTTGCAAGTTATTTTTCTTGAAGAATAGAAATTGTTTATAAGATTGCATATATTGATAAAAAATAATGAGTAAATTAAAATAGTTGTTTACAATGAATAGAGCATTAGATTGTACTTTATTGTGCTTTCATTACTTTTGTTAACTTTATTGTTTACTATATTAATTCGATAAGATAGAATGATGCGTAGACAGGGCAGTACTGTTTCGGCGAAATTTTGTTGTTCCGTTTAAATGGAAAACGCAACGACATATAAGTATAATTATTTTTATTATAGTAATCATAGTCTCCTTGTAATTTAAAAAAAATAATATGGGCCTGTAGCATGTCATGCTGAAATATATTTAGTGTTTAATCTTGTTTTTTGAGATTGCTGCTATGCTGCCCTGAGGACTTGTGAAGGATGAAACGTACCATTAACTTAAAATGTCGATTAGACTTGCATTGGTATTTTAATAGTCAAATAAATGAAATTTGTGTTAATCGCAATTACGCCAATTTGATTTAAGTAATTTTTATGTATTAATGATAATTCCTTCTTGAAATATTAAAACTTTGAGTAATTTTCAGATTCAGCTATAAAGGTTTTTTAATCAAAAACAAGTTTTCCCCACGTTTTGAAGCTGTTAAAGCCGACTTCATATGACTTTACAGCTGATGACTTAAGATGGATGTATGATTAACCAGTTGACAGGATGTCATTTTTATATTACAATTTAATTTCCACACAGTTAAGAGGGCAATTTGTCAGCATTGCCATTCTAATCTGAACACGGCGGCTTAAAGTTATCATAGATGAACTTGACCTTAAACGAAATTAAAAAAAATATAGTATACCTTCCTTGTCTGCATAGAAACCTATTTCAACAAAAATGGAAGTTCTTCTGTATATGCAAAGTGAAGTCATTTTGAAATTGTGCTATCTTCTTATAAGCAAACATAAAATTATGAAAATATCACATCTCATAAACTACAGCAGAACGAATGAAGTGATAGTTTGTTAATAAATGAATACCAACTATGTCGCTCAAAAGGACAAATTTTTAAATTAACTTCAATTTAAGACACATTCCGGAATAAATATCCACAGCGAGCTAATGTAAATCATGATATTTACCGTTGTACCATACATTTATATAGAAAATTTAATGGCAAATAATATTAGATTAGTTCATTGTTTAATAATTCAAATTTTTGATAAATGTATTATCAAACTTGTTACCAGAATTCAAGTTATAGATTTAAAAAAAAAGTTTACCTTCTTCTTTATTACGTATTTGTATAAAAAGTTTCCAATTTAGAAAACGATAGACACTATATTCAAAGTACTACTCCACAAATCTTATCTTGCTATGCACGAAAAATGTTCAGTTTCATTTTAATAGAAGAGTCCAAAAACCTGATTGATGCTGTGAAAATGGGAGCCCCTACCTCTAGTGTGAGATGAGATTTTCCAAAGACCTCTGGAGAACACATCAGTAATGAGTGATATAGGCAGATTCTCTTGGTACATAGGGTTTGTCAATGATAATTTCCTTGCATATTTAAAAAGGTCGCAGTTACGAATAATGTTTTAATCCTTCAATAAAACGAATAATATGACCAGTTTTTCAACAGAGCATGATATATATGTGGATTGCCTTTCATAGATGTTCTAATAAGTAAAGTATTAATGTTAAAATAAAAATGATTTAACGTAAACCAATCGGGTTTGCACAGTATTTGTATTACATCAGATCTGTCTTTAAATTATCAAATGTAAAGCGGTTGTTTTACAAGAATTGACAGACTGGTGAGAGAAGATTCAATAGGTAACTAATGTACTAAAGTTAAATCGATATAATGTCTAACAGCTTCCCTAGCAAATTAAACGAGTCAATTATTAAAATATGTTTTCAAAAGAAATGGAAGTATTTAGGATCAGAATAGAACGCAGTTTACCAGAACATCTGATTTAAGGGGAATTCAGTTTCCAGTACAACACAAAAGAAACTTGTGGCGGCATTATTATGAACATTTAATGCAGTAAAAATACGAGTTTTATTTAAAGTAACACACTTGTCTTTACCAGCAATCAAAGAGAAACAGTCGTTAATGCCGACATCAAATATTATTTACGAATATTTATGCGAAATGCCATTACAGAAATCAGTTTTCCACCTATGTAGCTTTGTTGAAAAACAAACTTCAGCCGGATTTATGCAAGAGAAAAAATACATGTTCGCGCATTGCGCTTGAATTGGAGGTAATGCCCGAAACTGGTTGTTTTTACCTTGCTTTATCCTCTTTCCTCGTTTACATTTTCTTGTGTGTAAGGTATATATATATATATATATATATATATATATATATATATATATATATATTAAAGGAATGTTCATTTTTGAACAAATTAGAAGAATATGAGAATGAAACAGTTTTTGTATCTGATGAAATTTATTTTTCTTTTATCACATGGAAGCTGATTAATGTATTTTTCATTTAAATAAATTTCGGAATTTAATTTGATTCAATGAATGAGAGCTAGTCATATTTTTATTTTCAATTCTATTTCTTGTTCGTCGTTTCTTGCAGGCTGATTAATGGGTGCGTTTGCTCATGTGTCTGTGTGGATATAATGTCATTCTTGTTATATTTTTTTCGAAACCTACCTATTCTTCTGCTGTTCTTTTAAGTTTTAACACATTTTGTTTTTTGGCCATTTGATGTTGGAATTTTATCCCACATATGTTGTCAACCGTCTTATAATGTGCATAAGTTTTATTTTTCTGCATATTGCATGTTTTTATCACTCATATTTTGTGACATTTCTGTTAATATTATTGATAATAGTGATAATATTTGTGCAGCTGTCTTTTCTGCAGTCTGTTAACAATCTGATCGAGTGCTTCTTAACGCTTTTCTAACAGGTGTTCGAGCTTGGCGGAATGTTAATAATTTTTTTGTGTGTTTCTTAGTCAGTCTGGTATAATATAAACTTAGGGGAGCATTTGGAAGTTTAGGACAGGTGCTTGAAGTTTTTTTAAAAAAAATTTGGGATATTAAAAATAATTTGGCGGACTTTGCTTCTTGTAGGGAAGAAAAATTCGTTAAATTTTTTTGTGTGCCTTGCTTCAAACATCTGCTCGGATATAATCGATTTTCTTAAAGGTGCCAGACCACTTACAATCAAATTCTGTGGCAATACCTATTGGAATTAATTAATAAAATGCTCTTTAATATATATATATATATATATATATATATATATATATATATATATATATATAAAATAATATCCAATGCATTCTTGAGAAATAAATCAAAAAATATATTGATCACCGAATGTGATATAATATATAAATATATGTATATATAAATATATATACAATATTTCAGGATTTAAACTATGATTTTATTATATATGTGCTATCAGTATATGTGGAAAATTGAACATGTAGACCGCTTTCGTCCTTTATGGTTACTCGTCAATGACATCGCAGAATTTCCGCCACAGGGACTCGAATCAGGTCTTAAATGTCTAGGAGATGAAGACTCAATTTTTGTGCCTTCTAATACGTGCACTACATGATTTAAAAACAAATTATATATTAACTTATGCTCTCTCGTCAATGTGTTCTTGAGATGGGGCCCATTTGTCATCAATGTAAACTTGAATACACACTGGTAATTTTCGATCCTTTATTAACAAATAGACACCATGCCACAGAGACAAGCAAACAAAATTATATTTTATCAAGAAAATATATATTATATCGATGGTGTTAGTGTTAACTAAACGTCTTAGTGTGCCTTTAGAAATCTGATGAGTGGGTTTTCCTTTCTACATCTATTAAGTTCATGCCTACAATATCTTGAGCTAAATTGTCACTGTTCTTAAATTAATTATTAGCTTTTGTGTTAATCTCACTTAAATATTTATTTGATTAATCAAGTAATAGGCGAAGGACTGTGTAAATCTTGCGCAACACCGCATCCGAGTATATAACTTGGAAAGAGATTAGTGAAAAAGACAGAATTATTCAATTACCTGTTCTTGAACGTTTCTAATATGCACAAATAAAAACGCAAATTCGTTTGAAGGCTTAAATTGTGAAGATCAAGATTTGCAAAACCTCGCTGAGAAATAAAATGTCAAATGAAACTTGCCAGAGCAAATCACGCCCGAACAGTTACAGAATACAGAAAACTAGAATTATGCATAATTCGAAAGTATTTATACTGCAAAGAATTTAAATAAATAAATTTTCCAGAAATTTAACGAATATTTTCTTTTTTTAATAATATACATTTCAAGCAACTACGGCGGTTTAAATTTAACAATAATGGTTGCTTTAATTTTTCCGGAGGAAATATCTTCCTCTACAACGCTAACAAGAATCGCAACGTATTTAGGAATTGTCAAAATTGTACAAAGATCCGAACTGGCTGCCGAAATCATGGCAAGATTGGCAACCAGCACGAAAACTATTTAATGCATTAGAACGGTGATCAAGACATTTTCGTCTAATCAAACTTATTGGAAATTACGCTGACGAATGAATTATGAAGCACCAATTAATCAACTCCATTTACGTCAAAATAATCGAGAACAAATGAGTGAACATAGATTCAAACAATTGAAAATTATATTTAATATATTAATATTAATATGTATTACTCGATATGAATTTTAAAATTGCAATAAGATTTACGTAATAGCGCGTTCGCTCCATTTTGCCGACGGCTTTACCGGAGATATGAATCACAAAAGAATTTTTGTTTAGTGTCAAAACAGTCTGTATCAATGAGGCATACAATATATACATCAGTTCAAACTGACGAAAAAGTGAAAAAATAACTAAGCACAGATTAAAATGAGGTCTTGGAAATCTCATGTTTATTTTGCCACAGTAATTTATCCAAACCCTAATAGATTATATGGCAAATGATGTGTCCGTAATATGTTCCATTCTTTAAATCAAGTTTGCGTGCTTGAAATAAACACCAATCCCATTATATTTAACTAGTCGATGAACAAACACAACAAAAATGCCTCCAGTGGCACGCACTTTGTTTTGCTGTTGTTCGACGACTAGTTAAATACAATGGGATTGGTGTTTACTTCAAGTTCGCAAACGTGATTTATATAATTGTTGCCACCACCTGCGCAATCAATTAATGTGTAATGTATTTCATTGTCACAAATATATTTGTGTTTTCAAAACTGTAAATATTTATATATTTCTTTGAAATATAAGTTTTTACGTGTTAATACAAGTAAAACTTTAATAAGATGAAAAGCTATGTGTTATTCTTGCCGCTATTTCTTTTGTATAAATATAGTTTGCTTACATTCAATAATGTGGGTTTTTCTGTTCTTTGGATGGTATTTCAATCAGTCCCGCCAGCAATCTTCGTTCCAATTTGAGGTAATTATTTGAAGAACATTGGAATTTCTGACGAAACCTGAAACCGTTTAAATGAAGTTTCGTCTACCAATATACATGTAATTTTTTTTACTAATTCATATTTAAGGTCATCAAGGTAAATTTGAGTTGCTACCTCATTAGCCTGTATACGCATAAATGTATCTCACAATAAATGTGTATGAAAGCTATGAAATAGATTTTTGCCAACATTTAAGATATTCCCTTTATATTTGTGTATTATATTAGTAGTTAATGTGAATACTTGTCGTAAAAATTAGTTTGGCATGTAGGTTATAAAGAAATTAATGAGATTAAAATTCAGAGGCCGCAAAACGGTGTTGTTCATGACTGCATAGAAATTTTCAGCCAATATTTCCAATCAAATACAATGTATCGGTTTCTATATATAATCATTACGGTTAAGTCATCGATAGTCAGTTTGCCGTCGTACTCTGATGATGATCATGGAAGGTCGAAAAGCGTCAGTCTGTGTGAATGACGGTAGTTATGCTACGTTTTTCGATGACTGGTTATCTACAATGGGATTGGTGTTCAATTCGAGGTCGCCAAATTGATTTCAGTTCAATAAATGCTTTTTCAATTATATTACACACACACAAACAAATACACACACACATATATATATATATATATATATATATATATATATATATATATATATATATATATATATATATATATATATATATATATATATATATATATATATATATATATATATATATATATATATATATATATGGTTGATTTTTAGAAAGATATTTCCACGCTCCAATGAATGAAAAAGTACACCATCATAAGGTTGTGTAATTTTTTCTATAAATGAATTTTTACTCTTGTAGCTGGTCGAAAATTTGGTCACGCCATATTTACTGTTAAAATAGAATGGTCGACAATTAAATAAGTTTTGCAAAATCTAGTTGATATAAATCAATCATTTTTTGTGGGCGAAACGTACATATTTTACAATTTGTACGTGTCTCTCTTTGTTAAGTTTGCTTAAAATGTTAATAAAATTATATAACCGTAAGCTTTTGCGTCGCGGAATTGTTTAAACACCTTACAGTATTAAAGGATAAAGTTTTTTCTAGAATCTCAATTGCGGTAGGTGAAATCAAAGGATAGCATTAGAGTTTCAATGACACTTCAAAAACCAAAACAACTAAAAAATCAATGGATGAGAAAATGCCTAAAGCTGACAAGAAGATTCATGTACTTCCGGGTTCAACAATCTGCGTAATTTTTGATTGGTCTAATTAACTCAATAGGTGTTTATCATCAACCGATGGTTTAAACTTTGCGTCAACTGCTTTCACAGTCTTCATAACGACAGAATTTACCTTAATCTCCAGTATTGAAGCAAAAATACCAATTGCAGGCAGTGGAAAAGGCCTAGTCCTTAAAAATGCAGTGTTGCCCTGAGCAAAGTATATTTGAGCGCATCAGCAATCGTTGTGTCTCGAATACTGACGCAGCCGATGTTTCAAGGATATTACATTTAACTGCTTCTTACGCTCCCACGCAAACTTACTCACGGCTTCATACAAGTTAACGGATACAGGGTCCCGTTTAGGACCACATTATTTGACTGAGAGAAAATTTTTGATGAAGATTCAAGCCATAATAGAGGCGCGTTACAAGTTTATTGTTCAAACTGAATTGATTTTTTAAATTAGTTATAAAGTAACGTTTAATTTTGAATTACTATACCTGCCGTGTACCTGAATATCCAGTTAAGTTTTTCCAAATGACCTATACATTAATTATTTTTTACTGAAATCAATTCCTTTAATTATTATATAGCTTTTCTTAATTTATACTTGGTAGTACTGGATTGATGGCCACCTAACGAATTTTTGTTCAAGTATTCATTTTTAAGATAAAACCGTTAGAAGCTATAGAAAATACGTTAAATGTGAAGTTGATCAAATTTATTCTCGGATATAAATTAAAATAACAATTATCCATACTTTTATTGTGATTATTGGACTTAATTTATGAGTATTTACGTGGTTTTGTGTCAGGCAGTGTGTTCATAGAAACAATATTGGACTAGAAATATATTCCAAAGCTAACACGGACAAGGGTCATAATTCCATTTTCATGTGCATTTTTGATTGCGTAATTATTTTTTTTACTTCTGAAAAATATTAAGAAGTTAGTTAAAATAGGATCTCAAGTAAACAGGGTTAACGGACTTAAAGTGATGCACACAGACGTTATTGATTATTCTTTTGCAAAAATCTATGAACTATATATTTGTTAAGTTATGTATAATTAATATATTATTTATTTAGCCTTTTTAATGTATTCAGAGAGAAATCGACTCGTTAAACACAATTCAACCACTCAAACTTAGATATTTATATCATCATCGCAATCTTGAATGTAGTAGTTGTTATCACGGCTCGCGCAACTAATGTTCGCTTAATTATATATGTTAATTTTATCAAAAATATGTTTTTTTTTAATTTGAACTTTCAAAGAAGTAAAAACATACAACGGAATGCTCTTCATCTAGAAAACACAATTATCTTCAAGAAAAATTTCGAAAATTTACAATCGAGATACATAGGTTTAAGTTTGAAAGCGTTGTTGAAATATTCGAAGATTGTATTGCGCTTGGTGAACATTTTCTCTTAAGACTAGCGTGCTGTGGTTCAGAATTTAATATAAATTCAAATAGCGATTGACATTAATACTAAATGTGAAATTGGGATAAAAAGATCTTCCTTTGACCAACAATTAATGTAAATCTGACTGTATCCATTCAAGAAATATTGAATAATAATACAATAATTTGTTTCTGTTTTATAATTGTATGTTCCAGTTTATTTGACAGGATGTATTTACTATAAAATGAACAATATAATACTTTTTAATGAACGCAGCTCAATACTTAAAAAAAACAATAATTTGTTTCTTTGATTTCAACTTGTTGTATATCAGACCAACACCTCCAAATTAAATTCTAATTTACAGAAATACAAGCGAGAATAATTTGAATCTACAAAAAGTAATGTCCAACATTCTGTTGGCAAATTGAACAATATCCTGTTTGTTAAAAAACCAAAGACGATTGAATCATGAGACAAAATTTGAAGTAAAACAGAACAGCTTACCAAACAATTCCTAAAAGTTTCCATATTTAGACTTTAAGGTAAGGCGTAGAATAAATTTTATTGTATTTATCTTAGAGTTATCAGAGCGTGTTTGGATTTTCCTCGTATAAACCGCTTGCTATTTGCTCAGTAACGATCTTGTTGCAGAGGTCTAGTAGAATCATCTTCGTAACTTTCTTGATTTAGTGAGGCAAAGTTTGCTGCCAGGATTGTTTGGTTTATGACGTAATGAAGTGAAAGTTGCAAGGAAGTTGTATTGGTGATGTTGTCCTGCCCCAATGCTGACTTGACCATAATGGTGTTATGCAGAGGTTTAGTTTGCTTCAGTTCCTTGAGTTATCTTAATAAATTTACCATAGTAACTAGGTACTCTCATAAACAAAAAAATAATTTGTACCTGAAATAATATTTTTAAACATTATATATATATATATATATATATATATATATATATATATATTGCGCATAAAATGTTTATCTGTCAGTGATACATTATTCACTTTTGGTGACAATGATGCCAGACTTTGTTTAAATTAATATTTAGTGATGAGAAAAATAGTTAAAGTACAATTAATATGCACTACGATAAGAATTTATAAACAAATTTAAACATATACATTGAATTAAATTAGGTAGGAAGAATTTGAATTATTATTTATGAACAAATATAGCCAGTATAAACAAAACTGTTTCTCTTTCAATTGCTTACTGGGTAGGAGCCCATATATTTCTTGATTGAGACTGAAACATTACCAATTGATTCAGACAAATGAAATTCACTCTCAGCTCCATTAGAAGCAATTTCAAGTTATAGATCAAGTAACGGAATTAAAATAGTCCTTACTTGAGGCCCACCTTCATCTGTTTTGCGTTTAACCTTATTTTACAACTAGCCACCTGTGGAAATGCTATTGGGTAGTTGTGGATGAAATAAGTTATTATAAGGCATATATTAATAGGCTATACCAGGATGATATATATAAGGATAGACAGACGTTCTTCAGTCAGCCTAAATAAACTTATTCACGGAATAATTACATGTATGTTATTAGGAAGATTTTTCATGCTGAATTTGGATCCAATATATTATCGCTGGTCAAGATGTCTGCCTTATTGTTCCACATGTAGCCGTCATTAATACGTATATACGTATACGAAGCTTTTCAAATTAAATAAGCACCAGATCCAAGTATTCAAGCGCTTCACCAACGTGACACTGATTTATTTATGAACCAAAGTCAGCCATATCCGTGTAAAAATAGTTTTTATATCCGATAAAAATGACGACCCATCTAACCAACAGCAGAAAATATTAGGCAGAAATGACAGTAAACTGCAGTAGAATCGGCTGTATAATTGCCATTGGTATCATTATTAACAACGCCTACCGATAAACCAATAGATAGGATGTAAATACTAAAATCAACGAACCCGGCTTTGTCACCAGCAAGGAACAACTACAATCATGAACAAATTAGCATAAAAGGCACCGTTACTCGTTTAACTAATATTTTTGACACGTAAGGTAATTTTAAATTTTAAGTTGGGACAAATTTTTCAGAGCAATGGTTATCGTTATTTAGCAACCAATTATATGGTTCTCTGTGTGGCGAATAGGATTTTATAAAATTCATTATAGAAAACGGATTTCATAAATCACATTGGCAAACGAAAAGTTATTGAAGATAATAGGTCGCCTCTAAACTTAAAGTTTACGAGAACGAATTATTATACAATCTCCTCTAAAACGAAAAGCGCATGATTCGAATTCAATTGATGTCGCCTCTAAACTTAAACTTTATGAAGAGGAATTTCTGTACAATCTCCTCTAACACGATTA
The DNA here is from genome assembly GCA_029291075.1 of Eudiplozoon nipponicum. Classification (NCBI taxonomy): domain Eukaryota; kingdom Metazoa; phylum Platyhelminthes; class Monogenea; order Mazocraeidea; family Diplozoidae; genus Eudiplozoon; species Eudiplozoon nipponicum. Next base: position 191,462 of record JAQBSW010000144.1, read on the forward strand.
TCGCATGATTTGAATTCAATTGGTGTAAACAGCTACATTTAGTTTTACATTGGGAACAATTTTACTTGGGAAGTTTAACTTTTAATATATATATATATATATATATATATATATATATGTATAAATATTATTTCATAGAATATTATCTAGTATTGATTTTGTATGCCAATATTTTTCTTTGTATTATTACAACGAAGATAATGGTTATTAAATTTAAATATTATGCAATGCATTATTTTTAAATTTGTTCCGTACCAGATAAATAAAATTACATAGTAATGGAATTGCTCGCTAAATTAAAATACTTAAACGGAAACTTGTAGTATAATCTTAAATTTGTGATAACTTTAAATGTTTACTTGTCATCACGTTCAAAATTTTGCGAGTAAAGAAATAAATACCTTATTTTATGCACAATACCTACGGATTTCTCCTATATATAGAGATTAATTTTAACGAAAAACAAAAAATCACGAAGTTGTACTATGATCATCAAACAAAAATTCTTCCAAAGATAACTCAGAACTGTACACTTTGCTAAATTATGCTGTTCGACTAATATGAAACGCAAATCGCGATAAGGACGGAAGTTGAATTGTGAAATAAATAGCCTTAGATATTATTTTTTTTGTTGGTATTTTTAAAGACTCTTTCTTATTTGAACTATCGCACAAAAATTCCGATTCTCATGTCCTTGAAAAGATTTCTGATTTAATTTATGTAGTGAATATGGATAAATTCAGGTTATTAACTACTTTAATGTATGTATCGTATATAAAATAAAATGAAAGTAGTAAGAGAAATTCGTAATATTTCGCGTATAGTGCTACGCATATAACATTACAAAGAATAACTTTGTTATCTTTATTATGAATAAAAATACATTACGAATCTTTATTTATCCTTTTTCGAAGTCTTTTTATCACCTATTTGTCTATATATATATTCCTACATACAAAGGTACACATATTTGTATATATATATATATATATATATATAGAGAGTATATATATATATATATATATATATATATATATATATATACGAATCCTGTAAAATAACAAGGCTTGTGATTTTAAATTTCACCAGAATTATAAACTAATCAAATTTAAATTCATCCAAAACGCAGAAGAAAATGAATTAAAATAATAATGCAAAATTTAAACGCAGTGACAGATTCTCCACATATCCATATGTTCAAGCAAAACGTTTTCGGAATTTTAGTGTAACTTTCATCATGTTTTATTTGCTTTAAGCAAAATAAACAGTTTGATGTAAAATGGCTTAAGTGTTCTGCCAAGTTCCATGAGTGACCATTTAATCTGGGTGTCAATATGGGACCGAACAACAGTTGAGAAACTTTGAGCTTAATAATTAAGACCAAAAATATATGATTCGAATACAATAGGTTTCGTCTATGAAAAAGTTTATCCTTGTGAATGAAAATATCCTTGACAATTTAACGATAAAAATAATTAAAGAGCAACTGCTTTAAAAAATGGTATATCGCAAATCATATTAAACTAAACATCGTTTTATGAATGGGTCACTGGTCTATGATATTCCTTACAAATGGTGACAGTAAATGCATAATTAATTTTAAAATTTACTTTCAGTTAAATTGACTGACTGTTAAATAACTTGAATATAAATGAAAATTTAAAATGAATGGTCTCGAAGTCTATTATATCGTTTGATTAATGTATAAATCTTTAATAATTACAGAACATTTGAACAGATCTGTGAAGTTTTCGATCTGATAATTTTTAATTTGTTTTATATTATTCTTCCTCAATTTCCAATGTTCATTTCTTTTAAAATCTCTATTTTACAGGACAACACGAAGAATGTTAATTTTCAATTCCTGAATTTATGATCAGTCTGCCTAATTTCAATTTAGAGGTATGTTTTAATGTGAATAATTTCTCATTAATATTATTATTGAAAACCATCCTTAATCCTTTTTTAAACACAAAAAATATTTAATAAGTATTTCTCATGGAATATAATATTATTTTACAGAAAATATTTCCTTGAAAGATGTAAAAGAACCATTTTTAAAACATCCAAACTGGGTTACCTAGAGTAACAATATGCTTCATAATAGGGGAGAAATAAAATTTTATGTTTTAAAATAGCAAGCAATACAGCATATTGATTTTAAATGTGTCTCTGAAGCATAGAAATGGCCTTTTATGGGATTTGCTCGTCTTTGTGCAAACTAAATATTTAGCATTTTTCTTTATTACTATTCGCTTCGTACAGATAAAGGTCAACATCCTATGTTGAACTACATTTTAACTTGTTAAATGTCAAGATCGCCGCAGAAGGCAACACACGTGACTGCAGTAACCATTTTGAATATTCCTTATCAATTAGCAGTTGTAATTAAATGTTGGCAATCGAAAACCCATAGTTCAGCATTGTTTTATTAAGTTATTGTCTAAGCATTCTTCCCCTAATGCATTTTACCTTTATTTATTGCTTTTATGTAAAAGTCGAATACTTGGTATTTTCATGCAAGGCGTTTTACTTAAGGCATGTTTATGAAACAATTTTTTTTAAATTGGTTTAGTTGACAAATTTATCTAGAAAATCTGTGCAGACGAATACGTAAATAAAGAATGTAGGTTTATATGGTGACATATTTTAAAATGCCAAATTCTGTAAAACGGGAATTAAATATCACAAATTTACAGCCTGACACATACAAGCTGGCAGTGACTATTTTCAATCTTACAGTCCGACTACAACTCGGTCAGTAATACTTAAACTCCTATAAACTACACTGAATTGTTTAAATTAACCAATCATTAAATATCCAGTATCTGCGTGGGCAACCAACACGCAAGCAAAATATTCGTAATTCAATAAATAAAGCAGGCTTACAAAATTTAAGTAAATGTGGTGGGCCGACTTTTGTCTGCTTTTCTTCATACATGAAAACCATGCTGACTTTAATTTATGTGACACATTGTATTGGATGAATTGAGTTTGATTTAATTTAGTATTCAATTCTTGCGTGATTTCTGTAATATACTTCCGTAGTTTTATACTGACGATAATTGAAATGCATAAATGACAAAATGCTTTAAATAGCGTGCTTCAATTGTTTTGAAAATCTGGCAGTGTAACGAAAATCAGGTAAATACTGACCGTGAATCCGTTATTTCCAAAGAAATTTGCTGAGAAAACAATTAATTCATATTTCTTTTATGAAATGCATTTAAATTCCTTGAAGGAGTTGCCTTGATGCGCACCTGGAATAATTGTAATTACCTGATCTGCGTTTTGACTAGAGGAAATAACGCGCTTGCTTCATTTGTTTCGTGAAATGCATCTGATGAAGATCTACGGTAAAGAAGATCGAAATATTATGAATAAAGAAAATTACTGGAACAATGAAAGCTGCGTTAGTCAAAACGCAGATCAGGTAATTACATTTAAATTCCTGTCAGAATACACGTTCCTAACACTTTTACTTAATGAAATCCATATTTTGTATATGCTAGTAAATTGTTTTCTATTTATTTGCAAGAAGGCGCAATTTCTGAATAAGTGTGTGATCTGTAAATTCCTTTCTAACTTGGTTATATTTTAAAAGCACAAACATAATTATTTCGAGCTTAGTAGAATTAATTTTTAACATTAACACATAGAAGTGTGCAGAGTAGGCACTGTGAGCATCCTATGAGCTGGGAGTTATGATTTGGCAATTAATTTTAATTCTAATAGATTTTATATTTTTTGTCGCGATGTCTGTCATATGGTTGATTTTATTCTTCTGCTACTCAATAATAGATGCACCAAATGCTCACCAGTATATGAAACCAAATTTTCGCAGTATCATTATGCCTGTTTTGCTGTTCTTGTAATATGTGCTCATTTAATTTCAAAGCTGTTGTACAATAGAATTCTTCTTGCATGACCACCGAAAATAAATCTTCGTTTGACGTTCGTTTTGCGTCTGGTCGTCGTTAAAATATTTCATTTTCGCATATGTTCCCATTTATGAATGTTTTGAGCTGATGGGATGTGAGGATGATATTTTAAAATGTCGTTATGGATTTTGCTGCAGAACCATTATTTAATCAACAGGCAGTGCAATGTCCACTGATGAACAGCGATATATCGGTAGCAATTGATCTTACAAACATATGCGAAAATATACAATAGTTAGGTACTGCTTGTGGAAAAGAACTAATACACATGCAATTGTGTATTGTGTGTTGCGCATCTAGAAAACAATAGTTCAAATATGACGAGTAGAATAAACCAAAGGCAGCATGAACGAAAAGTATAATCTCGTGCACATTCTCTTTGTGCTTAATGGCGTCTCATCATTAGGAGCCGGTAATTCCTCCTTTAACCAATATATATTTGGGTGAGGAATTTGGGATAATAGGACGGTATAATCTCCTATACGAATGTGTAAACCTACAGTAGTGAAGCTAACATCATATAAAGTCTACGACAATGCGACTTCAAAGCATACTCACAATATATAATATACATCGAGTCTGTAAATGGTACCAACACTATGGCTATTGTGTCAGTACCCGATACCAATATTATGGTACCGAAAATGTACATGGTACTAACACTATGGTTGCCATATTTGTACTCTAGCATACATTGAAATCCATCGTGTTGCTACCATGTAGCCATTTTGCAAAAATAGTGTTCGTACAATATTAAAAGCTATCTTGGTCCAAAAATCGAAATAAATTTATCGTGCAAGGAGATGTTGTTTGAATGTCCAAACATGGAAATTTCTTTAATACAAACAGTCAAGCCACAACTAAGCTGGTAATTCCCTAACATTTATTAGAAAGCATATTATAAAGTAGGCATTATATTATAGGTTTAAACGAGACGAAATGCCTGCATATTTAGACTTTACTGAAAATTATACACTGATTTAAATAGTTTTGAAATTTTTGACAAGGTTCAGTGCATTAACTTGCCACTCATGCTCTTTGTCATTACTAATTCAAAACCAGAAATTTTTATTTTACATGCATATCAAAGTTTTAAAAATCTGAGTTAGTCATCAAGAAATAGGAAGCTGAAGGTTATACTTTCTCAATTATGTACTTTTTTTGTAAATTTGTAAAAACACAGCAATACTCGAAAAAAGGCGCTGCAAAATCATTCTCTTTTGAAAAATTTCTTAATTTTAATTTTAAGACTTTTAATATAATTTCAATCAGAAATCATTTAAAAAGTAATAACAGACCAAAATCACTAAATTTTGAATATAGGCCTCTTAAAAACACAAATTTTAATTTTAACTAATATTTTCGTATCCTTTCTTGTAAACCTTGGAACTTTTAAATTAAGAAAAAATTCTGTCGAGCATGATTATTGCAGGCTCGAATAGACTGTATGAATAAAAATTCTCAAAACAGACATTGTTATATGGGTTTCTATAACTGGAAATTGCCTTTTATTAGTTAATTTGTCCATTACTATTAAATAAACTAGACCTTATGTGACTTTCAAGTTAAAACTTAAGCTCATCCCAATTCATCGTTTATAGTATAAGCAGTACATGCCTGTTTAATGCGTTTGCCTTTTATAAAATAAATTACAATAGAATCAAGTAAAACGGCTACGTTTGTGCCACGCTTAGTTTTGGTTGAGTTTTCATGCTCATTATTCAGCAAATCAGATGAAATCAAGAAGAAATAATGTCGGATTTCGCTGTTAACATATTTATAAACAATAAAATAATATATTATTGAAATTTACCATTTGGTAAATAAAGTAACTGAAATATGTTGCAATGGTCGATTCTCAACTATAAACCTTATACATTTTATAGTCCTATTACTATGTTGTCATTGATTTCAGTGAGCTTGATCGAAGAATTCATTGTGGTAAATGATCCTCATGCTCCTATATTTATTTTTCAGATTTAAGATGATTTCTTTTTTATATTCTTTGAACTTGCTTTGTTGTGCCAGTCTAAGTAAGAAAATATGAATTAATTTATCAGCACGCACTGGAGCATATTTAATTGGTTTTCATTGGAAAAGTCTTAGAAAAAAGTAGGACATTATAACGTGAAGGACTGCGAAAAAACTACTCGAGAGTTGAAAAAATATTTGCAGAATTATTCTGATTTCATTAGCGCATCTACAAAATGCCTTATCCAGTTTCGTTGAATTGAAGAAAAAGAACTCAAGACAAGCGTGGCTGAATTTTACAATACGAGCAAAAAACACAAACCTGTAAGAAGTATTATACGAAATGTGCCTCTCACTATCTTCCGGTAAATCTATAAAATCCTTTTATTTGAAACTGGTGAGCTTAATTGCTTAGTCAAAAAAATAATTGATAAAACCACTGTTATTAAGACAATTGATTAATCTGGCTGTAACAAGGTATTTCATCGAAAAATATGTGCCTAAATACGAAAAATTCCAATACAAGAAAAAATTAAATCAGATTTCCTTGCTCTTCCACGGCCAAAAAATTGCTTCAACAAATTTCTTAAACAAAAATTTTGCAGCTGCCTTTGATGATAAATCATTTACTTGCCAAAACGGAAATTTCATTTAACAAATAAATATCTCGCTGTCAATAAAGATATAACATTAAGATAAAAGGTTAAATGATTTGACGAAAAGAAACGCTCGCACGCTACTATTCAATCGAGTGATTGTAAATCAAACTAAAATACTCATAGCAGAAAATAAAAAAATATTCGAAAAATAAGGACTACAAATGTAGCAGTTTGAGTGGACTACCATTAGAAATTAGCTGAAAAATATCCCTATGGCAAGATCATGAAATTCATAGTTAGACGCGGGTTGTACATAAACTCATGATTGACGAACCCTTGCGTGGAATTAGGACCATGATTAGGAGAACATTGGTTGCGCTTGTGGTGGGAACAATTAATTTCAATCAAATTTTCGATCTTCTCGTAAAAGTCAAACTCATTATATATATACCTTTTCCAGTAAAAACTAACAATTTTATTATATAAGAAAGCCAGTTCGTCTAGTATGACCGGTTATTTTCCTTATTAGAAACTCCGCACAGACAATCCAGAATTTACAGAGGACAGTGCGCGAACCTGGACACGTGTAATTTAACCATTAAGTCATCCTGTCAAAGGTCACTAATTAATGTTCCCTGGTTAGAATTTCTTTTACTTGCAAACAGAATGTCCAACTAACCAATTCCAATCTTTCATTAAGAACAATATCACGCCAAGTGGGGAAGAGTTATTGAATTGAACATCTATATGTTTAAACGACCATTGGTCATGCGAGTGGATTCTGCTGTGTATATTGACGATAATATTAATTTAATACGTTTGTATTCATCTATTTCTAGACGAATAAATAAAGGCAATTGTCAGTTGGTTATTTGTTCAAACATAGTATAATATGCACTTTAAATAAATAACAGCGTATTTAAAATTAAATTGGATGTGATTTCGATTCGAACGCTTTGCTAATTTGCATTAATATATACGTAAATTCCCTTAAATTATTAGGTTTTACACAGTTCGCACATTTTTCAAATTCTTGAGAAATGTTTCTTTGATAATAAATCTATGAAACTTAACAAGCCTTTATCGGAATTATTGTTTTGTTTTAAACTTTTCAACCTTGTTTTGACATTCAAAAATTCCTTCCAGGAAAAAATAGAATTCCAGTCATCGTGTAAAATATGAACTACAATAATGTTTACAATATAAGTAAGCCGATTAGAAGAAACATTTCCTGCCACCAGTTTTTTACCTAATATGAAATTGCTATGATTGGTGAAATGTTTAAAATATGTGGAAAGATTTACGGAATTTATTTACTTATTTTTTGAAAATATTAGGCTTTCAATTGATAAACTTAAGTAATTGGCATTGCCAAAATGAATGGTCAAAATTTTAAGGGATATACTAAAAAAAAGTACAAAAGAAATTGTTTATGTTGAAGCAAAAAGAAAGATAAAAATATTTTCTAGAAAATATGTAGCGTATATTATGTTATCAATCTGATTATATAAATGCGCAAATATGTTTGTATTTTGGTATAACACTGAAATCAAATGGAAAACGTGACTTTGACGTCGTATATTATGAGGTGAAATAGATTGTACTAAATATTATAAGCTAGCACTATAAAGTTATGCAAAGAACCGATTGATCCAAATTTCCAAGTATGCATCGATTTTGTCTTCGTTTAGGCTGGGTGCGAATTCTTCCCTTTCTTCCGAAGGCTTTAACATCGTTCATAGTAACCACTGCAAATGAGTACCGATCTAATCTTCGTTGACTGTCAACGTTTCGGTACAATCTTTCCTGAACCATCCTCAGGCCTCTAATCCCACATTCTTGGTAAAATTTTTAAAAAAGCAGAGTTAATCAACTGTGGTAACCTATTTCTAAAACAGTTCAGTTTATATTTTAGTTCTTCGACTCACCAATGGATTTTAAATATGCATTTGTCTGAGTAAATAAATTCTATACATGCATATGAATGGAGCACATGAAAACACTCATTCAATAACTATATATTACATATATATATATATATATATATATATATATATATATATATATATATATATATATATATATATATATATATATATATATGACTAAATGTATGGTGCATATAGAGCAGTAGTACCAGCATCTATTGATGAAACGCCAGTAAGCACGTAACGAATGTGTATATGGGATTAAATATTCTGTTCATGGTGGCTGTGCTACATACGTTTCTCGTTCAATTTGAGCTAATTTGTCACTTGGTACGAAATACAGAATACACAATTGCATGTATACTAGTTCTCTGCATAAATCAATGTATAATTGGTTTACTGTCACAAATCATGTATCCAAGAAAACGGGATCTGCTTATTACATGTAAAGCTTCTGATGGGTTTGCACAACGTGAAAATCGCGACAAATCTAAAATTTCAGATAACCAGTATTATCTACCTTTATAAAGCATTCAAAGTATATCCAGAAAAAAAGTTTTCTTCGAGTAAATTCGAATGAAAATATCATATCATTGTTTAAATTTCCCTGTATACGTTAAAAATAGCCAAGCCAGTAAATAAAATTTATTTAATTGCGATAGCACGTCCAAATAAGGCTCTTTCAAATAGTAAACATACTTGATGCATCTTTGGACTCTTGCTCTTTTTCAAAAAAATAAAAAAAGATATATTCCCCTTATCAATTGGTCATAAGACAATAACTCGTTACATAAATGAAATGGAGCAGTACGTGTTCAATGCATAACATTATGCTAAGTGTTAACACAACCATGAAATGCGACTGTTGTTTTAAACTTTTCACTCACATCGCAGCAGAGCAATAAAGCTTCATACATTAAAAATAAAAAATAAATGAAAAACAGAATAATAATTACAGCTTAGCAACCCATTAAATAGAGAAAATACCGAATTCTATATCATCCTAACAGAAGCACAATCAACTAGCATTATGTTTTACTGAAAACTTCCAAACAAAATTTCTACCTATGATAAGCGAGGCGCCTACATCTAAAACAAATATTTTTTTTAAAGAATGTGAATAGTTTTATTTCAAGTCTTTTGTGTTCTGCATTGTTAAAATTTGGCTTTAATAGTGCAAATGAATCTATTTATATTTGATTTAAATGATGGATTTTCTGACTTAGGTAATAGAAATTTTATTTCAAACGCGAAACGCAGGTATTATCAAACATGTTTCATTGTTTGATATATACGTATGTAATTATATCAAAATTGCATAGGACCTAAGGATTAGATATTAGCATGAAGGTAGTTTAATTTCTAAAGTATTGTTCAACTCTTAATAAATTTGTATATAATTACCTATTTATTTTTAATCAACGAATGCAACAGCACAATTTGTGTTTGAAATTCATCTGTTAAGTATTCAATGATTATTCTGCGTTTATTTTGTAGCATAAAAACAGAGTAAGTACGAAAATTTGAAATTCGTGATAGGAAATACACCTTCGCGATACAACGACATGCATTTTAAATCAGTCCATTTGACTGTTTCTTTAGACACGCCAATTATAAATTAATTTTGCAAAACTGGTGTATTATTAAATGTTCTGCCCTTATGAACAACAAGGCATACAGAACGGAATAAATAACAGTAATAAATCATTGATTCTTTTAAATATTCCAATTTGCGTTTCTTAATTTGTCTGAGTTCTTTTGTTTGTGTGTTATCAAGTATTTAGACTCTACTTTAAATTTTATAATTTTCTATGGGAAATATTTGCATATTTATCCTATATGGAGAATTAAAATTGTCTAGTTCGAGAGTGTTAAAAGGTGATATTTTATATAAGCTGTTTAATCAGTGTTACATTTTTTAATCATTTATTCACTATTAAATACAATAATGACTCATTAAATAATACTGAAATAGAAAGTCCCTGTTGCCTCGCTGTCAAATATTCGGATTCTTAGCTCAATTAATAAGTTGCACTGCGAAAATTAACATAAGTTTTTAACTAGAATTCAAATTTTCTGCCCGACATCGCTGGCAATGAGAAAAGGACCCAAAAATTTAAATCAAAAGCCGCCGCTTTCTAATTTCTGCCTTGGTATATATTTTAATTATTGATTAGTATCATAATAGGACGAAATCGGTCTAATTAAAGAATTAAGTTTCCCATCTTACGCATTGTTTAATAAAAATTTAAAAAAACATATTATTGATATACTATAGTTTGATATCACCTGCCTAGTTGACATGACATGTATCCTAAAATAACCCTTATTAGAAGTTAGGTTCGAATTTTAGGTCAAGTGCGACTCCTAGAGTTTTCACTTTATGCTAACAATGATAAAACTCTGTAGTTAGTACACATTTGGTCCATAAATAAATATTTTATGCAATGCATGATCCAATGTGCGAAGATTAGTAAATGTAAGCGAGAACTAAACGCCACTGGTTAAAGTTTCGGTGGCTGAAAATCTGAGAATTAAATATTGGTGCCAAATGTAACGAAATTGTTCTGGTTTATGAATCACAGTTTCCACTCTACGAAATATTTATATTATTCGAGCAAAAAGTACATAAAAGTACGTCCTGCCTTACATATTAATTTTATTTTTAGATTAATTTCTTGCTAGCATAAGCTAAAGATTGCAACACGTAACAAATGCAATTTATCCATTTGATTGGTTTTGTTCTTATTAGGAACACCTGAAGTACTATGGTGAATATTTCATTAGACTTCCCGAACATATATATAATGAATATATATATATATATATATATATATATATATATATATATATATATATATATATATATATATATATATATATATATATATTGATAGTTTCTACTTCACCATTTTTTTAAATGTAAGAACAAAACAACGTACCTATGGAATAACATATATTAATAAATCTTATTTCTACGAGTATCTACAGCCATTATTCTGAATACGGTAGTATATTTGTTCATCCAATCCCGACTGTACATTTGTTGTAACCAATCCCTGTTATTCTAGCCTTTGTTTTGCGCAATTTAGACCACTACTTTTTTTGCAATTTAGACCACTCCTTTTGCGTAACGTCATTTGGTGTGTCATCGCTTTCATTGTAATTGCGTCCGTAATTGATGTATGTGTCGTATTTTGCGAATCGTTGGCTATTTTTGAAGGCATGTCAGTTATGTCTTTGTTCCAGTCCAATTTAATTTCTTTTTGAATTATTTTTTGCAAGTTTAAGCAGGGCTTCAGCTTATTAATTGCAATAGCTTCAAAAACCAGAAGCATTTTCACTGTTTTTGCCTTGTAGAGAACTGAAAAATTGTTACTACTAACAGAATGACCTGTGAGTAGTACATGTTCGCAAAAATAGCCAACGCTTCGCAAAATACGACACATACATCAATTACGAACGCAATTACAATGAAAGCGATGACACACCAAATGACGTTACGCAAAAGGAGTGGTCCAAATTCATGAATAAGCTTTTGTTAAGGTTAGTCTTGCTTCAACTTGGAGCTTGATAGACATCTTCTAAATAATGAAGTTCTAACCTGCCACCCAGAATCTTTAGGAGCAGACTCCTGCAGACTGAGGAAGTTATATTGAATTCAATTTTTTATTTCAGAATTTAGATTTTTTGTCTGTTTTGGTAGTCAAAAGTGTTGAAAATGGTAGCAATGGCAGTTTACAAAGTAGACCAGTTTCTCTAAGTTTTGTCATTATTAATTATTTGCCAGAATTGGCCGCTCGATCTAGGGTATGTTTGCTTTCGTGTTTGGCACTCATACCACTGCACCGCCTATAATGCACACAAAACACAACTTTTAGTCATATACTAACTTTGTTTGTTTAGATTTGCTCTCAAGTGGAACCTGGTTGGCATTCTTTACGGAATGAATTCAAAAACCCTGCGTCTACGATTTGGCCATAAAGAATAGATTCTATGCAACCAGATAAGTAATGTTGAAGTAAAGTTTTAATGCCAGGATTTTAATTGTTACAAAAACAGAGCAGTGCATAAAGGAGTTCAGCCAATTTGTCATGTGTACCGGTTTCGCCGTTGTTGGGATTTAATCAAGTCTTTGCTCGAAACTTCTGCGACCGGGGCTCGAGCTCAGATTATATATATATATATATATATATATATATATATATATATATATATATATATATAAAAATGAAATCAATATTAACTAAACATTATACAATAAGGCGAAGGCGATTAATAAAATAGACCGATAACTTCCTGGCCGGAAACTCGTCAACTACATGTCGCAATGGTATGAGTGCTGAACTTAGAAGTAAATGTGCCCCGATACGAGAATTTTTTGCGACATATTATGGAAAGAACCTGGAGATTTGGCAAAATAGCATATCTATCTAATGAAAATTTACCATTTATTACCTTATACAATGTTTAGTTTATAAACACTAAAAATATTTGAAATTGTTTCATCAAACTTTTAATTCACCATAAATTACCCAAGTGTTGACATGACGTGTATATAATGTCAAATCGGATGTGGCTAGTTAGAATTAAATGTCTTACGTGTTGACCAACAGGTTTGACTTGAAAAGAAGTCGACTCAAAACGTAAGCCAAATGTAGTAAGTGGCAGATGCAGCGCAATTGTGTGCGTGCTTAAATCAGATATAATTAAGCTCCGGTACGACCGGTGATCACGGCAATTTCTAGCATATAATAAACGAATTCTTTGCAAAACAATTAAACAATAATTGATGGCGCGTGTGGTGGTAGCAATTCTTTAAATCAAGTTTGCGAGGCTGAATTAAACACAAATCTCATTGTATTTAATCAGTCGTCAAACAACATAGCAAAACTACCGCCAGCCGCAACGCACTGACGCGTTTGGACCTTCCTTGATCATCATCAAAGTACGACGGCAAACTGACTATCGAGGATCAAACCATTATATATATATATATATATATATATATATATATATATATATATATATATATATATATATATATATATATATATATATATATATATATATATATATATATATATATATATAAGGAAAACAAAGCTAGATATATGGCTCTCACTTCTAACTGTTTTGCATAGATTGAACTTGACTGGAAATGTCGGCTGCACAATTTCTATGCAGTCACGAACATTAACCGATTGTAAGAGAGAGAGATATATATATATATATATATATATATATATATATATATATATATATATATATATATATATATATATATAGACAATACAATAGGTACGTTTAATTAATTATACCACCACCCGCGCAATACATTATGGTTTAATTTATTGTCTATATATATATATATATATATATATATATATATATATCATATTATGTCCATTGCCTTTGAATATTACACAATACATTTCCAATTAGGAAGAAAAAACACATTAATAACAAAGTGGATAATGGCCATTTATTTCGAGAATAAACTTCGCTCTACAATCTTTCATTTATATACATTCTCGGATTTCATGTGATAATTTGGGTGGCAACAAATATGACTCGGATTTCTATTTCTTGTTTTGGCTGATTGATAAGAGTGTATGCGTTTGTGTCTCTGTGTGTGCGTGTTTTCATATAAAGGTCTTTCACAACGTATTGCCAAGTGAAGTTTGAGATCTGGTCATTATTGTATTGATGGCATGAGAAATAACCATCTGTTCGAATTGTTCCTGTTACGTGTACGAGTGCTATTTTTCCGAGTGTAGTCTTTCGTTTCAACAATTTGCGCAAATTTGTGTTCTTCACTTAGTATCAGCGCAAGTGTGGATTGCAGAGTCGAACGCTCATATTTTTTGGAAATTTCTGTCACCGTATGTGCAGTTGTTTTTTCCTCTTCAGTTTGTTGCCAATCCGATTGAATTAAACGAACATTGGTTGCGCATGTGGTGATAACAATTATTATAATCAAGGTTGCGGTCTTGATATAAACACCTGACCCATTAATTACTTACATATGTCAGTATAAACTAAGAATTGTATAGTGTAGAAAAGGCAATTCATCCAGTAGACTAACCAAGTTACATTAGTTAGTATATAACTGAAAATTGTGTGTAGTGTAGTGTGCGGCAGGATAGCTCAGTGGTTAGAGCACCAGATTCCGAAGCAGACGTGCCCAGGTTCGTATCCTGTCCGCGGCAAATTCTGGCCAGTACTTGATGAGTTCCCAATAAGGACGAAACCGGTCTACTGGATGAATTGCCTTTTCTACACTATACAATTCTTAGTTTATGCTGACATATGTAAGTAATTAATGGGTCAGGTGTTTATATCAAGACCGCAAACTTGATTATAATAATCCGATTGAATGTTTGTTCATTCTAATCGAGGGCCTGTTCGGTCTTGCCTGGATACTAGTAATTGTTGTTGAATTTTGTTATTCGTGGCCAGTCGATTAGAATATCATGCTGATGAAACTTTTGAATATTTAGGTCAGATGCTTGTTGTTTTATAGATCTGCTCTGAACACAAGATCGAGGAAGAACTGGGCTACCTCAGGAAAATTTTTCTAATGAACAACTACCCAGAGCGATTCATTGATGTCAAAATCAGACCACGGCAGATTCGCACTAGAGAGGATACCGTCAAGCAGGTTTTCCTAAACTTTCCATTTAGAGGCGACCTACCACCCTCAATAATTACACGGCGGGTAAATAGAATAAATAAGGAGTATTTTCCCAGGTGCAAAGTTAATATCACATTTCGTACACATAGAATCATGAAGTGGGATGCCAAAGATTAATTTCCAATTCTCTCCAAAACATTCATAGTCTACAAATTCTCATGTTTGTGCGGTAGCACATATATCGGACGTACGAATAAGCAATTGATAAACAGAATCCAGCAAAATTTACCACAGAAATTGATTAAGATAGGCTTGGCACCCTCAGGAAAATCAGCTATTTACGATCATATATCGGAAACGGGGCACGCAGACAATTCGACCGTTTTCTCAATTCTACATAAAGCAAAATCAGAAAAATTATCATTTATTTATGAAGCCTTTTATATAAAACAACAAGCACCTGACCTTAATATTCGAAAGTTTCATCACCATGATATTCTAATCGACTGGCCACGAATAACAAAATTCAACAACAATTACTAGTATCCAGGCAAGACCGAACAGGCCCTTGACTAGCATCATCAAACATTCAATCGGATTGGCAACAAACTGAAGAGGAAAGAACAACTGCACATACGGTGACAGAAATTTCCAAACAATATGAGCGTTCGACTCTGCAATCCACACTTGCGCTGATACTAAGTGAAGAACACAAATTTGCGCAAATTGTTGAAACGAAAGACTACACTCGGAAAAATAGCACTCGTACATGTAACAGCGAACAATTCGAACAGATGGTTAATTCTCAGGCCATCAATGCAATAATGACCAGATCTCAGACTTTATTTGGCAATACATTGTGAAAGACCTTTACATGAAAACAGGCACACACAGAGACACAAACGCATACACACTTACCAATCAGCCAAAACAAGAAATAGAAATCCGAGTCATATTTGTTGCCACTCACATATTCACATGAAAACCAAGAATAAATAAAAGATTGTAGAGCAAAGTTTAGTATTCTAGAAAAAAATGGCCATTATCCACTTTTTCATTAATGGGTTTTTTCTTCCTAATTGGAAATGTACTATGTAATATTCAAAGGCAATGGACATAATAATGATACAAATATATATATATATATATATATATATATATATATATCATATATATATATATATGTGTGTGTGTATGTGTGTTTGTGTGTGTGTGTGGCGAAAGATACAAACAGCTAATGTTCGTGACTGCATAGAAATTGTGCAAACGACATTTGTAGTCATGTTCAATATATGCGAAACTGCTAGAGGTGAGAGCCGCATATCTATCTTTGATTTCCATATAATTTTAATGCGGTTTCATTCCCAATTGGCAGTTTGACGTCCTACTCTGATGATGATCATGGAAGGTCGAAACGCGTCAGTGCATTGCGGCTGGCGGTAGTTTTGTTATATTGTTCGACGACTGGGTAAATACAATGGGATTGGTGTTTACTTCAAGCTCACAGAATTGATTTTAAAAATTCTTGGCAATTTTGAAACCGGTCTGATTGGTTATTTTCGTTTGCTACCGTTTGCAATGTTAAATTCATGTGGACATCATACATATATCTATATGTATGTATATATATTTATATGTATATATATGTAATTCTATATATATATATATATATATATATATATATATATATATATATATATATATATATGCTTGTGTGTTTATTTGTGTGTTAATTTCTCAGTTTTATGCATGCTGATTTCAGAAACAATTTGGTTGCAGTGAAATACCTGGTCGCAGCAAACAGTACCTAAGGAGTTCCAAATTGAGGTTCAACCGGTCTACTGGAAATATGCCTTTGCTTTCTGATACAATTCTTATTTTATTTTGGCAAAAAAAACATGTTACCACAACCCTGCCCTTACATTGAATTAAATCCAACTTATGCAAGTCGCATGCTGTTAGTTTTCTAATGTCTGGTCATCAGTGGCTTATTATAATTTCAGGTATTAAAAAATACCGAGTAAGTACAACATGAAAGAAAGGCTAACCAGAAATGTCAGTTGCTAAATTATTTCAAATTGGTTTTTTCGATAACGTATTATCTGAAATCTTTACTTATTATAATCATTTCAAACTAATTTTAATTTTATTATAATCAAGGTTGCGGTCTTGATATAAACACCTGGTCCATTAATTGTATAGTATAGAAAAGGCAATTCATCCAGTAGACCGGTTTCGTCCTTATTGGGAACTCATCATGTACTGGCCAGAATTTGCCGCGGACAGGACTCGAATTCTGGCCAGTACATGATGAGTTCCCAATAAGGACGAAACCGGTCTACTGGATGAATTGCCTTTTCTATACTATACAATTCTTAGTTTATATTGACATATGTAAGTAATTAATGGGCCAGGTGTTTATATCAAGACCGCAACTTTGATTATAATAATTGTTATCACCACCCGCGCAACCAATGTTCGTTTAATTTTAATTTTCATTTAATTTTTAGTACATAATGTAATCAATCTTATTTATGCAATGGAGCATTTAATGAGAAATGCAACACTGGTGTAAAATTGTCAAAATTTACGAGTGCCTTTACAAATTAGATTACGCATGGAGAATTTTGTGACAAATATCTTATAATTGCTGTTGATAATTCAATTTAGCTTTAACAATGTAAATTTTGTTTCATTATATGTATCCGTTCCTTTAGATATCCCGGCTATTACACCTAAGCATCCTTTTATAATTATCATTGAATTTCATTCATAATATAGAGCAATTGTATATAAATTTTATCTTCTCAATCCCCAATAATGACATTCAAATTGTTTAGTAGTTTTATTATAACTGGAGTAAAGATTGCTTCGACATGAGCCTATATTCTTTTTGCCTAACGGCCCAATGCAAGCTATATCGAAGTAGCATAGACTATACTGATTAGCGTATTTGCTTACCTGACCTAGTAAAAGTTTTGTAAAATATTCAAAGTTTTCTTGTTTCTCTGTCGCATCCTATCGCATGAAGGATGTTTCGTCCAATAGTATAGAGTTAGGTGAAATCGTGGCATCATCGTATCAAGAGTAAATATCGCAAAGCCTATCCAATTGCTCGGGTGGCGGTCACAATTCCGTAGATAAATATTTAGCTTGACGTAAAGAAAATGCTTACACGCTTTAATTTACTGAAATTTATTTTAGGTTATATTCTGTTTTAGTTTGCCTTGTCATCAAAAGTATGAAAATCTAACTCGTGTCATCATCAAAAATAAACACAACATATTTTTTCTACGTTTGCTAAAGGAGCACGGAGAATGTACTAATTAAAACAAATTAAGGTAAAGATATAAAGTGTCATTGATTACAATCACAGAGGAAATATTAGGAACTTTTTTTTAAATACGTTACCTTTTATTACATCAGGCGTAATTCAGCCTAAATTTGTAAATTTGTTAATCATGAATATTAATATAAATTTTAAATAACTATAAAAATCCTTGCTGATATAACCTTTAAACAATTATATTGCACAAAACCCATTTATAAATAATTCATAAATTATTTCTCTATTTATTCAAAAATTTTCATTAATAAATTATGTTATATATATATATATATATATATATATATATATATATATATATATATATATAATATTTTGAGAAATTAAAACACTTTGAATAAGTTTATAAGGAATAATGGTCAGTGTATTTCATGAATACTGAATTCAGCTATATAAATAAGTTTTTGCTCTATTATTTGAATGACTGCTGGACCGATTTGGTTTTTAGTCAATTTATTGAATTGCACATTGCCTAGCAGATAAATATATGCTCCATCTTGAGCAAACTAGATGAATACATAATGGGTCAGAGTATATTCTACAAATGTTATGTGGATGAACTATTTTCTTCCTCCAAGACGCAGTAGATTAATCCGAAATAAAACCAGCAAACACAGCGATCCAGAAGTGAAATTCTCATTGTTATTGGGGAAATGAAACAATTACCCCCTCTTCGCTGTCCAACCCACTCGAGAAAAGAACAATGCTTCGATACTAGCAATACATAAAAACCAGCGGTTACTTGCTTTCACCTTAATTAAAAGAATAGTGTAAAAATCCCACAGAATAACTCTGATTGACAGCCTCATAAACCTCAAAGGGAAGATCTACCTTGACACGAGATTGTCGTAGAGCTAGGCCTCCTGCGAAAAATGCTAATAATGAAAATCTATTTTGGCTACAGATGCCAACATCAGAATGCATCAATCTCATATTGCAGATAATATCACCACAAATGCGTTTACGTTTACGATTTTTATATGACCTGCAGGCCTCAATATATGCACATTGATTAAGTCAAACCGCTAAAGAAAACTTCCTCAGTAAAAATGCTAGCATCCTCCTTGGCACACATGCAATCATAAGGATGGATGTCAAGGAACAAGTGCTATTTCTCCACAAATAATTCATACTCTTTCACTTATGTACGAAAAAGCAATTTTCTACAGAATCTAACAAAATTTACTGAAGGAATTAACATTTAAATGTCTGGCAACGTCAGGCTATTCAGCATTTTCGGAGCACAAATTTGAAATGATCGGAAATTAAAATTAACAATTTTCTAATCTCAAAAAGTTAATAAGAGTGAAAAATTTTTAAACATACACGAAGTGTTTTATATATAAACCGACAAAAACGAGATTTAGAAAATTGAACTGACAACGAATCGTACAAGCTAACAGCAATAATATATTTTAGACAAACCCGATCATCAATTAAACTAGAATCAACAACCATTTAACTCAGTTGACACAAAATTGTAGCAAAAAGAGCTGCAAAACCGGGCTCGGCGTCCAAACAAACGCATCCATGATTAGAAAATAAAATGATTGAACATTACTGCGTCTTCACTGGCCGTATTGTTACCAGGTGGGACAAAACACATGTGACACAATGTGCAACATACACGAAAACAAATCGTACACGAAAAAAACAACTAATATATAATTTGTCCAGACTTGCTCGTTAGTCAAACACTAGGTATAATGCATAAATGCACATAGTCACTAAGCATGCAATGTTCTACAATCAATTGTTAATTTCAGTTGTGACCAGAAGGATAAACCATAGGCAGCATGAACGGACTCATCAGTTGGAGCCGGTATTACGCCCTTTAACCACAATATATTTGGGTGAAGAATGTGGGATAATAGGATGGTACAATCTCCTAGACGAATGTTTAAACCTGCAATAGTGAAGCTAACATAATATAAAGTCTACGGCAATGCAACTTCAACGCTAACTTATAATTATAATATATTTATATATATATATATATATATATATATATATATATATATATATATATATATATAATATTTATACCGAGTCTGTAAAGGATACTAACACTATGGCTATTGTGTTAGTAACCGATACCAACATTATTGTACCGAAAAGGTACATGGTACTAACACTGGTTTCCGAGTCGGTACATGGTACCAACATGATGGATATCAATTTATGCTATAGTTCACCGAAATTGAGAATTACAACAATTTCTAAACACCAGTTACTCCAGTCACAACTGAACTAATTTGTTACTAGTTTTGCACCACCTAATACATACTTGCATATATATTGGTTCTCCGCAAAAAACAGTATTCAAATGTTAATTTGTTGCAAATAAAGAAGGCCTCATTCGCGTAATGACACAAGAACCATCGTGTGTATAACTGAAAAATGGTAATTTCTTATGTTAAGTCTACGAAAAGTAATCTGACCGCTGCCCATTATAAATATACTCTCAGATTTGGTAGTGAATTTGGCGTTTTCTGATTTAAGAAGCGCGGTTCATAGCAAAAGCGGCCCGTTGTGATGATTGAATTATCACTTAAAGGACACTATAAACCATTTGAATGAGTGTAAGAAAACTCTATCGTCTGAAAATGAATAGCAGAAGAGTACAATAAAATATTAATTTATTTCATTTACTAAAATTAAAATTTGATTTATTCCGTGGTAGCATACTTTTAGGGAATGGATAGAGATATTTATATTAGTGCTGTTTCATGTAGTAAGTGAAAAATACAATAAATATTATTGAAAAATCAGATGGATTTCGACCTAATAAAACATTTATCAATTACTTTCCTGTTTTCCCGTGGTTTTGAATCGAACCGGATCGTATTCGCGTTAGGGTTATCCAGTTCTTCTATTGCGCAATCCATGCTGCACAAAACATGCAGATTTCAATTCTGTGCCAACATATTTTTTGTGTGTGCCTAAATGGTGGATACTATTCGACGTCGCTTTCGACCTAATGTCAAACAAAATCATTCAAGATGTGTCGTTATTAAACAGAAACCTTGTCAGTTAGGGAAGCGGTTTTGAACATAGATATAAACGCAGGATTTAATTGAGTTTATGTTGATATGTAATGCTTAAATAAATGCCGCGGTACACGTCCTTAGTACGTGAGAAAGCACGACAATTTGCGACGGAACTCATTGCCGGTTTAAAGTAATTTGTTCAAGGTAACCCTAGGAAGACTTACTACGAAAATACATTTGAAAATATAGCAAAATGTTGGTTTTCATTACCAGAAGTCGATGTGTCTGAAAATATTCTATCTGCAGCTGCTCCTCGACAGTATGTAGGTTGGTTTTTCAAATCAAGCTTGTCCTTTGAATGAATTTCCACTTCGTCTTGTGGTTTTGTAATTATTGACTTTTCAATCGCGTCCTTTTTGATGTCGTTGCTTCTATTGTCATCAGCCACTACATCTGTTATGTTATGCCTAGTCTTGTCGGAATTGTCCACCTCCATTCCGCTTGCGTTTATTGTAAGGCTTTTGCGGTTGCCAGTGTCCATCTTCTTAATATGTACAAAAGCCTTATTTTGAATGTGTTTTACATTATGATACTTTTTTCGGTAAGCGATTCAATTGCACCAGTTCTGTAAATTAAATCAAGATTAAAGACATTGTGTTGAAAGCAGTGTCATAAGTTATCATACCTGGGAATAATGCCAAAAATATTTATAAAAAGAAATTAATGTAAGGCAAAATATAAAAGTGATCATTTTATTTAAATAATGATATCTGTAAATAAAGCTAATTTAAAATTATATATATATATATATATATATATATATATATATATATATATATATATATATATAAGGGTCAACGTCATACCAAAGTGCATACTTTATTAAATTATTAAAAATATTGACTTTATGTAAATTCAATAAAATTAAACTAATTGTTTAAAAATGTAATATATACGTTACATACATTATTAATTGAGTAATTTACTATTACTTTAAAAACTGACCAAAAATTTTATCACAGCAAATATTTCACATTAAAACGCTAACCATGTTAGACATTGAAATTTACAATCAATTATTTGATATAACTGTCACTTAGTATGGCAATTTGTGCTAATGCATGCTCGACGAATTTTGATAAATTTAGCATTTTAGAAGACAGAATTGAATTGAGTTTAAATTGAAAAATTAAATGTAAATTTGGGAAATGACAGCAAGTATTGGTAATTAAAATTAAAGAAATCTTAATTGTGTACTTAATTTCGAATTTGGACCAACTACGAAATTAGTTAACGAATGACCGTGCGTTACAAAATTATTATAATATAATGCAGGTTATAAGATTGTAGCTTTAGAGATAAGATAAGATAGATGATGTTCACGTGGACCGAGATTAGGATTAAATCATATGTAAAATTAAGTTGACAAAGTAAATATCTTTATCATGCTACAATGATTTCAACAGTATGTAGATTTACGATTACGAAAGATATGCTGTGTGTAAGATAATTGTCAGTAACGAATTTTCACTTAATGCATTAACAACTAGTGCAAATTCGAATACTATTAACTATCTAGAGCTTGAGCAAGATAAACGCCGCTTTAAATTATTCAGTTCAGTAGCACATTTCCTATTATATAAGAACAAATATTTGCGCAAGTAACGTGTAAAATATTAACTAAAATCTCGTATGTGTTCTCACATGTATGTTGTGAGTATACGCGAATGCATATGATATTCATCTGTAAATCCAACACCAAGAAACTAATTTGTTTTTCAATTTATGGAGCTATGAATATGTCTTTTCTGCAGTTTACACCGTAGTTAATAAATGAATTGACTAAGACTATTTTTGTGTTATTTAACTAGGTGTTGTATTATTTATCGTGTAGTCACGATTCATAACATAGTATTCACATGAACAAAATATTAATTAAATAATAGATATTTATACTAATATAATTTATTATTAGCAGTTGTGATTACTTGTCTGATTGATAAGCAAAATATATGTATAGATGTTAGATATATCATTTAGAAAGTTTACGGAAAGCAATATTTTAAATAAATAAAATTTTATCAGAAATGGACAAATTATCATTTGTCAAATAAAGTTTAAGTTTTGTGTAAAATGGTATCTTCATTATGGTCTCGTGATAGTTGGTATCGCAAAATCATTTTGCATGTATCTGACAATATTGATAAATAATCCCTGTGAATATTTAACAATTTGCGCTTTTAATTCGCTATTTGATTCAATATTTTTGTGAATCAAACCAATATAAATTAATTCAATTTCTTAGTATAAGTTTACAGATGAACAAATAGATGTTTAACAAATAAAAAACATTATAAAATGCCATTTAATTTAATGTTTTATGATAATTTGTCTTTGGCTATATCATAAAACATTTATGAGAATATTTCACAAACGATTTGATTACGTCTAAAGCATTTATTTTTATTCTATTTTTTTGAATGACTATTTAAAAAAAATCTTAGTGGTTTTAATTAATAGAAGACACACTTAGGGCAACGGCCAAAAACGTTATGTATATTTTATCGGTGAAAACTGTGAAATTGGCATATGTACGATGAAATGACATATCAATAAAATTAATGAATAAAATTCTGTACAAAATATATTTTATACAGTTTATCTCTTTTTTGCACCATTTCCATCTTTCAAATTTGTTTTAGCAACTTTTCTAACTTCCTTCATTTATGTTGATTTATATTTTCGCAGTTGCGAAGAGCTAAACTTTATTCATTACTATATAATTAGTTGCGTACCAAGAGCCAAAGCCAGTGCAATAAAAGGCATAAGGCATTTGCACACATAGTCTCTGCTTATTGTGTACAAATATTTATGTTCTGGCACAATAACACAAACTTAGTGATAATTTGGCATATGCAAGGCTTGACAAAAGGAAATATTTTGGATTTTCAACCTGTTTGTAAATCGTGACATGGCACCTTAAGTTTTCGTATTTTATCTAGTAAACTTTTGAATGTTGATGGATCTTTACACTTTATTTTGCAAATTACATTTTGTCGCACTCCTCATGCTTGTTATTGTTTGCACATATCTATTTTGGCCTTTATTTTAAAAAAATTGTTTTGTTGTCCGGTTTCAACTAAAATTTGTCGTATTTCAACCGATGTTTTATAAATCGTGACCGAGCACCTTAAGTTTGAATATTTATCAAATCAACTTTCGAATGTTGATGGTTTGGAAACACTTAGTTTGTAAAATTCTAAATTGTCACACTCCCCAGACTTGTTATTGTTTACGCGTATCGATTCTTTGCCATTATGAAAATATTTTGTTGAGTTGACCGGTTTAATCTAAATTAACTGATCATACATAAAGCAGCATTGATTGTTTAATTATATTATTGACCTGACAAAGCTCTAAGTTCTTACTATCATCACTTAGTATTGCCGTTTCTGGATAATGTAAATTGTTTGACTATTAAGGAAGGCTAGTGTGCTGAGAATGTGGTCCCAAATGGTAGGCGCCCCGTTTGTTGTCAACTTTACACGACTGACAAGTAACACTTCTATATTTGATGCTGATATTCATGAGGAGACAATGCAATATCTTTTTAAACAAAATTGGTAATAAATTATTTATGGGATTTCCAACACTTCAAGAGCGCATAACATTCCGCGAGGTATACATAAAGTGCAACGAAATTTACTGCGGTCAAAACTAATATAAGTTGCTGCCATTTATTGACTAACCATTTACCCAAATATGCTTTCCATAATTTTGATTTTCTAGCTGATATAAATTGAATTAAATTTTATTTCCACTAGAATTTTAATGAATCAACACATTAAGGAAATCTTGAAACGAAAATAAGTAGAAATTTTTTATACGAACAAAAATTTAAAAAATATGTGCTATCGAAAATAAAATGGCCTGGAACACGCGCAAAAAAAGAAGAAAGGATTTTTAGAACCCAATGGAGTTCTAAATGGAAAAATATAATTAAAAATCCAAAGCAATGTGATGATAATTTAATTCACTTCAATAATAATATTTTCATTTATATCTTGGGCTTTTGGTAATTAATAAGAAATTTGTAAAATTAATGACGCTTGCATAGAAATTAGTTATAGTTTATGCCCGTTTGGCCATAATTCTTCGGAACTAATAATTGTAACTATAGTTAGATTAATTTAATCTTTGCGTATCTATGAATCAGGTAGACGAAAGAAACTAATATGAAAAAAGAACGACAAATGCAGAACAACGTTTAGAGAAATAGAAATGAAAGGTAAGAAAAGGAACGTATGTAAAGTAAATTCCTTAAAATAATTCAAATTTGTCAGATACACATAACACGGCGGTGCTCTATCTCTATGTGATATTTGCAGCATTCTGACCAAAATTCAATAATTTTAAAAAAATTCCAAATTGAAAACACCTGTAAATTTCCTATTATTTTCGAACAGAGAATTACAGGTGCATCCTGTCTCATTTATATACTGCGCCAACATAAACAAATCTCTATTTTATATTGGATTTAAATATTCTGTTATATGGCTCTTCCTAATACTTATTAAAAATCTAAATTAATGGAATAACTATATAAGGCTCAAACATTTTTCAACGAAATAATTTATGAAGAATCGTTTTATCTAATTAAAAAGCCGAACTATATTTTTTGTATATGCATTTTCTGTCACATGACCGATTTAAAGTAAATAATCACTTCCTAAAGGCATAGTTAGGTGGTCTAGTTTCATGTTATTGTGCGGAAACTAGTTTTTATTCAATCACGTAATGGATCCGTCATAAGCATATCGTCTGATAGGCAATTAAATTGCCAAATCAACTGAACGATCTTTCCTCATTTTATTAAAACACCTGAATTATGGCATCACAGTTAACAAGTTAGTCGATTAATTAGAATATAGGTGTGTATTTATTGTTCGACACGCCATTCTTAGCCCACACTGGTGGTAAACCCCGAACATGTGGCGCATAAGAACATGAGATTTGGTCACATATCGAAGTTTTTCACTGTCATTCTTTCTTAAATTAATTAAAATTCAAGAGTATTTATTTTGTAATCCAGATCAATATCTGACCAAAACTTCCACGGTCTTGGGGTCATAAAGCCGTACAAATAATCTATAATTTATCTATTTTATTTTTTCTATTATAAAAAATGTCATTGATTGGTGTATTATAGATTATAAATCTTCGTATGATAAATAAACAGGAAACATTTAGTAAAATGGCAGGCATGATTTAGTGGTGCAAACAGCTCGTGGTAATCTCATGTTGCTGCTCAAAATAATGAATGGAAAATCTATAATAACGTTGGTGCGGTGGTGACGAATTCGGCTATTGGCACGAGTCTACTAAGGGTGAGTTGCAAAATATGGTACAAATTATGATGTTATGAAGGATTTATCCTGCAATTACGACGTTATCAAAGGCTATATTGACTTAGTGCTGCGGACTAAAAATTTATTTATTTTACCCGTTCAGGCTGAAAGTAAAACGCTTATTATTTATCCGATGTATGATTAACATGCATTAAGAATTAAAAGCTTTATTTAATTTATAAAAAATCGAAGTTTAATTAAAAAATCTTTGAGAATTAGTATATATATATATATATATATCATGTGGGTGTGTTTATGTATCTTATGCATAGGTATATGTAAAGTTTTAGTTACTGAGGGGTGAGGGGCTGGATCAACACTCAGGTTCCCTAAATACGAACCCAATGCATAATTAGAAATGGGGATAAAACGATTCATTAAGGAATTGATAGTTCAAATTAATCACTCACGAAATAAAAACGTGGATACTCTACATCTTTACACATTATTTGGAAATTTGTCTTTTGGATTGGACACTACTGAAGCCTTTGGTATTTGGATGATATATTATTGATCTAGAGCCCTGGTGCTGATGAAGTTTTTAAATTTCTTGAATATAACTAATCGAGTGCATGATCTTCAATTTAACCTCAAAGGGAATCATCATGCGAATTGGCATATTTTGAATCCAACTTAACTATAAAGGTTGCGGTCTTGATATAAACACCTGACCCATTAATTACTTACATATGTCAGTATAAACTAAGAATTGTATAGTGTAGAAAAGGCAATTCATCCAGTAGACCGGTTTCGTCCTTATTGGGAACTCATCAAGTACTGGCCAGAATTTGCCGCGGACAGGATACGAACCTGGGCAAAACTTGATGAGTTCCCAATAAGGACGAAACCGGTCTACTGGATGAATTGCCTTTTCTACACTGTACAATTCTTAGTTTATACTGACATATGTAAGTAATTAATGGGTCAGGTGTTTTTATCAAGACCGCAACCTTCATTATAATAATTGTTATCACCACCAATGTTCGTTTAATTAACTATAAAGGGTCAGACATTAGAAAGAGACAATTTTAGGAGGGATACTTGCTCGGGAATCCATCTTAATTTTCGAGAATTTTGTCCTAAATTTCACCTTTTAACTGTTCGTTTCTTTTCAAAACTCTTAGTGAGTTGAACGCTTATTAATAGGCTTCTATTTCCTTTTCCCATGTTACTTACAATTTCGTTAAATATTTTTTTACATTTGCTTGTCTAATTGTCACATACTTCATTTCATATCTTAATTAAGCCTTTTTGTTTTGCCCACATAACTCTGATAAAACAGCATTTCAATTGCTAAGAATAGAAAATTAGTCTGACGCGCTCAAAGGCTAAATTAATGTCTACTGAATTCAGTTTCATTTAGATGCATGTACATATGTATTAATTATGTTTAACAGAGTCTTTTTAATTGGGAATACACTCATGCACTTGCGTGATTAACACCTATTTAATGACATGACATCATGTGCTATTAAACAAGCAAATCCTAAGTAAAATTTGAGTGAAATTTGAGCAAAATTTTACATGTGCATGGCTCGTTCTGATTTCTAATTTTATCACTTATAATGGCATGATGTTCTGATAAGTTTATCTGATTTATTGGGCTCCCCTCCCCTCCACTCAAAAATGTGATGTCGACCTAACTTACATTATCTAAAATGGTTAGTATAACACAAATAGTCTAGTGCATGTTAATGGTAAATTCATTTTCAACCACTTCAGTTTCATTCAGTTGGATGAACGTAAAGGTTTTGGATATATATACGCACGCACACGTGACACGCAAATATCTACTTAAATTTCAATCTTAAGTATAAATAATGTGAGCTAATGAAATATCGTGCTTACTACATCAGTTTGCTTATTAAAACGTGTGATGATGTGTGGAGTGAAGAAGGTGATAGAAAACGATTGCCTGAATCTCTTCAAGCAAGAAAACAACTGAAATTTGGCTAGCGTCAGCCAAAACAACGATCAGGTAAAAGTAATAAATCCAGTTTCGCAATTTTTAATTCTTTTAATAATGCAAGTAATGGGCTTTCCCGCGTTGCCCACCATAAAATATCTGCGAAATCTTATGGAAATATGCCATATTATACAACAAAAATGATCTTACGCATAGCATAGCAATATTATTGAATAGCCTAATTGAAATGAAACAATAGATAAGAACAATTTCTACCTCAAATATGACTTCATAACTGGATTTTATATTTAGTCCATAGTTCTATAAACATATACAGTCCTATTTATTTTACAAGATTTTAGCTCGCAGACATCTGTGAAAAGCCTCTATATTGCACATACTATTCTGTCTATCACAGCAACTACGTAGTATAAACCTGCTTTTTAAAGCATATATATATATATATATATATATATATATATATATATATATATATATATATAACCTTTGGATGGTTAAAAATACTTTTTAAACATTTTAACAGACAGAAAGGGTTGCTCAATTTTTGTCCTACACAGCGTAAATTTAGAAAATAAAAAGTCCTGTATGGTAGGACTACGGTAAATTCTACGTTGAAGTAAATGTTAATTGCGAATTTAAACTAACTCCATTGCTTATTGTTTACATATTGATGAAATTCATATAAAATGAACAAAAAGGGTGAGTTTACATTAATATATGTGCGTCAAATGAGGAGGAATCGGTTATCCAATATCTGCTCATGCATAGTATATTCTTGGTTTTCAATTTATTTCTAATGGTAGGAGAAAATGTAAAATAATTTCTATTTCGGCGAATCCTTTACCTTTCTTTTTCCAGATTCTGTTTATACATTGGGCATGATGCTTTCAAACATCGTCAAAAAGAATTTAGGTTAACATGTGTTTTTCTCATAGCGTGATATTTAATTATGTTAGGAAAATTCAAACAAAATTAAATAAATAAAACTGAATTATAACACAAACTAGATATCAAACTGTAATTAAAAATTTTCTTGACCAAATATTTTTTTAGAGAACATGTTACATACTAGCAGCTACTATTATATATTAAACCTTTTCTTTAAGTCATACAATAAATGGCGCAATGAAATGCTTTTTTTAATTTTGGACACAAAAATGCCTGAATTTGGAGTACAAGCTTTTATGTAAATTGCCATTATGATGCAAAAAATAATGACGAATAGTACAATGCTTTATTAAAATTAAACTAATGTATGCATAAAATAGAAATAAAAGTAGTTCTTGCTACTTTAATCCACTAACTGAAATGAATTGCAATAGAAATTGTTCACTGACCTCTTTATAAATGCACATAAATTTAGGTATTTTGTAATGAAAGTGAACAGCTTATATGTTTCAAATTTAAAGATACGTATTAAGAAAGTATGTATTGTAAACAATGTCAGTTGAGGACATATTGTTAGCTTTAAACTGAAGTGCCAAGTGCTCTATTGAGTGCGTTTAATGCGTAACTTTTAAGTATGTCGTTTTTGCACAAGATTGCGTACATAATTGTGCACAAATTATACCTTACGATTATAAAAGATGGATCATCTTCAGTTACTACATAAAAATGATAATGTTTTGAAAAAAAATCGTTGCAGTGCCTTATGATTTTGAGTAATAAATTTATCTCATATCATCGTTCGTATATACACAGTCATAGATAAATATTATATGAATTACAGCAAAGTTTGTTTATTTAAACATGTACTTATGTTAAATAAGCATTGGTTGTGCGCGCGGTGATAACAATTACTAAAATCAAGGTTGCGATCTTGATATAAAACTCTGATCCATTAACTACTTACATTAGTCAGTATAAATTAAGAATTGAATAGCGTCATTATTGGGAACTCATCACGTACTGGCCAGAATTTGCCGCAGACAGGGCTCAAAACTGGGCAAGTCGGCTTCGGAATCTGGAGTTCATGTCATCACTATCAAAAAACCTTTGCATAAGGTAGTAAATACAAACTTTCTAATAGACATGTTTCACCTTTATTGAACACTCTGTTAATAAAACGTTCTGCAGCAACAAAATATCGGAAAAGGAAGCACCTTTTAGTTTTACATAATTTGTGGGCTCTGCATTGGAAATCAAAGGAAATTCATAAGTTGGTACAAAACGGAAAATTGCATAAATCAATCACCCGCGCAAACAATTATTGTTAAATTGTATTGCCTATATATGTATATTTGGCGAAAGCTGCAAACAATTAATGTTCGTTACTGCATAGAAATTGTGTAGCCGACATTTCCAGTCAAGTTCAATGTATACAAGACTGCTA
This sequence comes from Eudiplozoon nipponicum, assembly GCA_029291075.1. Taxonomy (NCBI): domain Eukaryota; kingdom Metazoa; phylum Platyhelminthes; class Monogenea; order Mazocraeidea; family Diplozoidae; genus Eudiplozoon; species Eudiplozoon nipponicum. The sequence goes on from JAQBSW010000144.1 coordinate 222,541, forward strand.
GAGGTGAAAGCCGCATATCCAAATTTGATTTCCATATATATATAATGCGGTTTGATCCTCGCTAGTCATTTTGCCGTCATACTCTGATAAGGATCATGGAAGATCGAAACGCGTCAGTGCGTTGCGGCTGGTGGTAGTTTTTTTATGTTGTTCGACGACTGGTTAAATACAGTGGGATTGGTGTTAACTTTAAACTCGCAAACTTGATTTAATGAATTGTATAAATGCGCGGCTCCGTTTGGAGAATGATTAGTTACATGACCTACAACCATATTTCTTGTTATCAGTCACATTCAAGTGCAATTTTGACTCTTTCGAGAGGTACTAAATCAAAATGAATCGTGTCTAGTATAAGGGTTTCACATTTTGAAGTTTGACTGTGTATGAAATTTAAAAAAAAATATTACAGAAATATTTTGATATGTTAATAATGGATTCAGGGCTTATATTATATCTACTGGACGAATTTCTTTTTCTACATTATTCAATATTTACTTTAGACTGAAAAAGTAAATGATCTGAACGGAGGTTTTATTATTATTATTATTATTATTATTATTATTATTATTATTATTATATATATACATTATTATTATTATATATATATTATTATTATTATTATTATTATTATTATTATTATTATTATTATTATTATTACATATTATTATTATTATATATTATTATTATTATATATTATTATTATTATTATATTATTATTATTATATTATTAATAATATATATATATTATTATTAATATTATTATTATACTTATTATTATTATTATTATTATTAATATCATAATTATACTTATTATTATTATTATTATTATTATTATTATTAAAATTATTATTACTTATTATTATTATTAAAATTATTATTATACTTTATTATTACATATATATTATTATTATTTATTTTTACTGTTATTATTATTATTATTATTATTATTATTATTATTATTATTAATAATAATATTATTATTATTAATATTGCTATTATTATTATTATTAATATTATTATTATTATTATTATTATTATTAATTTTTTTATTATTATTATTATTAACATTTATTTCAATATGATTAGCATAAATTTACACAACTTTTAACTGACATTCGACAAATTCGTAATACATTTTATATTCTTTCGCATAGAATAATGTCTTGTTTCTTTAAAAAAGTTACATATATCCTAAATGGCTCTAATTTTCATTTTAAACAAAATATAAATGCCTCATTATATTTTTAAATGTCTGTATTAATTATGATGGATGAAATAGTTTATTTTTTACACCAACCTTTTATAAATCCAACATGATTATGAAGTGAGAAATGTTTTATTTGAACCAGAACGATCTTAGAAAATTCCATAAGATCCAAATAACACAAAAAATATAAAAAGCGAATTAATAATCAATAAAAATTTTCTTTAAGTTTAAATTAAATGCGAGCGTTTCTTGCTTTCATTCTGTTAATAATGATAAAATGATATAATTTATGAAGAACGAATTGTGGTACCTTATAGATTTATAAATTCTAACGTGGATTATGAAGAAAATGTAAAATGATAAAATGTTTTTATGTTAATTATACTATTAATTTTCACTTTTTCAACAAAAGCGACATTCAAATTTGACTTAAACGAATGAGATTATTATTTCATTAATGAACATCCAATTCGGTTTCGCTATTTAAGAGTAAATCCTATAATATCAGTTTTCAGTTTAGTTCTCAGTGATTAGTCATTAAATCATCAGACCTTTCGCTGTTTTCAAGTCATTTATAACAAATGTTGATTCTGCCGTAGAATAATTTATTTCTAGACTACCTTTATACGCGGAAAATCAATAGTACATCATATTCTCTTGCACAGAAGCATACACCTAATAAATTTTTCAGATTGATCAAGGTGTATATTTTATAATGTAAATTAAATGTATTGCATTATTCATATTTTACTTAATACTAGGTCGACTAATTCAATTGAAATCAATTCTGATTCGACTATTTTATTGCTATTGCAAGAGAAGACTTTTAACTATTTTAATCCAAGCATTTAAGTTTCAGATAAAAGATAAATGTTTTAATAAAGCTAACTTGATATTGTTTATCTGCATATGCCTCCTCTGCTAATGAGCTATTTATCTAAGCTTGTTTCCATATTTAATGTGCAAATTAATTACTTTTCTAGCAATGTACATTAGATGTAATGTTCTATATTATGAAAGCAAGCCTGTTATTTCGTTACTTTTCTTTTGTTTTTTAAATTCTTGTACTTCTAAACTTTGACATTCTAAAATGAAAAGTAAAAACAATAATTGCCAAAAATTATTAAAAATGAAATTGTCTAATCCATTTCCAAATTAATTTTTGCTATGAAAATAATTGTTCATAATAAGGAACGCTTCCTCGTAATGTTACCTTTGAACTCCCTATTCATTGTTTGTGCACCACGAGTTAACAACAGATAAAGATCGAATAGCAATTTAATTACATTTGTGTTTGTAAAGTTAACCTGTTATTTATAAAACAGGCCGGAACATTTATTTTGCATTTTACAATAACGTCATTTTTCATGCAAAAGGAAGTTAATGAAATAACAATTTAGTATTAAGTAATTAAATGTACACTGATTGCACGTACCCTGATAAAAAATATTGAAATCTAGGTTGTGAGCTTGATATAAACACCAGTCCCATGAAGAATAAATTTTTCAATACAGAATAAGCATCGTATAGTTTAGTAAAGGCAACTTATCCCGTAGATTTTTTGTAGATATTCGAAAATCTTCACGTAATGCTCAAAATTTGCTGCGGACGGGGCTCCAATCTCGGAATATCTGCTTTAGAAACCCAGAGGCTAAAGTAAGAGACATCGAAGTAAACGCTCTTTGGTTGGAACCTGTCCGCGGAAAATTATTGACAGTACGTAAAGAGTTTTCAAGATAGACGAGACAGGTATACTAAAAGAATTGCCTTTTCTACACTATAAGATGCTTAATTTATACAGAATAATTTGTACGTTACGAGAGAAACCATTTTTCTTCGTGTTTCAGTGTGTTGTGGGCAGCATTGTGCCACATACACGTTTTCGAAATAATTTGTTGTCATATTTTAAGACTAATTAGTGAATATTTTAGATGCTGCCCTATAAAAAAATGTTCTTTTTATAATTAATATTCGAAAAGTTAAATTTATTAGATTTTAAACTGTCCCATCAGGAAATCATCAGAGTACGATGACGAACTGTCTAGCGAGGATCCTACCGCATTTCATATATATGGAAGGCAAAACTAGATATGCAGCACTGACCTATACCAGATTGGCATACATTGTGCTTGACTGGAAATATCGGCTGCACAATTTTTATGCAATCACGAAAATTATCAGTTTGCAGCTTTTGCCACACACACATATATATACGAAATGCAATGAAACAAATATTGATTTCGCGGGTGGTTGTAAAAATTCTTTAAATTTTGATTTCCGTATATAAACAATGCGGTTTGGTCCTCGCTAGTCAGTTCGCCGTCGTATTCTGATGAAGAATAAGGAAGGTCGAAACGCGTCAGTAAGTGCGAATGGCGGTAGTTTTACTGTGGTATTCGATGATTGATTAAATACAAAGGTATTGGTGTTAACTTCCAACTCGCAATCTTGATTCAGAGAATTGTTGCCACTAACCGCGCAATCAATTATTGTTTAATTGTATTTTCGATATATATGTGTTTGGCCAAAGCTGCAAACAGATATTTTTGTGACTGCATAGAAGCTGTGCAGCCGACATTTCCAGTCACGCACAATTAATGCGAGACAGCTAGATGTGAGAGCCGTATATAAAATTTTGCTTTCCAAATATATGCAATGCAGTTATATCCGCGCTAGTAAGTTCGCCGACGTGCTGTGCTGATGATCATCGAAGGTCGAAATGCGTCATTGTGTGAGAATGGCGGTGGTTTTGCTATGTTGTTCGAAGACCAGTTAAATACAATGGGATTAATGTTTACTTCAAGCTCGCAAACTTGATTTAAAGCATTTTTATGAGTGTTTTTTCTCTGCGTTACTCACAATATTTCTTTTAGCGCTTTATCTCTCTCGCTCTCTCTCTCTCTCTCTCTCTCTCTCTATATATATATATATATATATATATATATATATATATATATATATATATATATATATATAGCTTCATATAATAATTCAAACAGGTTTAAATTCCATTATAAGGAAACCTGGGTGAGTATAATTTAGTATGTTTCAAAATGTGCTGATTTGTATATCGTCATTACAATAGGGTAGTCGGATAAAGATGCATTGCGGATGGGTATACTCAAAATCTAATGTTCAATAAGTAAAATCCAAAAATAAAATTATGATAAAATAATGTATGTTTGTGCTTGTACGTAGATCAATTAGTTAACAGCGGTACCAATCGCAAATTCAACATTTAATTAAAAAAATACACCGAACTGGCAGCAAGTTTAACGCAACCATTCTTAAATCAAACATAAAACGATGTCAGAAAAAGCAGCTATTCTCTTACATAACACTGCACATCAAACAGCAAAAATTAACCCTAAAAATGAGAATAATTCCACCTACGCAATATAGATTTCAATTATACGAATAGGTAAATCCAAGTATTGTGTTCATATAACAGACAATACTACCAATCAGTACAAATTTTAATTATATATATATATATATATATATATATATATATATATATATATATATATATATATATATAGCACAATATTAACTGTTTGCATTTAAATGTCTTTCTCGCTGTATTGCAAAATGATGTCTGAGATCTGGTCATTCTTGTATTGATGGCTTGAGAGTTCACCAACTGTTCACATCATTGGATGTTACGTGCGCGAATTTTATTTTCATGAACGTAGTCTTTCGTTTTCCATTGTTGCGCAATTTTCTTTTCTCCACTTCGTAAGAGCGCAGGTGAGGATTGTATTGTCGAATTATCATATTTTTTCGAAATTTTGCTTATTGTAGTTGTAGCTGTTTTTCCCCTTTCGTTCGTTTCGAATGCGATTGAATATTTGATGAGTCTTTTAGAGGGGGTGTTTAGTCTTGCCTGGATTCTAGTAAATTGTTGTTAGATTTTGTGATTCGAGACCAATCAATTAGATTATCATGTTGATGAAACTTTTGAATATTTACGGCACGTGTTTGTTGTTTTATATGAAGGGCTTCTTAAGTAAATAATAATTTTTCTGATTTTGCTTTATGTAAAATTGCAAAATTGGTCAACTTGACTCTCTGCTACGTTCCAATATATGGTCGGAAATAGTTGATTTTCTTGACGGAAAAAAGCCTTCTTTGATCAAGGTCTGCAAAAGTTGTTGCTGGATTCTGTTGATCAATTGCTTCTTCGTACGTCCAGTTAATTTGCTACCGCACATACATAAGAATTTGTAGACTATGAATGATTTGGAGAAAGTTGGCAATTGATATTAGGCATCCAGCCTCAAGATTCTCTATGTGTTAAATATGATATTAACTTTAAGAGCAGGAAATTTCTCATTAGTTATTCTATTTATCCGCCGTGCAATTTGTGAGGTTGGTTAATTGCCTCTTAACGGTAAGTTTAGGAAAACCTGCATGGCGGCATCCTCTCTCTCTCTCTCTCTATATATATATATATATATATATCTTTCTAGGAAAAGAAGACACATTTATTAACAAAGTAGTAAATGCCCATCTATTACGAGAATACTAATCTACACTTTGCAATCTTCCATTTATATACATTCTGGGTTTTAATTTGATTAAGTGGGTAGAAACATGTTTGATTTTACGTTTTAATTCCATTTCTTTTTTAGGTTGATTTTTTTGGTGTATTTGCGTACGTAAATTTGTATGTGTCTGAATGCGTGTATGGACCAGTCTCATTGTATTCCTGAGTGATGTCTGATTATTTGGTCATTCTTCTAATCATGATGGATATTACGTGAACGAATGCGGTCTAGTAAGCGCAGTTCACGTACAATTTTTTTAAATTCTGTTATCCATAGGTAAAGTCACAACTAACAGGTTTATCAATTTAAAAATTAATAAAATTCAACGATTAAAAAATGCGGTTATCTAAATATCGTGAAAGCCTAAATTCGCGTGTCAGAAGAGGAATTATTGAAATGTTTACTCTCAGATGTGAAATTTAAGTTTCATATAGTTTTACTGCTTTTTTTATGAATATGTTATTTAAATATCTAAAGTATACTTCTAACAGTGCTTGTTAGAAAATATAAAATTCGCTCAAAAATAAACGCCATATTCTGTTAAGCACATGATAAAACAGTGATAATTTCTTTTAATTTGTGAATTTTTGATAGATTTCTTCAATGTCGAAGAATGTTCTCACACGTTTTTCTAAAGATTTCATACTTATGACTCAATATTTAAGCATTAATTAAAACAGCTGCTTAAAACAGGGAATGTACTCCTTAGAAGGTCAATTAGATATAATGAGTCAAGCTAATTAAATCAGTTTTCGTAAAGCTTTTGAAGATTTTATCGAAGTACCTGAACCGTGTTTATATTTGTTACCTATTAATTATTTCCGTTTTGAGCATGGAATACAATATCTATGTAAAACCGTTTGCAGACATTCTTAATTCTGCTGCAGTTTAGTTAATTCTATCCGCGTAATCTGTTTACCACTTCGTTGAAATTTTCAACGTTCATGATGTCAGAATAAATAATGCAAGTTTGGTTAAGTTTGATTTGTCGACATAGAATTTTATCAGTTTCGTCGAAATGTATGTTTGGCAATAAGTTTATTTAAACAAAAGATTTCACGAGGACATCAATTGACATCAAAATTTGAATTATTTATGGTACATATGGGAATCGATTAGTTCAACTGTGAATTCAACCAGTAGATGCATCTAAATAAGCCACCAATTCTGAACGTCTGTTTAATTTGCATTGCATTTAAGAGTAAAATTAGATATTTGTCCTTCAATGGAATGTGTCATCAATACCATTTTTTCTATAACGCGTTTGCGTAATATATATAGCTCTTTAGTTAAGCCTATTTGTTCGTTGACCACTCATAATTAGCTTGATACTTTCTTAGTATCTATTCATCTCCACCTTGGTTGTTCGTTTAATTAAAAAATTCGAAACTCAGTATTGATATATTTCTTAAATTTGATCTAATTATGTTTATGCTTGATATTTACAATTTGGCTGAGAGTGTTATCGCCAGAAGAGGCAACTTACTAGCAGAAAGTTTTTCCGCAGTAGTTTTTTTCCTGGGAGCCTGACTTTGATATTATTTATTATTCTAGTTCAATCGGGTTGACAGAATTTTCATTTGGCAAATACGCAGCTCAAAACAATGATTACATGCAACAAATTACGCAAAAGAAAACGGCATGCATGTAAGGATTTTAATAAAAATATTACATTAAATGAATCCTATCAAGGCGAAAAATACTAACTTGTGTGTCAACTATAAGTAATTGCAGAGAACACCAGACAAAACATTGTTGCAAAGTAGGTAGCCAATGAACATGGAAAGTTGCTAAGAAACGTATAGAGGCAGGATTAACAAAGCCTGCAATTGTTTCGCGCATATTTATAGTGAAAAAGACAGATTTTAGCAATAAAAATGTGCATCAACTTCGACGTAATGTAGCGGCTCATAACGCACCAACATATTAAATGCTGATGGAAACCCAGTAATAATTAATCATGCAATTATGTATTGAGTAATTCATACCTATTAACAAAGTTAGTTTAACTAAGACCAGAATGTTATTTTAATGGCGTCATGAACATTAGATATAATATGGTGCACTGAGGCTTTTCCTGCTTATCGACTGCTCATTAATAGGAGTCAAATATATATTTTCATTGTCCAACTGTCTCCTATTGTTTGACCAAATACGTAGAAGTTAATTGGCGTACAGCCGGATCCCACTGATGAGTCGTAAGTAAACATGAAACAACTTGGATGAACATTTACAATAATCAAGGTTACGAACTTGATATAAACATCTTACCCATTAATTACTTACATATGTCAGAATAATGGGTAAGGTGTTCATATCAAGTAAATGTCATCACAGCCCGCGGAACCAATGTTCGTTTAAATTTATACATTTGAACATGTTGATCTCATTGCTATTTAACGCTGAATTTGGCATACGCTCTTGGTCTGATTTATATTAAATTGTTGCTAGGTACGCAATACATTATGGATAATTAAATATTTGTTAAATTTTCGCGCCAATATTATACATTTCATTGTATAATGCCATGATTATCACGACATGTGGTAACTGATATCAATTGAGACCAGAGTAAAATGCTTTGCTACCATTACTATTATTAACGGGTACGAATAATATTATATTTTGATAGTTGCTTTTAAAATTGCATTATCGAATACTTTAGGCGAAGTTGACCAAATTGCTTCTTGAATTTACATTGGTGGAAGAGATTGCAACGTTGAACAGTCGTGAATTTCTTGACCAAATATAAAGCGTAGTGCCGGATTATATAAGTGAGTCGATGATAAGTGGAAAACTTATTTGAACATGAGATTACTCTGTTTGTTAATGCTGTAGTTGGCATGTACTTCTGGTCCAAATTGAAATAGGATATTACTAGACACGCAATACCTTATATATAAATGCATATAAGTTTTCAGCAAAAACGCATAAAATGTTATAACCAATTATGGGTAAATATACAGTTATTAAACAAAGAATTAATAATAATATATTTGACTAATCTGAATAATTAGAATATCTGTAATTCGAGTGAAAATTTACACACCTTCGGTAAAGACACACGAACGAACAAAATTATTCATAAAATTTGTTTGAAGAAGCTGCACCCTGATATGTACAAAAAAGTAAGTTATGTTCTTCACAGTAATTCCGGTAATGTTTATACATTTGAACTATTAGAAATAGCAGCACAATGGAAAAATATTTAATACGCATATTAAAACATGTTTAATACTTTGTCGTACATACCAATACAAATGGAGGGGTTCCCACATTTTGGTTACCATTTGATTTAATAAATTTACATAAAATATTGTATCTACCATCGTTTCCTGACGATAAGCTGCTGTATCATACAACAATTTTAGATATTTGCGGCTTTAATCTGTAGCTTCATTTAGGTAATTATATGCTTAGAAACTGAATATTGAATTCAGCCACTTGTGCGCCATCAGCCTGAAAAGTTGCCGCGCAAACTTATCCAATATTTGGGAAATGGCAACATCAATCATACTAATTTAAATAGAGGATTTCCATAATATTTTTTGTCAATTTAATTAAAAAAATTAAATGAATATATTGTATTTATCAGTGATACCTGACGATATGGAGATGTATCTTGCTATTCTTGTAGCCGAATGCTGCTTTTATGTCTAGCTTAATCTGGATAATTAAATGCTTAGAAACTGAATCTTAAATTCAGCCACTTGTGCGTCATCAGCCTCAAAAGTAGCCTCGGCAACTTATCCCAAATTTGGGAAGCGACAACATCAATCATATCAATTTAAATAGACGATATCCCTCAGACTTCTTGTCAATTTAATAAAAGAAATTTACATAATTTATTGTCTTTACTTTTGTTTCCTGACCATCAGCTTTTGTATCATACAGTTCATTAAGCCATTAGCTGCTTTAAAATCTAACGTCATCTACGTAATTCTATGCTTAGAAACTCAATCCAAAATTGAGGCACATGTTTGTCATCAGTCTGCAAATTAGGCGCGGCTAACAACTGAGTGTTCTCAGTTAAATTTGTAGCGAAAAATTGTTTGCACCTATTTTCTAAATGCCTTTATTTGTACAAAGCTCGTCTCAAAATATAGCAAAAAAATTTAAAAAGCATGTGTAAAAGAATATTTAAACCGCTTCATCTATATTTGTGTCTGTTGAATCTCATAATAGATAACTTACGTTGCTCAAGATAGGCGCACGTCCGGTATATGGTTGTCTTTATTTAACTGATATATGTGCAGTTGAATATAATTATAAACACGTATAAAATCAATTAAGTGAAATTAAATTAACTACGAGTTAATATGATCTATGCACGCGTCAGGTTTTTTATATTATTACCACTTGAAATGACGTAATTTATGATGTCCTCAGTGGATAGGAAGGGAACAAATGAAATCAAATTTATTCTTAATACAATCATGCCGAGGCATTTGATTAGAATATTGTCAGAAAACAATAAAGTTTGAAAATTCAGTTAAAACGCTGTATTTCTACATATGACTAGCTAATACTATAATAGCTATTGACTTTTTATAAGATAGGCGCAATAATTTATGTATATTTATATAGTAGAAATAAAAAAGTTCATTTTAAGAAGTGGATTTTAAATAAAATTAAACTGGTCTTCATATCATGCAATTAAAAAGAAAGGAATCTGTGCGAAGTTTACAGTGTGTATCACATTAAATTTTCATTTCTTTTTAAGAAGCGACATATATCATCGATTAAAATATTTGAAGTTATTTAGGTGTAATGCTGATATTTCTTAAATGGAATGTTAGAGTAAGATAAATTTCGATTGCTTTTAAAAGATTAAAGCTTACGATAAATCAAAATCACCGTCAAACTTAATATCTCTTTCAGCGCTGTCTTCATGCTAAAATAATACAGATGTTTACCGAGAAGATTTTCCAAAATATGCAATGCATACACTATACAATTTAAACTAAATGATAAGATTTAAGACTCAAGTAAGAAATTTTACCAATAGCACGAAGAAAATCATTTCAGAATATTTTCAAGATTAAAGGTCAAAATTAATCAAAATGATTTACAACTACAAGAGTTTTCTAAGATGACAAATTCAAACAAAACGTTGCGGAAAACCACTTTTAAAAGAAAGGAGCCGCTGTGTCAAGTAACTACAAGTGTATTGAAAACGTTGAGCACTCAGCTGTCAATTAGAAGGAAATATTTGTTAGCCTTCGGATTTTTTTCAGCTGATGACGAAACATTACAACATCGGTTGATTTAACAGTGAAATATGAACAGACAATATTTTATTCACAAGGATTTAACTAAGGTGCGTCTAAAACAATGCTTAGCCACAATTGGTAGAACCGGCCATTATCCAAAATAAACATTTATCTTTTTATAAAATGGTTTATCTCTTTCTTAAAAAAATATCTTATATAATATTCAAAAGTGATGGACATTATAATGATAATTAAAGAGTGGTTTTAACAGTCTATCCACAAACAACTAAACAATTATTCTGCAGATAAATGTTTGAATGCAGAACCTTTTGGAAAAGTTGAGTTCTTAAATGGGCAATATAATTCAAAAATCAATGATATATATATATATATATATATATATATATATATATATATATATATATATATATAGGTAAAATGCAGCTCTCACCTCTAAGGATTCGCATATATTTTATGGCTGAAATTTCAGATACAATTTCCATGTTATCACGAAATTAACATTTCGCAGATTTTGCTATATATATATAATGTATACAGAAACACTAAATGATTGCGCTCGTGGTGGTAAAATTCTTTAAATCAGGTTTGAAGCTTGAGGTATATATATATATATATATATATATATATATATATATATATATCATGGAAGGTCGTAACGCGTTAGTATGTCTGACTGACTTTATTTTTTATATATTCTTCGACGACTGGTAAATCAAATTGAATTGATGTTTACTCCTACCACGAAAACTTGATTTAAAGAACTCTTCAATTGGTATGTTCAATCACATGCTGTGCTAAAAGATTACCTAAAGTAGTTCAGTATAATAAACCAGATGTCGACATTCCTATGTATAAACCACCTATTGCTCAATGCTTTGGGTGACAAATAATCAACACTGCAAGACCCTTAGTTTATTGTTTGATCATTTGGTCGTAAACTTGCAAGTTTGGACGAAAGCAGATTCTATGCTTTTACAATATAGCTACAAACGTTGATGATAATAGCAGCTGAAAAAATAAAATGATTCAAAATAGATCGGAACAAATTTCCTGTTCAATCGAAATTTCATAATAAACCTAACGCATATAGTTATTTAAATTCAAACGTTTACATGTCAAGAAATTAAGAAGAATTGCTTTCTATAGAAGCAAAATTCTGATTCATTAGAAGAAGTCTTTGAAAATGCGGCAGTACTTTCATACTGCCAGGAAGTAAAAGCTTCTAAAACGATTTCGAAATTCGATTTGCCCAACAAGAATTCTTAGCATATGGATTAAAATTTCGGGACGCGCACTGATTCAAATAATTGTTTCAAACTACGCCACTTGTGTTGTATTGTCATATATATATATATATAGTGTGATTTGTTATTCATGTTGTGATGAATTGTTGTACGATGTGTGATCGTTATTCCTCTTGTGCAGGACATGGGGTGAAACCACATAACATTTCCTTTCGCCATATGACAGGTTTGTATAACTAGTCAGTTTACCGTCGTTCTCTGATGATGATCATTGAAGGTCAAACGCATGCGTGTGACTAGCAGTATTTTTGTTATGTTTTTTGACGACTGATTAAATACAATAGGATTGGTGTTTAACTGAAGCTCGCAAAATTAATTTAAAGAATTTTTACCACCACCCGCGAAATCATTTATAGTTAAATTGTATTGTCTATATATATATATATATATATATATATATAAGATTAAGCAGAGGTACAAACAGCTAATGTTCGTGACTGAATTGAAATTGTGCAATCGTTATTTCCATTCACATACAATGTATGCAAGGCTACTAGAGGTGAGAGCAGCATATCTAATTTTGCTTCCCATATATATGCAATGCGGTTTAATCCTCGCTAGTCAGTTTGCCGTCGTACTCTGATGATGATCATGGAAGGTCGAAACGCGTCATTGCCTTACGATTGGCGGTAGTTTTGTTATCGTGTTCGACGACTGATTAAATTCAATGAGATTGGTGTTTACTTCGAGCTCGCAAACTTGAATTATATAATTTCAAAAGCGACAAAATTATTAAAAAACACGTTGAAGAACAAAGAAATCTACAGTCAGATATAATTATAGGACTAGCTGTACCCGAGAAATTTCCAAGTATAATCTGTACACTGTTTTGTGATTGCACCAGATTCAGAGGCAGTCGGGCCCAGGTTCGAGCCCTGAACGCGCCAAATTCTGGCTAGTGCATGATGAGTTCCCAATTAGGACAAAAGCGCTCTACTGGATGAATTGCCTTTTCTACAAAATAATATTTTTAATGGGTCAGGTTTTTAAATCATGTTCGCAACCTTGACTGTAGTAAACGATGAGGTGTTATTAAACTCGAAGCTGATGCCTACGGCGTGTCTATGAGTGAGATAATACATGATCAATAAAAATTCAAGCTGGAAGACAAACAGAAAGATCATGACACAAGTGTTATTTTGGTGAAAGTTGGATAGACGCCTTGTATTTTCAATGATGGATTATGAAAAAGGTCAGAATTCTTAAATGAAATTAAACAATCGTGCCCAATCGAAAGAAAATGTCCGAAGACTGTGTGGTAGACAAAACACACCTAAAACGACAGCAGACACAGTAGGTCCTCTTCTCTGTAAACAACTACAACTAATACAAAATTGAAAAAAATAAACACCATCAAGGTCTTGTTCGAGGAAGAATTTGAACTGGAGGGAAAATGGCCAAGAAAACAAAATGACCTGACTTGAAAATTACTACTTATTATTGATAAATCCAACAAAAGAAAAACGTCCATCTTATGTTACTTGATTAGGAATGTGATTCCAACTTATACTGTAGCCACGGATGACCTCAAATACCTCATATTTTTGTTTTGAAGGTATATATTTCCGACAGTTCGATATTTAAGCTAGAAAAAGAAAATGTATGCAAACATGAAAATGGTAATTGACTAATGCGTTCTTTACGAAATGTATATAGACAATCTACTATTGTTCATTCCAGATGCATCAGACCCAAATCAATACTGCTGACCCCAACATCAAATGTTGTCTCGAGAAACAAATGGTCCTTTGATGGTGGCAATAAATGGAAAATCAACATTCAATGTGCAATTCGTAAATAACAGAGATAGTGTGTTTAATTTTTTTGTAAATAAAACCAACCTAGCAAAAAGAATCGGAAAGATCTACTATCGAAACGAGATCGAGGAGTAGTTAGAGTACCCGTGAAATCTCTTGCTAAGTAAGAACTACCCGAAGCGGTTCATAGATATCAAGATCCGACCACGTTCCATTCAAACTACATAGAGTACAAAAAAAAATTATTCTTTAAATTATCATTTAGAAGCGATCTGCTAGGCACAATAATTGCGGCAAAATTATATAATCATCAAGTCAAAATTATACTGATCGCACAATGAATCATCAGGTTGAACGTAAAAGATGATGTGCCAATTTCCAAAAAATCTTTGAAAGTATGAAAATTGTCGTATATGTGTGGTAACACATATATGAAAATGTGATTTTCTTGGGTAAAATGATGATTGTGTTATTTTTTCCATTTAAATTACAAATATACATACACGACCTGTTACTATGAGCTATGCATGCTTATATTTAAATAAGAAAATTTTCATTATAGATTAAAAATGGCGTAATGTAACAATTGCAATTCGTAAAGAATAGCGATTTTCATTATTCAAATATTTCATGTATCTCCAGTTGGAACTACATAAACTGAAGCGATACATAATATTCCTCACCTGAAAGAATTACTGTATATAATAGAAAATTGCATATGGTGCACAGCTTGGGTGGAGCAGTGGACGAATTACAATATTCCGGTGCACTTTTAATCCGGTACGAGACCCGCACAGCGCAATCGTGTCTAGTACTTGATTCATGCCCAACGAGAGTGAAACTGCTCGACCTACTGAATGTTGTAAGCAGTGTATAGTATACGCTGCCATCATGTATATGACAAAATCATAATATAATACTTTTGAAATGCGAGCTTTATTAAAATTCATTGTACCCTTTTTGTGTGCAAAAACAAAAAGAAATTTTATCAGATATAAGAAAATTTTCTTTCTCATGGTCTTTTCAAATATCTACTCATGAACATATCTTTATATATAAATTGGAAAGCAAAACAAGATAGAAATATGTGAACAAGGAGAGTGTGAAAAATAGAAACCAATCAAATTGCGTGCGTCACATCCAGTTCAAGCTCAATGCTTGTACGTGCTTCTTCTGCTTACATGCGCAACACATCATCGAAACATCGCACATATGTTCTCCAGACGTAGCATTCAAAGTAATTACTAAATGCAAAAACGAAAGGGAGCTAGCCACATACGAAGCCTTATGGATAAACAAATTGCAGCCGGATTTATGTAAGCAGAAGAAGCAGTACAAGCATTGAGCTTGAACTGGATTTGACGCACGCAATTTGATTGGTTTCTATTATTCACACTCTCCTTGTTCTCATATTTCTATCTTGTTTTGCTTTACAATTTATATATAAAGATATGTTAATGAGTAGATATTTCAGAAGGCCATGAGAAAGAAAATTTTCTTATATCTGATAAAATTTCTTTTTGTTTTTGCACACAGGAAGGGTACAATGCACAATATAATAATCGAATTCAATTTATATATATATATATATATATATATATATATATATATATATATATATATATATATATGACGTACTTTCTCTTGCTAGAAGGTTGTCAACAGTTACAAAGAGCCTTGCTTATTCTGAAGGCCATGGTTATTTTAGCCTACACCAATGTTATATTAAATATCCCAAGAAAATCAGAACAGAATTTATATAAAAAAAACGCTTGCTGAACACAACAAATGCCATTATCACCTAAACATGCTTATTGAAGTCATGACCAAATGACTTCATTGATTATGACACAGGAAACATGCATGCATTATATGAAAGAAAAACTTCTGTGTAATAGCCTATCTGTGATTTTGTTAAATTCTGTAGTAAAAGTTAAGTTTGCGCGTGATGAGACACACGCTATGTATGAAACTGCTAATATTTGTGCGTATTAGTCAATTTTGTTATCTCAGCACATTTTATAACAAGTAATCAATTGTCCACGTTTGTGTTTTATCAAGTAGCTATCAATTGTGTCATGTCCACAGCCAGTATAACGAGCCATTAATTGTCTGTCGTCATGTTTTGTCATGTCACATTTAATTGTTTCATGCCAGCGCAATGCAGTAATAAAAAAATACGCTCAACAAACTGCGTGTGCAAACAAAGACAAAAGCCTTGTTGATAGATTAGCCTTGATGAAGGTTGTTGTGAATTTAACCTGACGTCTACGAATGAATTGCAATGATACTGTAAGATATAGTTTAATAGATATAGAAATACAAATTCCCCTACGAAAAGCCTATGCGAATGTTTCTTGCAATATATATATATATATATATATATACATATATATATATAATATATAATTTATATATATATATATATATATATATATATATATATATATATACTATGGTAATTCCTGATTTGCCATATTGTTTTAAATAGTTAGCTCTTAATTTTTTTCTAAAGTAATTGACCTTCGATATTTCATGTCTATAATTGATTGACATAAAATATCGCTGAAATTAATACGACAAACTTGTCAAGATGCGTAAACTATTATCTACGCGTTCTTGCTGCACAGGGTGACATGATATGGGGTACCAGATGTGATAGCTACTTATCAAGGTGCTAATATCATGAAGCGTATGCTCCATAATGAAGTAAATATCCGGAATGTTGGATGGGTGAATAACCGCAGCGTTGAATTCCAGGTATAACGGTCTTGAGGAACGCGTAAATCACGATTTAATTACGGCGTCATGTGCTTCGCGCGAACTGTCCGAATGACCTACGCGCTTCCATTAGTACCATTTGGCATTTAATCCAAATATCGTGACAGCATTAAGGTATCAGTTTCAATGAGTTTATTTTTAAATTAGTGATCAGCCACAAGAGGTGTCTGTTACACAGCTGCTAAATTGTTTTACAAGTAGTCTGCGTCTGCATCCAACCAAAGTACGCCATTCGCCGTTTTATGTTTCGAAGTCATTCGACACATGTAAGATTGCTTGTGTCCGAATAAAAATTATTCAATCAAATTATACCGGGCC
This sequence comes from Eudiplozoon nipponicum, assembly GCA_029291075.1. Classification (NCBI taxonomy): domain Eukaryota; kingdom Metazoa; phylum Platyhelminthes; class Monogenea; order Mazocraeidea; family Diplozoidae; genus Eudiplozoon; species Eudiplozoon nipponicum. Next base: position 239,692 of record JAQBSW010000144.1, read on the forward strand.
TCACCTGATAATTAAGCGAGGTCCCAAGTTGAGAATAATCTTAGATTTTAATAATAGTCATTTTTCTAGATTAGCGTTTTACTTTTCTTTAAATTTCTTATTTAACTATTCTTAATTACTTAATGAAAATTTTGGCTAGGTGTGGGCAAGCTCAAGTTGGGTGTTTTAAAATTGTTGTGGTTAAAAGGTATATTCGTGTTTTGCCTCTATTTATTAATAATAATAATAATGATGATGATAATAATAATAATAATAATAATAATTATTATTATTATTATTATTATTATTATTATAATACCTGGCCGTCTCTTTCTAATCGACGAAGACATTGCACTATTAAATTTGGGATAATTGTGATGTAAAAATCCAGAAATATTGAGACAACCGAACAGCGGTCCAAGCACATAAACTGACGCCCATCAACAGGGCACATTCATATATATATATATATATATATATATATATATATATCTATATATATAAATATATATATATTTAAAATTTAAAACATATATATAGTTTAACGAATATTAAAATTATTTTGAATGATTAAATCTCGGGGTATTGTAGAAACTTTATTATATTTATGCGGTTTACAAGTAACGAAAAAAAAATACTTGAAAAATATCGTTCATTGGTAAGTAAATTCTTTCACGTCCATTTTTTAAAATTATATGGAATAAATTTTCTGTAACATACAATACATTAGGTACTTTTGAAATTGAAATAATAAAAAAAATTTGCATTGAAATTTAATGCCTGTGTAGAAGTTTTTAAATCTATTGATTTTTATTTCTTTGTTTAGTTTGTAAAACGTCTGAAGCAATCCATTAATTATGACCTGAATAAAACATGTTTTTTATAAAAGTCTATAAAAAATCAGTTATTTTACCGAGGCAACTTTAGTGCAAAGCAAACACTGATTATATGGCCTTTATCGTGCGCAAATTCGTTTTGTACTTACTGGTGAATTATCAATAGGACACGTCAAAACATCACAAATATATTTCATTTTCGGTCAGGCAAAATCAGACTGTTTAACGGTGCAATCTCCTACACGTGCAGGCAGTAAACCTGTAGTTAGGTTAACTTTATTTAAAATTATTAGCACTGCGACTTTGCACACCTTTGATTTCGTTGTGACCGGAAGCACAAAATAAATGGCCTAAAAAGCTACGCTTTCGATTGTATCATTCAAGCTTAAATGTAACGTCATGTAAACTATTTGTTACGCCACGAAATTTGCGCATTGATTCCAGTTTAAATTTATATATTAATGCAGGGTTTGGCTGATTCTCCACAAGGAAGTCTTTTGTGTTGTCGATTTCGATCCCCAGTATCAAGTAGCCATTGCGGAACATCTTTTTTAAACCATATATATAGAAGTACCAAATGCACGTGTACATGAGAGTGTATTTGTAATTTACGCGGATTTTTACGTACACGTCTGGTCCTAATTGAACGAGTTGAAAATTTTTTCATCAAACCTAAACTCTAAATTGTGAGTAGCTAAGTTCTTGGCAATCAAGAAAATATAAATATTGTATCACGTCTTATATTTCTGCCTCCGACGTTTATGTAGTGTTTTTTATGACTGTGGATTCTCGTAAGGAGATGTAGATGATGAAATCAAACCAAATTGGTCATTTATAAAATTATTTATCGTGCTCTTGCTATAAGAACACGTTTTACGACCAGCATATTGATAAACATATCTATTTTTATGTTCACAAACCTTTTAAAAAGCATCGAGAAATATAAAACATATGGAACTTTCAAACATTTATTTCGTTTTTGATTTTCAAAATTGTAAAGCACCTCTCTGTTTAGAATTGCACACACATTGATATTTAAGTAATAGATGTTTTCAACTATGCACACTTTACTTGCAGTTCAACTACTTTCATGTTCAGAAATTTCATGGGCACCCAAGTACGATTAAAAAAATTCCTTTAAGTCTTTATTGGTTTGCAAGTAGCGAGTACTTAGATTGCTCTATAAAGCAATGTCCCATTTAATAAAATATAATGAACATACTGAGATGGAACAATTTGTATTTCGTACTTGTAGAAGAACAAACGGTTGTCGACTTTTCATCGGAAATGCTAACACTATTACGTAAATATAACACTCTGCATGAAATGGACTTATATTTTGTTTAAGATTTATCTCATGAATTTTGAGAATGAATTGCATACTATCATCACGCTATAAATTTAAAATGCGTGACATAGAGGAACATGTTCTGCAGTGTGTGTGAATTTTATGCGAATTCGACCGTGAAAGTACGCTAACAAACATGTGTAAGGGTTTGAACTTCCTACCCCTCGCAAACATCTTGCCATTTATATTGTAAATATTTAAATTATTAACACCTCTTATCAAGTAATAGCCTAACTTTCGATATATTTGCATATTTACGTCTCATCTGATTACTTAATCTTTTTGATCTAAGTGCTTCGTCTCGAATTCTTTGAAATTTTTTACGACAAAAATATAGTTTTTAAGAATGTGAGGAGCCAAATATCAATTATTTTAAATTCTGGCGAAGCAAAAAAACTCGACCTGTTACTAGATTTATCGTTTTAAAAATAAACTGATTCATTTTGTAATTTGGTTATTTTTCCCTTTAATTTTCTTGAATAATTTTTTTAATTAACTTAATATTTAGTACTAAAGCAGCTCTCGAAATTTATACGATAATTCATATAAATAAGGTTTAATATAATTTAAAAAATAATAAAATTGAAAATAGAATTCCATCAATGTATGGTCTGTTTAGAAATTGTTAAAACTTTCATTTGATAAAATTGTCAGCTTTTGAAAATATCACCAAAAGGACAAAAATTTACGCCATATAAGAAGAATTTGCCAGAAATTGTTTCCAGTTATCATTTAGATTTTTTTGCAAAAAAAATATCTTTTTAACACTATAAACATCTTTAACTTATTTTTAGCTATTCAAAGCGAAATATTAACACCTATGAGAAACGTTTTCGCCACGTTTTCGTCGAACTTTAACAAAATAAAATAAATTGCACATGTCAACATGGGTTTTACACGGTTGTAAACCAAATTTATATTGTGACACTTCGAAATACTGTTTTTCGACTAGTCTAGTAGATGAAAACTAAAAAGAGGTTTGAATAAAATAAATTTATATATCTTTCTAAGCAAAGTATTTTGATAAATTTTTCGCACTTTTCTTTACAAGTTATATATATTCTTTTCAGATGCTTTGGTTTCTGAACAAAGTTGAATTATGATTTAAGAATTCATTTGTGTTATTCATGGAAAAGACTCACAAAGCTAAGTGAAAGCGTGCAGTATTTTTGCAGTGGAATTAAAATAATTTGATTTTAGCTGGAAGAACAATTGATTGCGTGCGTATAATTTGGTTTTAATTGGAATGCTAGGAAGGTAAAACCCTTTTCGGTTTTATGTGGCGTGATCCCTAATTATAAATGGGTTTCCATTCAAACTAATCAATTTTACCGTTTGGATTATATTAAATTAACGGTGATTTTTCAAAGACGTCGAGTGGTTCAAATTAACAATAATTGTTTGCGCGGGTGGTGGTAACAATTCTTTAAATAAAGTTTGCGAGCTTGAAGTAAACATCAACCCCATTGTATTTAACCAGACGTCGAACAACATAACAAAACTACCGCCAGCCGCAACGCACTGACGCGTTTCGACCTTCCATGATCATCATCAGAGTACGACGGCAAACTGACTATCGAGGATCAAACCGCATTGAATATATATGGAAATCAAATTTAGATATGCGGCTCTCACCTCTAGCAGTCTGCATACATTGAACTTGACTGGAAATGTCGGCTGCACAATTTCTATGCAGTCACGAACATTAACTGTTTGTAGCTTTCGCCACATATACATATATAGGCAATACAATTTAACAATAATTGTTTGCGCGGGTGGTGGTAACAATTCTTTAAATCAAGTTTGCGAGCTTGAAGTAAACACCAATCCCATTGTATTTAACCAGTCGTCGAACAACATAACAAAACTACCGCCAGCCGCAACGCACTGACGCGTTTCGACCTTCCATGATCATCATCAGAGTACGACGGCAAACTGACTATCGAGGATCAAACCGCATTGAATATATATGGCAATCAAATTTAGATATGCGGCTCTCACCTCTAGCAGTCTCGCATACATTGAACTTGACTGGAAATGTCGGCTGCACAATTTCTATGCAGTCACGAACATTAACTGTTTGCAGCTTTCGCCACATATACATATATAGGCAATACAATTTAACAATAATTGATTGCGCGGGTGGTGGTAACAATTCTTTAAATCAAGTTTGCGAGCTTGAAGTAAACACCAATCCCATTGTATTTAACCAGTCGTCGAACAACATAACAAAACTACCGCCAGCCGCAACGCACTGACGCGTTTCGACCTTCCATGATCATCGTCAGAGTACGACGGCAAACTGACTATCGAGGATCAAACCGCATTGAATAATTATGGCAATCAAATTTAGATATGCGGCTCTCACGTCTAGCAGTCTCGCATACATTGAACTTGACTGGAAATGTCGGCTGCACAATTTCTATGCAGTCACGAACATTAACTGTTTGCAGCTTTCGCCACATATACATATATAGGCAATACAATTTAAACAATAATTGATTGCGCGGGTGGTGGTAACAATTCTTTAAATCAAGTTTGCGAGCTTGAAGTAAACACCAATCCCATTGTATTTAACCAGACGTCGAACAACATAACAAAACTACCGCCAGCCGCAACGCACTGACGCGTTTCGACCATCCATGATCATCATTATAGTACGACGGAAAACTGATTATGGAGGATCAAACCGCATTGAATATATATGGCAATCAAATTTAGATATGCGGCTCTCACCTCCAGCAGTCTCGCATACATTGAACTTGACTGGAAATGTCGGCTGCACAATTTCCATGCAGTTCCGAACATAAACTGTTTGTAGCTTTCGCCACATATACATATATAGGTAATACAATTTAACAATAATTGTTTGCGCGGGTGGTGGTAACAATTCTTTAAATCAAGTTTGCGAGCTTGAAGTAAATACCAACCCCATTGTATTTAACCAGTCGTCGAACAACATAACAAAACTACCGCCAGCCGCAACGTACTGACGCGTTTCGACCATAGAAATTGTGCAGCCGACATTTCCAGTCAAGTTCAATGTATGCGAGACTGCTAGAGGTGAGAGCTGCATATCTAAATTTGATTGCCATATATATTCAATGCGGTTTGATCCTCGATAGTCAGTTTGCCGTCGTACTCTGATGATGATCATGGAAGGTCGAAACGCGTCAGTGCGTTGCGGCTGGCGGTAGTTTTGTTATGTTGTTCGACGTCTGGTTAAATACAATGGGGTTTGTGTTTACTTCAAGCTCGCAAACTTGATTTAAAGTAATGTTACAAATTAATTTATAAAACATGTCTGAAGAATAAAAATGATAACCTAGTTTAACCAGTGTAATCTGAACATATCATGTTCAATAAGTAGTGAAAATTGAGCAACACTTTATGGAATAAAGCATACATTTATTTTTAAGCAGATTTGTACTCAAAATTTAAACATCATTTCCTTAAATCGACTACAATATTTGATCATCCAACAAAACAAAACCTCTGGTTTTGTCTTTCTAAAATAAATTTATCATAGAACAACAAGCGCGATGTTTTCACTATGATACAGCATTGCCGGGATCAACTGTCAGAATAAAATATTTTCTCCACGCTGTTAGGTTTTAAAAATGGTTGCGGTAAATTTTATACTTCATCACAAAGTGCTACGATATCAAAACTTGTTAGCAATTTTGTTGGTGACACTTAACTAAAACATTCCTGTAAACAACAAGTGGATAGCAAAATAAGGAGTTTACTTTCATTTATAGGATATATTGTCGTCTAAATTAAGATTTATTCAGGTGTTTAACCATTGATAAATGGCTAACTTACATTGACCAATAATTTGATAAACAATTTGTGCAAAGTCAAAATAATTTCTAAAATGAAAATTTAAATTATATAGCATATGTTATTAATTCAGGGAATTGGTTATTACATTAGTATTTACACTAAATTCAAGACCTCAACAGTGTCTTTCGAATACCAAATTAATATCTAGCTTTATTTTTATTCTGTTATGTGCGTTTCAAATAATCTTAACATATTAGGTAGTCACATTTGTGACCGCGAATGTAATACCAGGAATAAAATGTTTTCCACTGAATGTTTTTTTCTGTATTATCAGTAAATATTGTTTATATTTTTCATTATTAACAAATTAACTAAGACATAAGCAGTTTTTAGCAATTGCACAATAATCCAAACTCGTAACTTTTTTCATGATAAGTAGCTCCTGATATTTTGTTAATTAAATGCGCAGGCGGTAATAACAATTATTATAATCAAGGTTGCGGTTTTGATATATGCACCTAACCAATTAATTACTTACATATGTCAGTATAAACTTAGAATTGTATAGTGTAGGAAAGGCAATTCATCCAGTAGACCGGTTTCGTCCTTATTGGGAACTCATCATGTACTGGCCAGAAATTGCCGCGGACAGGGCTCGAACCTGGACATGTCTGCTTTGAAATCCGACTCTCTAACCACTGCGAGGCGGCAGGGTGTCTCAGTGATTGGATTGCCAGATTCCGAAGCAGACGTGTCTAGGTTCGAGCCCTGTTCACGGCAATTTCTGGCCAGTACATGATGAATTCCCAATAAGGACGAAACGGGTCTATTAGATGAATTGTCTTTTCTACACTGTAAAATACTAAGTTTATAATGACATATGTAAGTCTTTAACGGGTCAGGTGCCTATATCAAAACCGCAACCCTGATTGTAATAGTTAAATGCTTCCCATTACAACAGATTAACTATTGCTGTATACGTTCTGGAAAACTGATGTTGATTGAAGCCACAATGTGGCTTTTTTCGGAGTAGACGGTGGTTAGAATAGTTGATCTTTACAATTTTGGTGACTGTTTTCCTATCTTCAACAACATGATTTTGATAGCCAACACGGCACTAAAATATACGGTTTATATTAGGTTTGCGTTCACTTCGCACTATGAAGTAATTTATTTGCATTTTTAAAAAGTATCGTTTTTTTCTGCATTTTCTAATTGCTTTTTACATGACTTTAACCTCAGCTTTGATCAAATAATTCATTAAGCACATTTTTTATTTATAAGATATTTTCAAATATTGTCGCATAAATTGAACATTTTGCTAATATATTTGCATATATATAAGTCTTGAAATAAATGATGTCGTCATTTGAAATTTATTATTTAAAAACATTTTACCATGCTCATAATTATGTATATTCATGTAGCATAATCAGTTTAATTTCCATGCAACGTTTTATGACTTATATTCATACGCATTGCCATAGATTTATTTTTCATATATTATTCTTTCAAAGGTATTTTTTCATGTTCATACTAATTATTAATGAGATAAGGAAAATATTTTTGAATTTTACATTTTTTTAAATAAGTGCATCGAAATTCTTGCTTAAGCATAACAACTCAGTTTAATTTTGGCTGAAATGAATCTGTCTATTCATTTAGTAGATTAAAATTGGTACCACTGTATATTGTTCTATATGTTGCATTTGTGTATTAATAATGTTAATATTAATTAGTACTAATTATAGTTCCATTACGTCTTTATCAATTGCTTAACATGAAAATCAATAAACGTTAATTCGGGAAGCCCCAACACAGGAAGACTTGCGTCTAATTTGAAACAATACTCCAGTTCTGTACTTGATTTTCGATAATTATTTCAGAGTTTGTGTTAATTCATGTTCTTGCCTCTCGTATTTGTTCTACTGTGTGCTAGGTAGAAATCTGAAGAATACATCTTTGAATTGATGTCAATGACAATTTTAATGATTTCATTATTTGGCAATGTTTTCGTTAGAATTTCAACATCCAATTTTATGATTAGTTCTAGTGTTAGTGTGAAGGAATTTAGATCGCCACTACACGTTATATTTTGACAAATAATCCAAACTATTCAATTGTTCATGTTTGCTGATATATTTCACTGGTTAGTGATTCCATAATTCAATAGAATATAATCCTAGAAGGAGAATTTCTACATATAGTATTCATCACATTCTTAAGACCCTGGTTGACGTTCAAGGATGTATAGGCTGCAGGCGACTTTTTATAACCACTTTTCTTGACTACAGTTTAGCAGAATTAAACTGCATTTTATTTATTTTATCAATGATAACTGTGAATGTAACTTTGCCAAATTCTACTTGGTTCAAACAATTGAGATATTGCTATAGGCTGAGCATAAGCAATGGTGTGTTTGTGTAAAGTAATAATGAAGTACAAAAGGCTTCCGTGTTGCTTTATCTAACAATTTTTTGAATAAAATGACTTAATTTAGAGAACTTGAGTCATATGCAGCTGAACTAATAAATCATCACAAATATATTCAAAAGAATAAGGCCATTTAAGTAGACCGAAACCTCAGCTGGGGACACTAGTAAAGCCGGCGTGCTCTATGACCAATTTTGTTGCTGCATGAATTCAAAGTGATGATGCATAGTTCATACCCTTAATGTTGTCAATAATGCATTTAAAAGCCGCTTCTTCAAAGAAGCATTTCCCAACTGCGAACATTTATGATAACTTAAGCGCAAAACGGGTATGATTAATTAGCACAACTACAAAGATAACGTAGAAACTAATTTTGTCATTTCAGTTCAAACAATCTTTTAATTTTGTTTGAACCTACAGAAGATATGATTATAATGATGTACATTGATTGCACTTCGACTGCCTATTTACTCCTTGTCATATGTTAACATCTGTTGCTAGTTATATAATTTTATTAGGTCAATAAAACTTGTTAGTTTCACGCAAATTTGAATATCTGCTTACTTGTAATTAGCTAGCATTTTAATTTAAAATTTCCTTTTAGTTACTTAATTTGGCAGTTGCTTCATTGAAGGTTTCGCCTAACTTTAATTTTTTTGATATTTATAACTCAGTAAACGAATTAAATTTAAAATAATTCATATTCCATATACTAGTAAAATATTAATAGGATGTATTTTTAGCACAGGAATTTGTTTGGTAACCCTGTCAGCTTGCGTTAGGTACCACTGAAGCGGAGATTAAACAAATCTACATACATCCTATTTTGCAGCGAATCGAGATTTGATTATAAACGCAAAATAAAAATTGTAATTAAAAAAGTATAATTAAATACATTTATGGAATAAATCCCTATTTAATGTAGATCAACGTTTTAAAGTTTTTTGTTTTATTTTGATTTTATTTCATAAGCCCTATAGACGTTTATTATTTTACTAATTTTGTTGGAAAACAAAAAAGCGTCCTTTGAATTATACATCAAATTAGGCTCTAGAACACTTTTAAACGACTAATTATTGCTTACTAGGCTCCCGACAAATCTAACAGTCTAGCAAAGAAAGTAATTCTTCAAACAATCCGTAATGCTGAAATTTCGTTAAATTACCTTATGTTTATTGCCCATGTTTGTCAATGATATTAGGCTCATTTCATTAAAGTGTACCGCCCTTTGCGAATGTAGGAAGCTAAAGATCTTTTATTTGTTTGATCTGTCGATATTCACGTTTCAGAGAACCTAGGGAATCTTTAAATACGTGGTCCAGACAAGAAGTGATAAAAAGTTTTTAAAAAATTCGGCAGACGTTGTACGTAAAAAGGAAAAATATTTTAATGTTTATTGGCGGCATTCTGCAAAATCTTTTTACATTGATTCTTTTCCAGCATAAAATATTGTGCAAGTAATTACCTTCTCGCCATCTCAGCGACGATGTAAACGTGTTCTAACTGCTATCGGTTGAATAATACGGTGATATTAGGATCAAATATGCTTTCGTCATTTTTTTCATACAACTGTTTTACATTAGTACCCATGTTACGTGGTTTCATTCACTCCATCCTCTATTAAAAGACTTCTCCATCTACACTAGACGTTTACAACAAGGTAATTGAACTCGTGCAGTCGACGTTGCCAGATCAGTTCAATTTATGCGAGACTACTAGAGGTTATATCTACAAATCTAATTTTGTTTTCCATCTATACGCAATGCGGTTTGATCCTCGATGGTTAGTTTGCCGTCGTATTCTGATGATGATCGAATGCATTCAATGTAGTCCTGAAGCATTAACACCAATTTTTATCTAGCAGTGGCTAAAGCTAACATAAGTAAGTCTTCAATAATAAGTCTAAATACTATAGTTTGCTAAGCTTTCAGCCGTGTATTATTTTATCAATTTTTAATGATATTTAAACTTAGTATTTAGTAATTTCTCTCAAAACTGTGCGCCACGCATAATAAATTTCATTAAGAACGAGATCATGTATATCTCTTTTTTGGTTTGCTGCATAATAATATTCTGGCTATCCGACATTAGAATTACACTTGCGAATTTGCGTAGGCTATTCTAAACCTCTAATTTATCATAATTTCAACTTATTTAGACCGATGTATTAAAAAAGTTTACAGAATTTTGATGTTTGTTTTTAATGTAGGCGTAGCGCCAAACCTTCCTTGTAAATGCCAGTTTATGCGATCCTATTGCACAGTTTAATATAATTTTCATCTGACCCTGTCTAAATATGATTGACTACGGGTAAGATTACATTTATAAATCCCACCGGATGTATATTTTTTTTATAAATTAAACGCCTTTAAGCTAATCAAGGTCAGTTTGATTGGGCATATTGTGAAAATAAAACTATAAACTTTAAAAAGTCCTCTTCAATAAAGTTTTACAAATTTCGTTACTGATTTTGCGGCTTAGATTGCGTTGCATAGCAATTAAGTATTCACTTGTTTTTAAATAAATGTGAGTACTCTTGCAAGGTTCTTCTTCCTGTGATGCTTTATCCATAAAACGAAGGGAAAACTTAACACAATATTTTACTCAATCTTTTTCTATTTTAGATAAGGTTATAGTCGATTTTGGACCATATGATCGTCACTCTTTTAAGTTAATAATAAATCCTTTCTACGTTTAAAATTTAAATATTTAATGACTTCGATTTTCTTTGTGAAAATATTTTTCCAACGCTAATATCAATGAATAATCAATGTCATTATTAACATAAAATAATTTTCTTTCAATTTTTCGCATTTCTTCCGTTTAAAATCCTCAGTAATTATTAAATCAAAATTATAATCATTTCTAAACGATCGCTAAATATCTTTCATTATTAAGTACTAACGGAATAGTAAACCTGTTTGAATAAATATATCTACGTATATCATATGAAATTAAGTTAATTTTGGTCGATTTATCTTGAGCCTAGTAAATTTCAATATTGGCAGTGTTCACATTCGCATATTTTTAAAGCTGCACACACATGAACCACACCTAGAAAAAATAAAATTCTGATTTTCCTGTCTTTGATAACTTCATTACATTTCAGTTAATCTATCGTCTAATAATTGCTCTCTTAGAGACTAATTTTTCAAACATTTGTTTCAATTTAGCCTGTATGCCTGATATTCTGGATTTACGTGTATATTACCTAGTTCTCATTTTTAGTTTTGTATAAAAAATCACTCCAAAATTGTCTTGGATATAAAAGATTAATCGTTTTTATACGAATATATCAAATGCTTTTATTAATGTTCTCATTGGTGCAAAATATAGAATTTGTGAGAGTAATGTATTCATATATGAAACATATTCATCTGACACAATTAGCGACATTTCTCAGGAAATGAAATTATTCGTCATCCTATAACATTCACTGGTTAGTCACCGAACTTAAATTGTTCTTATGCATGCATTTTTAAATTAAAATTTGTATATAGTATTTAATTTTGCTTAGAAATCCTACCGGAGCCCGCCATTACCTTTTAACGTGCGAAATTAAAGAGCCTCATAGGTCACTTAAAGTTTGCCGCCAAAATGTCATGCACATGAGCAATTTTGCACTTTGGACAAATTCTTCCTGAAAAATACCTCCTTCAGCTGTTTTAAGTGAAGACTTCTCTGGTATATTGTGGAGTAAATTAATTTCTAAAGCGTTTCCATACAGTTTGATCGAACGGAAGCATTTGAATAAATCCATATTCAAAAGGAAGCTAGTCATTTGTACGATTTTTTAAAAGAAATTCACACGTAATTAATTTTATCCACGATTTTGCGGTATCTAATAAAATATTTTGTAAAAGATAGCTCAAGCAGTAAATGTTAATACGTGAAAATGCATTCATGCGAATTCAAAAGCAAACGTACACCAAAGCGTACAGAATTCGCTTATTAGGTTGAATTTATGAAACAGTTTATTTTGTCTATTCACACGCAGATCAAGAAAGCACAATTAAATTTAAAATAACTATGTTGAATTCGTTGGAAATTAATCGGAAAACCATTTGGTATGACATTTGATTATCTATGGAATTGCTTTTATATGTTCCGAAATATCACTTTTGCCATTGGTGTTGTTTTGAAATTGCCTTCAATTAAAGTGCGTTTGGCTTCAAATTTCTAAAAATTACTTATAACTATTGTATTGCATTAGCCAAGTTAAGACAGCAAAAATTAAAATCTTCAACGAAGTATATTCAGAAATCCATATGATTATATTAAAAATTTATTATCATAACAAAGAATGTAACTTAGTGATTTTCAAATCACACACCTCAAATCACACTTATTCTACGATTAATTTGCTAAAAAATTGAACAATTGTTCACTATTATTCTTTTCCGTTGAGCGAATGGTCGCTCTATAATCTAATAGATCATTCTATACTAACAATTACCATAAATGATAATTCATGTTTATACCTTAAATGTGATAAATTCATATTTTAGCTTGTCGGCTGGACGTCATTAACAAAACTTTTTAATGAATGTGAAATACCTAGTTTAAACGTATTACTCCTTTTTGCAGTACAAGGTTATTCAACATGCGAAAGATACGCTAAGAACCAATTCTCTATGGAATAACTTAGATAAGTGAATAGTTTCATATTAAATGTTGGTCTTCAACGTGCATAATAGTTTTAAGGCTGACAAAAGTTAACATCATTTTTCTATTTTATGACTTACTGCAAACAAAGAAAACATAATATTCTAGCAAATTCAGCAGGATATAATGGCCGTTGCCCCAAACTTTAGTAGACATAATTCGACTCGAAAATGAGTAACTATCAAATTCAGATATCAATTCAACAGAAAGCTCCCATATATTTTATTAAAAAGAGGCGGAATGCAGTTTTCAAAAGAATTGACTCGCAGAGTGAAGCTGTCAAACAGCCAGGCATTGTACCGATTCAAATACGGTGTCTAAATTTTATTTTATTACTAGCAAAACATATTATATTTGTTGTATATCATTAATATATTACATCAACTCGAATGAAAATATTTTAACTAATTCAACCAGAAATTGTGTCACAAACCTAATCAATTTTTTTGTCAGTTTCTATTTCAAGCAGATATAAAACCAAACGCAAAATTGCTTTAGTTTTAGTATTAATTGATCTGTAGATAACACTTTCTTTGTTGCGTAGTTAATATCTTAAATTATTATGCTGAAACTGCCACAGATAAATCATTCGGTGAAACTGCACAGTTTTATGCTTAAATTAATGTAAAATTTGCATTCTGTGAACAACTTGTTATGGTTTATAATTTTATTTCTTGTCCAGAAAGATTTGCTGAAAATCAATTTCATGAAATTTTAAAATTGACAGTATAAATCTCACAATTCACTGTTCCCTAGGTCGAAAGAACTTTCTAGATAATTTCATGTTTTCTATAATAGTTTCGAGTATCATAGTTTTCTGTTTTAAACATGTATCTTGCAACATGGCATTAAAAGGACATGAAATTCCATAACATTTTTAATAAGAAGTTGATTATGAAAGCAATTATATACCTTGAACAAATAATTTATGCTCACATTAAAGTTGAAAAAAATCGATATTCTAGATGTTTAGAAATATTATTTGCACAGCAAATATGTTTCCTCTATAGCCGGTTCTAATTATCGTTTTAACTTTTTAATCGTAAAAACAAATTATAACAAATTAAGAATTCCGAAACGTATCCTAATCCACTGATTCTTAATGCAAATTAGCATTTAACAAAATTTCCAAATTCAAAAGTCCGTTTCGAATGCAGTTATAATAACAATAGTAATAGTAATAATTTTATTGTTATATATATATATATATATATATAATAATAATATATATATAATAATAATAAATATAATGATAAAAATGATAATGGAAATACTAGTACTACTACTACTTCTACTAATAATAATGAAAGTACTAGTAACAATGATAATAACAACAAAAATTATGGCAATAAAATCACACACAATAATAATAATAATAGCATAATAATAATAATACACAATAATACAATAATAATAATAATAATAATACACAATAATAATAATAATAAGAATAATAATAATAATAATAATAAGAAGAAGAAGAAGAAGAAGAAGAGGGAAGAAGAAGAAGAATAAGAATAAACTACAGTAATAATAAGTATTTATAATAATAACAATAATAATAATATTAATAATAATAATAATGACATAATAAAATAATACTAAAATAATAATAATAACAATAGTAGTAATAATAATGACAATAATGATAATAACAAAAACAATAATAATAATAATAATAATAATAATAATAATAATAATAATAATAATAATAATTTAAAAAAATAACAAAAATGATGATAAATTATCCACTTTCTAAATCATAATGAGCTCATGTGCATGGGGAGCATGAATGCAACATGTTGAATTGCCTTTCGTTTTACGAGAATATAATTAATATGGCATTTGAAAATTTAATGTAATCAAATAATCTCCTTTAATACTAGCAGTAATAAATTAATTCGCAGAATGAACTGGCGGTATTAGTCATTGCGCCTTATATCGTTAGGTTTAAAATTAAAAACGCTTTTCTTTTGTTTACCATATCAGCAACCGGATATTTCCAAAAAAATATATATATTAGAATCCAAACACTTATTAAAGGCGGAGTCAATTAGAGGAATATAAATAAACGTCAATCTATATAGAAAATTAGGCATAGTAAATGTAATAATGAGTACACACTATATTTCTTCTGTCAGGTGGTGTAAGCCCACCTCAGATATGACTGCAACAAATGGAATACTCGCTTAATAACTTTAAGTCTTAGTATGTTTAAAAAAATCAGCAATCATTCTTACCTCTGGCTTTTTCAACAGCACTTTTAAAATGGCAACATCAGATCAATATTTCAATATTGCATTTAATGTAATCAATGTCAATACTTATAATATTACTACTAATAATAATATTAATGAAAGTAATAATGAAAATGATAATATCAATAAAAATTATATTAATAATATTAATAATAATAATAATAATAATAAAAATTTTAAAAATAATAATAAAAGTAATAATAATAATAAGAATTAAAATAATATCAATAATAATAATAATAATAATAATATATATATAATAATAATAATAATAACATAATAATAATAATAAAATAATGTCAATAATAATAAAAAATAAAATAATAATAATAATAATAATAATAATAATAATAATAATATACAATAATAATAAAATAATAAATAATGCAATAAATACATACACAATAATATAAATAATAATAGTAATAATAATAACAAAAATAATGCTTCTTAATCCACTTGCTAAATCTTAATGAGCTCATGTGTATGTGGATCATGAATACAACATATTGATTTGCAATACAATTTAACAATAATTGTTTGCGCGGGTGGTGGTAACAATTCTTTCAATCAAGTTTGCGAGCTTGAAGTAAACGCCAATCCTAATGTATTTAACCAGTCGTCGAACAACATTACAAAACTACCGCCAGCCGCAACGCACTGACACGTTTCGACCTTTCTTGATCATCATCAGAGTACGACGGCAAACTGACTATCGAGGATCAAACCGCATTGAATATATATGGAAATCAAATTTAGATATGCGGCTCTCACTCTAGCAGTCTCGCATACATTGAACTTGACTGGAAATGTCGGCTGCTGGCGGTAGTTTTGTTATGTTGTTCGACGACTGGTTAAATACAATGGGTTTGGTGTTTACTTCAAGCTCGCAAACTTGATTTAAAGAATATTGAATTGCTTTCGTTTTATTAGAATATAACTAATATGACATTTGAAAATTTAATGTAATCGAATAATCTGCTATAATAGTAGCAGTATAAAATTAATTGGCATAATGAAAAAGCATTATTAGTCATTATTAAATCAATATTTTGAAACTTAGTGAAATAACACGTTATGCCAAACAAAGCTGTACACATGTAAATTGGCTTAAATTTATCCATATTTAAAAAAAATTATCTACATAATTTAAATAGGAAACATTATTTTACCGAAATGAATATTAAAATGAAAATCAGAAATGTTTTGTAGAAGCGTCATCATTTTATCGACTTACTGGATTAACGGGATGAAAACCAAATTGCGAGGTATTAAAATGGCATAGTCATTGCATGCGCCAGTGTTGAAAAGTATTATTTAATTCAAAATTTTCGAAATTTAGACAAATACAAATCCTATTTTGCAAAACCAGTTTCACAATAAAGAGAAACTATCGTTTATGAAACTTACTTACGAATTTCTTCCGTCCATTGTCATCATTCGAGCACGACGGACAACAGACAAATTAGAGTCCAAACGTTTTTTTTTATTTATAATATACGGAGAATTATATTTACGCATGTACATTTCAAGGGGCCTCGTTAAAAATTAGTTTCAATTTAAATGCAGACTGCGCATATTGTTAGTATTATGATTTTGTTTTGCGGTTTCCACCACAGCTATATAATTTATATAGATTAACAATCATTAATGTATAAAAGGTAAAGAACAAAAGACAAATATTTGTCCTATTCTATTTAGCTAACTACTAGTAGTTATCACGTTGGTAGACGAGCATCGAATAAATTAGTTTTGAAAACAAAGTTGATGTCGAAATTTAATTATCTAATCATTTTCTGTAATGAAAATCAAAATCCTTTTTATAAATAACTCTTTCTTTTATTTTATAGCCATGTAGGAACCTTATTTGTAGCTAGATGACTTATTTTCACATCAAGTTCATTGACATATTGATGTTTTTTTAGTCGAAAGGCAGCATTCAAATGAAAAAGGTTGAAAGTCTATGAAACAATTAGGTACACGAATAAATGTTCTAATTTGCGCAATTTGTTTTGAGAAATTAAGGAGACAGTACAATATAATTTACTTTGAATAAGATACTTTTTGTCGTGTGATAGCGTAAATACGTATTATTGGAATATAACTAGTGATCCCTGAGATTGCCTTTTCACATATTAAATAATAAAAAATGGTATATCGATAGCAGTTTACGGTAAGATTAAAAAATTCGTAGAAAAGTAAATCAAATTTTAACACGATATATGTACAATTGTTGTGTTGCGTTGGAACCACAGCGTCGAATTTGCCTTTTGGCAAATTTTAATGTCATCAGAAGCATTGGTTATTTAAGAATTCTCTATATTTAAAATGTTGAGGCACTTTAATCAACATGTGGTTCGTTCGCAAGAATAATTATAGCTTTCCTATTTAAAATAAAATAATTTGGCACGAATTAATAAAAAAGACATATTTCTCCTCAACTGCCAAATTAAGAATAAGTTAGCTTTAGGACATTCTCTAATTAATGATTTATTTCGTACAAATTAAAAGTTATTTGTTCACTTATTTGTTTAAATCGGTAAAGTTAGATTAGTTAAAAAGCTAATATTTAAATAAAATATATTGAACAACAGGGAACAGATTCAGAATTCAACTAACAACACACATATTATTTTTATTTGAACACACCGATTAGTGTATCGTGGAATTGTAAGAAATGGGATTTCACAAATAATTTAGTGTCAAAGTTTGCGTACCAGAAAAGCGTAAAAATGTACGGTCTGTGTGTAAGCAGTTGTCAAGATGATCAAAACATAAGGCATTTAAATTGCTATAATAAATTAGACGAGTGATAGATCTCAGGTAATGTTTATCTTGCACTTTATCAAGTGTGCTTTCACTTAGTAAAATGATGATCTAAAGGAAGGCTTTTATCTTGAGCTATATTATGTAGGCTCTTTAACAGAAATTACCAATAAAAAATATTCCACGAATGTATCATAAAAATAAAACTTTTCATCGTATCTGAACAATAAATGCACAAATAGTTTCACAAATCAATATTTTAAATATACATTTAAGCACAGCATGCTATTTGAAAAATAATTTATTCACTACTGAATGGTTTTTAAACATAAGTCTAATACAAATGCAACATTAACGTATTAATATTAAAGATTTGATGGATAAAACTAATTATCTTAAGAATCTTTCATGGAAGTTACAGCGTAAATTTTAATTTAATGAGAAATCTTTAAAATAAAAAAGAATTTGAGCCTTATTTTTCGGATAGGTAGTATTAAAAATCTGTAGTTCCATTCTGATTTGCAAAATTTAAAAATTCAGATAAAATAAATATTTCTTTCTTATTTTATCCTAAAGAATCTGCAAATGAAGGTAAATTAATATTTTCAGAAATAACAAAAGCATATTTTATTTTGTGAAAAGAGGATTTGGCATAGTTATGAAATAACTTTGGAGAGAATAGAAAAAATAAAATTAATTATAAAATTTTGTTCAGCATTGTTTTAAACTTTTTATTAAAAAAATACCTAAGTAATGAATAAGGGTGCATAAGATGAGTGAAATTTAAAAGTGTGAAATTTATTAAATTTAAAAGAAGAAAATTCCAAAAATTAAAAATATTTGCAAAATTAATGTTCAATTTATGGAAGCATATATAACAGTTGCAAATAAATTTATTTGTCATGTTTCGAAAATTAAGAAGAAGAGCGAAACTCTGTATTTAAATACTACTTAAATAAGTGATCATGTATAATTTGCATTTGCTGCAATTTCAAACCTTGCTCAATGCGCTAGCCTAATGTGTCAGTTAGGGAATTGGGATAAAGCGTAACCTGGGCAAATATACAAATGAAGTTATAAATATTTGTTAACAATGCATAGTCGTTTACACTTAATTAGTTAATAAAATTATTATACTTCTTTTTTATTAATTTAAAGTAAAAAGCTGTGTTACGTGGATTTCCTCGACAATATTTATTAAGAGCTTTATTCATTTTATAAGCAATAATTAACTTCCCAAGTGGTGATAACAATTATTTCAATACAAAATGATAACTTTATCGAAGCTTCAATCCTATTTTATATGAAATTGACAGTTTAAATTAATAATTTTATAAGGAAGAAAATAAAACTCTACTAATAGTACGATTTCGTTCTTATTCGAAATTTTTTATGTACTGCACACAATTTTCCGCAGATAGTTCATGAACCACACGACTTTTGCTTCGGATTCCGAGTTCGAATTCTCTGCAACCCCCGGTCGCACATTATAAAAATTTTTCCAGTTAGTTACTAAATTGTGTTTTTTGTTCCGTCTTTTCTTCAGGCGGAGCTGATGTGGCAAGGCGGTGCAGTGGATTGCGTCAACGACTCCGAAAAGTAAATGCTTAGTTCGAGCCCTTTTCGCGGCGAAATTCTACATCGTAAGTCAAGATAACTTATAAGAACGAAACCGGTCTACTAGATGAATTGCCTTTGCTAGCTAGCAAAATATTTACTTTTTACTGCTAAATGCGTACATATAATGGGATTTGCGTCTATATCCAATTCGCAAACTCGATTTAAGTAAATAATTTTTCCTGTATGTTGTTCAATATGTTGTATCTATAAAAATAGATCCATTTTTTATAATTTATATTAAGCTAAAATGATTTCACACCGCTTTTACGAAATAAAAAAAATTTTGAATACGTTTCAACAATTTCTGTGTTATTAAACTATTTTATGAAAATTATATATTTAAATGCTGATTAGACATTACATTATATTTGGACTTGTTATTGCCTATCATTATAAACTATCGTTACTATTTATAAATTGTTTTGGGAATTATTATCCAAAGTGAAATAGCATACGGTAGTTTTTTTGGAAAATGTGGCTCAGTATAATTTATATCATATAGACAAACAACTTTAAGTTTTCATTCATATTTGTAAAATAAAATAAATTCCGAAAACATAAAACCAACGGGACTGCACGTATAAAGTTTCAATTCAAACAAATGTATTTCAAATTTCAGCTAAAGGCTGTTTGACATCCGCGTTGCATTTTGTTAACTCTGATTCTTTATGAGCTCTATAAATTTGCAACTACAGTTTCAGCACACGATTTTTACAAATTTACTACAAAAAATTCTCTCATTCATCGTCTTTGTGAATAAATTTAGTAGTTTAAATAAAGAGACGAAATTCTATTGACACTTGGCTATTATATAACCTCATTTAAACTTTCGAGCAGCCAAAATCTAGACTGATCATTATATATATATGCCATAATTATGCAATCAATATTTGTCAATAAAATTCGCTATTCGATAAGGACTTTAGCATTGTTCGTCCAGTAAACTTGCTTCTGACACATAGAACTAAATACATTTTAAATTTACGAGATTGAGAAAAATTCAGTGAATAAAAATTTATTTATTATTAAGTTTGTTTTTATATTTACCATATAGGCAAGCTTGTAAAATTAACTCATTTTAAATTAAATGAAAGACATTTTATTCTATTAGTTTAAGATGGAAATTTTCAAATGTTAGATCTTATCGATATAAAATATCATAAGTTCAAGTCAATTAAGAAAGAAAACGAAAAGTTTAGGAAAAATATTTCTATAAAAGGACAATTTATTTAATTTTAATAATTTTGTTGCAATTGTTGGATTCTAATTTTAATCTACATTTATAATTTATCAAAACATTATATTTATTCAATTCATTCATTATTATCACATCATTTGGACATTCAAAAGAGATCACATTTAAAAGTTTTTGTTCTAAAAAAATAATAGTAAAATTTGTTCGCCATTTGTTTAGGTATATATTAGCAGAATTTAAAAAAATCCAAAACATATTTTTTTACTATAGGATGATGTTTAAGAATATTACAAACTATTATTTCAATTTACACTGAACTTACTATTTTTTTAACAGATCCACTTCCAGCCTTCAGGTATTTCAAAGAGGTTCATGCAACATTTTTCTGAAACATTTTGTTTGAAATTTGATATTCTGAAAGTGTTTGAAATCCGGAAAAATGCAAAACAAACGTGAACTGTAAAATTAGCGATAGTTATCCAAATCAAGCACATAAGATTTCCTTGTGAGTCCGTTTCATTTTTCACTTGTTCAAAGTTAGATCAGAATGGATGTTTGATTCTTACTCTGCTTTCTTTTCGTTTAAATATTTTTGCACACATATATTCACCAAATCCAAAAATTCATTTGCAACCGAACGATATTTAGTTTTCTTGAATTAATCTTTCAGATTATCTCCACTACACCCATATAGACAGTTAATTAACTAATCAGGTTTTCAATTAAGCAGATCTTGCTATTCGCGAAATCTTAACGAAGTGAATTAACTAATTAGACTCAGTATACTTCGCACAACACAATTGAGTTAACCTTTAAAATTAATTCCGTTCGGGCAAAACAATTGGATAATTTTGTACGTTACATTTTCTTTACTTTCGACTAAATAATCCAGTCCGTGTGATTTAAATATGGTCCGATTTAAATTCTGCAAAGTTGGTCATACGATCATCAAATGCTACTTGCCCGAGCTGAAATATGACCCAAAATATTTTTTTTTCTTTTTACTATTTACTATTTTGACTTTTAATAACCGTTCAGTATGATATCGCCTTCATTTTATGGGATATCTGAAATAGTTTTCTGTTCATTCTGACAAATGTCACACATACACGTTCTTTAGCTTGGATGAGTCTATCTCAGTATTTGTGTGTGTGCAATTGTGTGGATATCTATAAGTGTGCAAAAAACGTTTGCATTTATTGTTATTTTGCCATGGATATAATGGAAAAGCAACACACACACACGCAAAGAGTATAAATTCGTGTACATTTTTACTTATGAGGGCAATTTGAAAAATCGCAAACAAATGATTGGCTGTTTCAGTTATTCACATACAGTTTACCTTCCAAGAAAATTCCATAAACATTGTAAAACCAATGATAAAACCACGATAAGTTCAAACACAGTCTTATGCAGAAATATTTATCAACTAATTTACATCAGCATGTCAGAAATTCTCTTTTCGTTCAAGACAACGACAATTAAAACTATAATTTAAAACATAAACGCAATAAAAGTTTATTCATATAATTGGATTTACAATCTAACGTGATTTTGCAATGATACATAATGCAAAAATATTTGAGCGAACAAAATTGCATTCAATTAATTACTTTTGAATATTGTGTGCAATGATGAAATATGATGTAGTGTTAGACAACTTTATATTTTTTAACTAATTTTTTGCCTTTTATTTCGGATTTTGTTTCAAAAACATATTTGCAATGATTAATCATATTTAATGTCGCATTATGTTGAAGATCGCTCTTCATAATAGATCTTTTTACAGACAAACTACTCTATCTAATAGAAAATTTTTTCCATTGAAATAATCGATTAAAATAACATTTTCTAACATCCTTAGATCGAGAAAAAATATTTCTGATACGCTTACGCATTAAGTAATATGTTGTTCACCATATTTTTCTTCAATTTTGTCCAAAAGGCCGAAATATAGTCTAATTTAAATTCAAGCAAATTTATAGAAAAATGTTTGAGCAAACAATTTGCAGTCGGTCTTTACCACTTTAAATATTGCGCCAAATTATTAAATGTGATTTAGTCTTAGACAGTATTATTTATTTTGCCTGTATTTTTGCGTTTGATTCAAATTAAAATTAAAATGATGATTCAAATTTAACATTTCATAACATCAATAAATATGTTTCAAAATATCTTTAACAGTTATATTATAATTTTATTAAACTGATGGACCCTATAGAAATATTTTCGTAGAAATATTGGATTTATATAATATTTTGCAATATTTGTAGTCGGTGTGGAAGCGTTCATATTAGTTTTTCATTATATGATATAGTTACCAAGATGGTTCGTTTTAACTAGGTGGTCGAAAAGTAATTATTTTCAGCAAAATTTTATATTAAAATGAAAAAATTGCATTGGAGTTGACGCTAGTTAAGCCACATTATCTATATACTTTTTATATTACTTGCAAACATTTTAAAACCCCATAATTTATAAGAGGGTACAACTTTTACCTAAAATTGTTATTCTAGTTTTATTTATGCTGATTACGTTGGCTCTCAAAATAGAGAATGTGCTAATTCTTATGTTATTTTACATTATTTCATTTTAAGTACGTTCACATCAACACTCTCCAAGTCCTCAGCAATATTTATTAGGAAATATTTTTTACTGGAATATGCTTCTTAAATTTTTCATAGCGATGTTCGAATTAAATAAAAAGTACAGGACATATATGCAATATTTTGTTATCCCCGGTCAAATCTTTACACCTGTTTGAAGTGGGCTTTACTTTTGCTAAAGAAATCTGATCATCTGATTTCTCATTAGAACGATTTTTCGGTGATGTAAAAATTTGTGCTAAACCAATATGTTGCCTGTGCAATATTTCTTACAATATGATAAAATTGGTCAGTAATGCAGTAGAAAAAACTTTCTTGCTCTGTCGCAATCATTTGAGTTAAGAGAAGCTATAACTAGATAGTTGGAAAAGCCAAGAGATAAAAACACAAATTCTTGTGGAATATACGCTTTTTAATTTAACTACGAACGAGAAGTTATGGCTAAATCTGTAAGACCACTTGTGGTCACATTGTAAACTAGGAAATTTAGACTAAGATTTTAGTGGACTATGCTAATGGGCTTCATAATATTTTGAGGTGTGAAAACACCATATCACATAGAAACAGTGTAGCCGATAGATTTTTATTATATGCTCTAAATAATTCAATAATCGCATATTATATTGCTAGCAAATCCAATATCAGTCCAGTATATTTTTTAAATATTTCAAACCGTGTCAATATAAGCAATTGCTAAACCAATATCCATAAAAGTTTGCTCATAGCTAAGGCTCCAGTTTAAGAGACTATGCCTGTTCCATCATCAATATAACGTGAACACACAACAGAAAAGCAGAGGCTAATAAAATATGAAGGCGGTGTGAGTCTTTTTGCGTTTGCAAATAAGACAAACGATTGAAATTAATTTTTATTCGTTAAGTCTAATAAATACTGGGAATATATTACAGTTAAATACTGTTTGTTGCGAAGAACTAATATATATGCAAGTATGTATTATGTTTTGCGAACCTAGTAACAAATTAGTTCAGTTGTCACCAGAAGGATAAACCAAAGGCAGCATGAACGGAAAGTATAATCTCATTCACAAATACTGGGAATGTCTACTTAAGTAAAGGAAGTAAGTATAAATTTATCATACAGAAAATACGAAGCAACAAGTTTTAATTGCCTAGATATAGTAAAAGAAAATATTTCTTTCCTTCATATATCCGATATTGTTTTATGAAACAAAAACTGTTTCGTGCTTAGCTTATGTTCGGATTACATTAAACATGGTAACGGTCTACGTAATATCTTTCCCCAAACTACCAATTTAAATATACGAGGAAAGTAGATCAAAATCAGAGAAATGTATAAATATAACATGTCTAAACCTTTAATTTTGTTTTAATTTACGTTATCTTCATATTACAGAAATCTCAAGATATGTACGTATTTGACAGAAAAATATACAAAAGGGTGTGCCGTAAGTTGCAATTAGTATAATGTACCGTTACATTAGTACATGTTTATAAACATGAGGAAATAATTTTTAACGATACTTCCTTCTGATTTTCAAATTTCTTTTTGAAAATATATTCCAAAATTTATTAAAAAAATATATAACTTTTGCATTCTTTATTTTAGAAAGTAGAAATAATTTTGATCTCCAAAATACAGTATATTTATAGATTTTCTTTTTTATCATGATTTACGCTGTCAAAAATAATTTAGTTTAAGCCAACTATTTGGAGCCAAATATTACAACAATGAAAAAAATTCTTCCTGATAACTTTATCGTTAGATATATATGTGGCCATAAAGAAAAAAATCAATAAATATTTTTTATTGAAGCAGTCTTTTTCTTAAAAGTCACGATTTAATTAACAATCATTATTTTATTTATTTTAGCGTCTTAGCATTTGGTTGAAATATTCATGTATTAATAATTTTCATCGTACAAATTACCATTCCAACAGCATTTCATTCCAGTTTCGTAACTGTTAGATTTTGCCAACCCACTTTTAAAAATTTCACGGCATAGAGTATTGCACAAACTATATTTCAGATGGATTGGAAGTCAGTGTGCTATTAACTTCTAATAGAATAGGATCAAACGTGCGTTATAAATTATTTAAATGAATGGCTCAATTTTTTGTTCGATCAATACAATATGATTCCTATCAAAAGCTAAATTTTCCCAGAAAATTTCATCTTTAAATGCTATGCATTGTATTTTTAACACACGATATAAAAAGGATTCACTATTTGCGTTTTAACGTAGAGTGTTTAAAAATAAATTATGCAACATAATTGAGAGATAAAAAAGTTCTGCCATTAAAATTCCAGCGAAGCCAATAAATCGAATCAACATAAATTTATTGGACAATATTTCAATGTGTTTTTACGTGTCACTAATGCTATAATGCTTGTCTTTACATAATCAAAAATGTAATTCTAAATTACGTTAATGCTTTACTGTGTTCTTTGTCAAATCTCGTTTATATATACCAAAAGAGATGTAAATTAGTCAATAACTTTGCGCTGGGCATTGCGTATTCAGTAACAGATTTGATCAAAATGAATCAGAAGTAAAAACAAAACAAGCATGACCAAAAGGTATAATCTCATATACACGTGAGTGCTTTGCCTTCATGAGACTCATCAGGGCAGTACTTAATACATAATTGCATATATATTAACATATATATATATATATATATATATATATATATATATATATATATTATAAATGCAGTAACAAAGGTAGCTAGTCATATACGAAGACTTATGTTTTAACGAATTGCAGCCGGATTTATGCAAGCAAAAGAAGTATATTCAGGCATTGAGCTTGAACTGGGATGTGACGCACAATTGATTGGTTTCCTGTTTTTTCACATTCTCTATGTTTACATATTTCTATCTTGTTTTGCCTTCCAATTTCTATAAAAAGATATACCCATTTTTCGATACTTGATAGATAATGAGATAGAATGTTTCGTAAACTGATAAAAATTTTTTTTGTTTTTCCACAGAGGAAGGGTACAATGAATTTTATTAAAGCTCGCACTTCAAAAGAATCTTTCAGAAAACTAGATGTACTAGTGACGTTAAAGTGTAGAGCGCAAGAACGTTATTGTGGAAAGAACATTATTATCAGTCTATTAAACAATTAGGGCTCTAAGGTGATTTGGTACGCAGATTACGAAGGTCCAAACTACCAGTCAAACGAAGAAATCTTACAAGGTTACGTATTTCAAGATTGAGCAGTTGAAGGAAGATGGAGCAGTGCTCAGGCAAGAATCGGGTGTGTATCTTGTGTATTAGATGAAATAAATCTTCTTGCAAGATGGAAATTTCTGATGTTTTGCCGGCAGTTATGAAGAAAGATAAAGAAGAAATTTTGAATAAATTGGAAAAAGATATAAAACCTGGAGTTTTGTGTGATTTAATACCGACCGATTTTGATAAGCATGTGCTTAACTTATCAAAAGTGACAATCGATCAGCTAACAATAGAGGCACTATGATGGGCCGAAATTATGAAATACATTCTTGTACTAAATGCGACGTTGATTTTAAGACAGCAATTGAATTGCTATTTGAACAAACTGCTACCTTGGAACCTACCAGTACTGATTATAAAAATTGGTTCAAGGTTACATAGGTTGATCAGACTTCATATTTGAAATCGTCTAATTGCACAGAACAGCATGCATTTAGAAAGCAACATCTAAATGCGCTTAGAGGTATCAACAGAAATGCAGACATCAAAATACTGCACGCTGATAGAGGCAAGAGCGTAGTTGTAATGGACAAATCTGACTACCTACATAAGATGGAAAACGTGTAAAAGGACAATACAAAAGTCACGTGTCTGGACGATAAATCAGGTTAAATAGACAAAATGCAGCGCAAAGTAATAAATGAAATTAAAATTTTGACAGATGTCGGTTTTATTGATGAGGCCAATGTACAGAAGCTCAAGCCAGTTGGATCATCTACACCAACAATGTACGGATTACCAAAAACACCCAAAAAACATTTGTGCTGAGACCAATTTTATCAATGGTAAATTCTCCGTTTCATGCACTAGCTAAATGGTTAGTTCGTTTACTTGAACCATTACGTAAACTACTAGGTAATTATTCGGTTGCAGATTCGTTTGTGTTTGTAAACAAAATTTGGGATATTAATGTTAAAAACAAGATTATGGTATCTCTTGATGTTACGTCTTTGTTTACAAATTTTTCACTTGATGAAACCATTGGCATTATAGTCAAAGCGGTAGAACACGACATATTAACATCGCCGGTGCCAGGGCACACTCTACGCAAGCGTATCGTATTATGCACGAAAGACGTACAGTTTCGTTTTAATGGAAGCATCTATTAACAGACTGATGGTGTGGCAATGTGGAGCCCCTAATCTCCAGTGTTTTTTGAGATTTTTCTAAGGCATCTAGAGAAAACATCATTAAAGAGTGACATCAGTAAATATGCTCAATATATACGGTACGTGGATAATATATTTCTTGTCCTTAAGGTTGCAATCAGGAACATTGCTTCAAAGGTTTAACATAGCACATCAGAATATCGGCTTCACGTCTGAGCATGAGAAAGATGACCGTCTACCTTTCCTTGACGTACTATTAAAGAAAGAATCTAATGGTAAATAAAACAGAACAATTTACCATAAACCAACATAGGGGGAATGCAGTTTCCGGAATGGCACAAAAGAAACTTGAAGCAGCATTAACTCGCACATTTAATGCAGCTAAACTACGCGTGTTATTTAGGGTAACACACTTGCCTTTACCAGCAATCAAAGAGAAACAGCAATTAATGTCGATATTAAATATTATTTACCAATATACATGCGCAATTTTTCGATCAACTTATGAAGGTCGATCGACCAGACGGTTAAATATTCGAATAAGAGAACATTGTAACTTAAACGCCTGTTTTAAATCAAATGGTGATTACACGTCTGAAATTGCGCAACACATCGTTGAAATATCGCACGTATGTTCTCCAGACGTAACATTCAAAAAAATTACAAAATGCAATAACAAGAGGGAGCTAGCTACATACAAAGCCTTATGGATAAACAAATTGAAACCGCATTTATGCAAGCAGAAGAAGCATGTTCAGGCATTGAGCTTGAGCTGGATGTGGCGCACGCAATTGATTAGTTTTCGTTTCTTCACACTCTCTCAATGTTTACATATTTCTATCTTATTTTGATTTCCAATTAATATATAAAGATATGTTCATTAGTAGATACTTGAGGAGATAATCATAAAGAAATGTTTCTTGTATCTGATAAGATTCCTCTTGTTTTTGCACATTGAACAAAACAATGAATTTTATTAAATCTCGCATTTCACATATATATATATATATGCCATGCCTTTTTAATTTTACACAGTATATTTATAATTAGGAAGAAAGAACACATTAATAACAAAGTGGATAAAGGCCATTTATTTCGTGAATACTAATCATCTCTTATAAAATCATACATATTTATACATTTTGGGTTTTCATTTGATTATGCTAGTGGTAACAAATCTAATTCGTTTTTACTTCTGTTTCTTGTTTTGGCTAGTTGGTAAGTGTGTATGCGTTTGTTTGTGTGTATGCGTGTTTGCATGTAAAGGTCATTCTCGCAGTATCGTAAAGTGATGTCTGAGATCTGGTCATTATTGTTTTAATGGCTTGAGAATTAACCATTTGTGCGTATTATTCACTGTTACATCTTGTTGCGCAAATTTATAATTTCCACATGGTAACAGCACCAGTGTGGATTACAGTGTTAAACGCTCATATTTTTTGAAAGTTCTGTCACCGTATGATCATCATCAGATTACGCCTATGCAAACTGATTAGCGAGGATCAAACCGCATTACATATATATATGGAAATCAAAATTAGATATGCGGCTCACACCTCTAGTAGTCTTGCATACATCGTACTTTACTGGATATGTCGGCTGCAAAATTTCTCTGCAGTCACGATCATTACTGTTTGCCCATATTGCCACTCACATATATATATATATATATATATATATATATTTATATTTATATATATATATATAGACAATGCAATTAAATAATAATTAATTGCGCGGGTGTTGGTAACAATTCATTAAATCAATTTTACGAGCTTGACAAACTAAGAAAGTTGTGACCTCTCCTATGCTACAATGTGCTGTGGTATGTTTTCCCAGGTAAGAATCTGCTAATGATATGTTAGAGTAACTGTCCACACATAAACATTCTAGTGTGTAGTTTACACATGCAATAGCTTTCAATTGCGACATTTTGTTGAACCCACTCAACAAATTTAGAAATGAATCTACTTATACTTATAGCAACACAAAATTAGGAAAGGTGAAATTCACCAGCATATCGCAACACACTATTTTTCAACAATAACACCCAAAACGAGGATGATTTCAAGGTTTGTCTCAAAGCAATACATGCCAAGTCAAGATGTTTTGCTTAATCGGTATTTTGCAAAATGCTTTATTCATAGTTAAAATACTAAAATAAATATTTATATCAATTAAATGTCTCCTGGTCCATTTGTATGTGCCTATTTACGTGTCTACTTCTGCATGCCATTTTGCCCCACTTCATTGCTGCTGTATAAATAATGCTAAATCCATTTTAAATTAAAAAATTGAGTAGAGGAAAAACAAGATTCGATCAAATTTAACGAAAATAGAATGCTTTATCCAACTTAGAATAAAGCTTAACTTCAAGTCACTAATTTTGCCGCAATAAGCATTAAAGTCCGTTTAAGTTTATGTGGCATTCGGGATGAAAAGCATATGAATGAAGTTTTTGGTCGAACAGTATCGATAAGGATATCATGACACACTTATTGTTTGTTTAATTGCTTTTGACTTGAGTGTAAGAGCCAATATGGAATTACATTATAAGTACCTCACACTCAATTAACGAAACTCATTGTAAAATATGGTGATGTCTACTTTTAAATCTCAATATACTGGAACGCAAAATGCATAATCCGTCTACACATATTTTTAATCATGCGACCAATTTACAGATAGATATAAATATCTGTGAATACGAGTTTGTCATATAAATGGTCGCTGTGATTTATTTATTGATTCAGAAAGATATTGTTTATTGCATCATGTTTATAGAATCCAAGCGCCTGAGTATGCTAGACTAGCAGTTTGGATTTATATATATAGAAAGAAAGAGAGAGAGTATATATATATATATATATATATATATATATATATATATATATATATATATATATATATAATTAAAGTTCCACTTATTTAAATTTATTAAAATATTTTGTGCAGTCTAGAAAACACAAATTCGTATAAAAATTAAATATGCAGAGTATGCCCATTATATTTTGTGGGCAATATACGTTAAAAACAGCAATTTGTGATTTTACATGTTCTGTCCATGAGAAATTAGGAATTATCCATTATTTAGGTGGAGTATTTCAAGAGAAAGCTTATGTACCAATTCGACTACAAAAGAAATGTTATTAAAAGTAGGAATAAGGGAATTTTTTTTAAATAACATACAGTGCACAAATTTTAGCATAGAAATGAAAAATATCTTTTTGAATTATGTGGAAGTGTCATTTATATCTGTATACACATTTGAGAACAATACTACATGTGTAATGCGTTGGTATTTCAAAGCTAAGTAAAATCGCCAGTAGATCATTTACCTGACAGGATCCTGAGCTCAAATACATATTAGTTAATAAATTACCAGCAGCATAAATACAATATGCTCCAAGTAGAAAATAAAGAAAGAACCTTGTGCTTTCAATATGCATTATAATACAAAAACCAAAAAAGATAGATAGAGGTCAATATCATCCACTTCTGAAAATATGTGATAGGCCAACTCAGAAATCGCCCAGCATTCTTAGCTTCCATATTTTATTGTTTCCTTTTAAAAGACAATAGCCTAGTATTTTAATTTGCCTAGGCATTTTCTTTGTGAAACACTCTATGCGAAGGTCAAATGGTCATGCAATAGACAAATAAGTTAGCTAATTTATTTTTAATTTATCTGTGCAGGAAAGAGTGGAAATAGTCTCATTTTGATACAGGGTTATATTTCGCTATGAAAATTTATATTATTATCACACAATAATTTATTGTTACATTAAGCACCAGTAAGAAATGCAAAAAATTGTTTGTTTCGAATATATAGGCCGATTAATTTGGAAATTTGCTACCTATCAAAACACGCTCAGCCAGAAAAAGTTTCACAAATTTCTTATTTATTGATTCAATTGTCAGTTGCATGATTTGAGCTTTATTTAT
>JAQBSW010000145.1:0-117500 GCA_029291075.1 Eudiplozoon nipponicum
TACGTATTGCTAAGTTTACGAATTATTTAACAATTTAAATGAAAAATATGTAATTATTTGTTAAAATGCGGCAAGAACAGCAGAGTATCTAGCACAAAAGAGTATTTATACTATGCAATTTGAAAGTTTGCAATACCTATCACACACAAATCTGTTTCTGTAGTTTTATTTTTTACATAATAGTCCGCGTTAACAAGAACGCAGTTGCTGACTCTACCACAAATTCTGACGGCCATTCTGATCGAGGAAACTTGGGCTCAGAAGTGATTTTGCTTCTATAGGCTTTCACGATATGTTGTCAAAATATATTGGGGCAGCTTTTCCAGTTCAGTGTTTTTGTGCAATTTGGAAAGTAAAATAACTCCTATATTTAATCGTAAAATGATCGAAATATAGCTTTGCAGTAGTCCGGATAAAAATGATATATTTAAAAACGGTGTGTCAATTTGTGACAAGAACATGCATGCATAAAATAGACTTAATAAAGTTCTATATTTGTGGTGGAAGACTGGCCATTCTGCGTAATTTGGCTTATATAGAATCTGAATTGTAATGATAATCTATTATTGACACATAATGTAATTGGATGGTACATTCATTTATATCTAGCAGAATACTTATCGGTGGTAATCGGTCTCATGGCTTAAATTCACTGTAGCTTGGTAAGCGATGTGTGCCAAAATGGACAAAACCATCTTAAGCACAGTAAAGCAAGCCTAACCATCCGAAACTACAGGCGGTAGTATTTCACAATATGATTGAAGAACATGCGTTGTTGAATAAGTGGGCCAAAAGCTTTCGTTTATACCACGAGGAAGCGACTAATGATATAGTCATCAACGCTACTAAGGATGCAAATTGCGATTTCTAAGCAAAGGCTACCTCGATTAATGGCATATTTATGAAAGATTTTCTCGGATTCATATTTATGATATATATATATATATATATATATATATATATATATATATATATATATATATATATATCTATGTGTGTATGTAGGTTGCTTGGTGATGAGTTTTCATTTTGTTTTTGTAGCAAAAATAGGTTCCTACCTACAGGTTAGTTCATCTTTTAATCTGTTTAGCGAGCTTGAGATAAAAACCAATCCCATCGTATCTAAACAGTCGCACAACATAGCAAAACTGCCGTCAGTCACAAGTACTCATGCGTTTCGACCTCCTATTTTCGTCATCAGAGCACGACGTAAAACTGACTAACGCGGTTCAAACTGAAATTAATAATTCTTCAAATAAGCTTTGCGAGATTACGATGAACAACTATTCTAATCAGACATACAACATAACATGCCTACTATAGGTGAGAATCGCATAGCTAGTTTTGCTTTTCCTATGTATGCATTGCGGTTTGATCCTCGCTAGTCAGTTTGCCGTCGTGTTCTGATGATGATCATGGAAGGTCGAAACGCGTCCGTGCGTGCGACTGGCGGTAGTTTTGTTATGTTGTTCTGACGACTGGTTAAATACAATGGGATTGGTGTTTACTTCAAGCTCACAAATTTCATTTAAAGAATTATTACCACCACCTGCGCTATTATTGGTTGTTTAATTGTATAAAAGAGCTACTCTCAAGTTAATTCATTATCACAAAGGAATTTCCTAATTTATTTACGGTATCAGTAGTCCTGCCTTCGTATACTTTTTGTGGTTTAACCCGATGACAATCTATTGTGTAAGAAGAAATTGTGGATGAAATATTGATCCACTTTTAACTGTATGATTAATCAATGATTTTAATGAAATTACCTCTTGTTTCAATAATAAAACTTCTGCCATATCTATCTTATGTCAATTTTAAAATACCGCATCAAGCATTCGAGCCCTATTGTTTTGTTAGTAATAAAAAGAAATGATAAGTTTTACACTTGATTCGCTATCAAGCATTACTTCTTTATAAATGTGTCATTGTTAAGTTTTAAATTAAGTCTCCTAACAACTAACGTTACAATGCTAATTCAGTCAAATGTAATAATTTTTCAATTGTGTTCTCTTCAAGCGCAAAATCTTTTAACATTGCGTTAAAACTAAAAATTTTATCTTTAAGCATTAATCCCCACGTTTGCGTAAATAAAATAGCCTAAATCGAAGAAAATTACATCAAAACATTTTGTTTATAAAGTTTTTTCCGAGTTTCTGAGTACTTTTGAACTACAAATGAAATAATAGACTGAAATACCCTTCAAAAGTGTTAGAGACATATATCTTACTCTACAAATAATAGAAGGTAATTAAACGAGCATTGGTTACACGAGTGGTAATAACAATTATTTAAATCATGGTTCCGATCTCGATAGAAAAACTAGTCCCAATATATATATATACATCCATTTGTCTGCATAAAACTCAAAATTGTATAATGTAGAGAAAGCAATTTATCCATTAGACCAGTTTCGTCCTTATTGAGAACTCGTCACGTACAGTTCATAATTTGCTGCGGACATGATAGTGATTAGTTTATACTAACAAGTGTTCAACCTTTCTAATGCAAACGATTACGATTCAATTCGGGATTGACCTCTAGATATAAAGAAAATATTACTAAGAATCACATTCTTAAATACCCTACAGTATATCGAAAATGTTTGGGCTTCAATATGCTTCAAATAAGATATGGCTTTGGGGAATTGTTAGTCGCTGTTGAAGAAGTCGAATTTTTGGTCGTGATAGGTCGAAATGGAGTTATTCCTAGTGGCATGAGCTATGAAAGGCTCCCGTAAGGTTGACAGGCATAAGGAAGACAGCCTCCTGACGAAACGTCAACATCTTAGAGTGCCTATAGTAACCAATACAGAAGAAATCTCTGAAAGTTGCTGTAAATTTATGCACTGTTTAGTTTATAGAAAGTATATATATATATATATATATATATATATATATATATATATATATATATATATATATATATATATATATATCCTTTTATTACTGGGAAAATATCACCAATAAATATAATTACAAATCTTGTTACAATTCTATCAAGAAATGTAAATACGATTTTGTACATAACAGCTGTTTTTTCTTTTGGTATTGGAAAAAACTGCGTTCTGTCATCATCCTATTTTTCTACATAGTGCTTTTTTTTAAATTTATGAATAAATTTTAATGCATCAACAATTTAAAAATCCATTTAAATAATTGAATCCTAAAACCTTTTCAATTTAACAAGCAAATTTTACCTGCTCTTTTCGATGACTTTTAACATTGTTCGTTTATCGAATTACACACTTGTTCACGAGTCATCCAATCAACGGCAGAACAATGTCTATATACTTTCAATTATGTTTTCAAATTTTACGCCACATACACTATCAGTTTTCGCATCTACAATTCGTGAATATTATTTAATCGATATCATCATAATACAAAAAATAAATTGCCAATCACAATTGCGCGCATATTGACACGTATTCTCCTTGGAATACTCTTTAACCATTTGAGTCTCTTTGGCATTGTAGTCGAATTTATTCATTATTTATAAGCGTTAACGAATTTTGACGTTGCATTTTCTGGCAGCTTCCCTACATCGCATTTATTTCTTTGTTCCCTAACTCATTTTTCAGATTTCTTTATATATTGTTATTATCTGCAGTTATTCATTATTTTGACTCCCACTTAAATTGCTATGATCAATTTAATGATTCCGTGCTGATGAGTTACTCTCAAGCGCTCACACCGTCCGACGTTGGTGTGTTTATGGCAGAGGATCTCGCCGTTAAATCTTAAGCCGAATCAATACTGGTGGCCATATTGGCATTACAAAACAACCAGAAAATTGACTGCCAATCCGCAAAAATGAAAAAAAAAAATCAATTTTAACTAGAATTTTAAATTTAACTTGAATTTGTGCCACACGAATCAGGCGCAAAACATAAGATGCAACATGTTTGGACTAGAGAATGCGCAGATTGATTAACGGATAGTTGGAAATAAACTGATTGTACTATCATTATTATTATTTTATCATCCGTAGTTGTA
Organism: Eudiplozoon nipponicum; assembly: GCA_029291075.1. Taxonomy (NCBI): domain Eukaryota; kingdom Metazoa; phylum Platyhelminthes; class Monogenea; order Mazocraeidea; family Diplozoidae; genus Eudiplozoon; species Eudiplozoon nipponicum. The sequence continues at coordinate 3,999 of JAQBSW010000145.1, forward strand.
GTTTTATTATTGTTATTATTAGTTATAGTAGTAGCTATGATAGTAATATTAGTAATGTAGCGATGTCCAACTTTAATTAACTTTAACGAAATATATTCAAAATTACGTTGAAATTTTGCTTTCTCGGCACAGGTTAGATTAATACAGTTTTTTTGGTGGTTTAAGCAGGCCAAGTAAAAGTTGCTATAGCATGGCATATTTTAAATCCGATTTCTGTTTGCAATGCTCTATAACTGAAATCTGTGTAATAAATAATCGCTTAATTGACGCGGAGAATTTATAATTTGGTTCTCCCATAGCAAAGTCAGAGCGCCTATTTGCATGAATGTGGATCAATTTGTGAAAAAATAGTACGGAGCGTTAGACATGCTATGTCAAATTTGTGGAATACTGCACAAATTATATATTTCTATCTCTCGCTCACGTTTTGTAGAAACTGAAATCGCGAATGTCTGTCTACTGATTAAAAGTCAATTTTCATTTTAGTCTACTATTTATACCGGATGGCTCAAGCATAATAATGAAATTATGAACCTACAACTTTTCACACCTAGGTTTGGTTATGGTTGGCGGAAAAAATTTTCATGACTATTTCATATAACTACATGCATGTTTTTCTATAGCCAATTTTCACTTAACTGCTAGATTCATATTAAATTAGCTATGTACACGCTAATCATGACTTCACCACTTTAGATAGTTTTACCAACGCTACAAAATATTAAATGAACACAATCGCTTTAGTACAACGCAAATATAACCCATCATGAGGGATTTTGATTAGCTAACGTTGGAGCTATATAGTGTGAAGTATTTATTGGCATTATTTTTCAGTCGGTTTGATCAGGCGTGTACATAAGCCACAGTACATACTTTGCGAAAGGCACACATTAGTTTAACTTATATTATACATTGAGCTCTTTAAAATAGTCTTACAAGTAACGAATATCAACAGGGCGTAAGTTACCTAAATTACCTTATAAACAAGAGTGAAAACTACAACAAAGGTGTAGGCACTAATCAACGAAAAGTCTTCGGCAATTTGGCGAAATCGCGTGCCTGGCCAAAATAAAAATTAGGACTGGTGTTATTTTCAATATTCGACATTTACTCTATACAAAACAAAGTCAAATTACAAATCGAAATAAAACATCGGTAAAAATATTATAAGCTTAAATCTTAGAAATCCATGCTGTCACAAAAAAACAAATGGAATTCAGTTTGTGTTAGTTTAAAAAAAGGATCGGAGAATGTTACACTGGTAGTTTGATTTGACGATGGTTTAAATAGATAATAATTAGTATAATGACAAAATGGAAGGTCTGCGGATAGCCGTGATAAAAAACTAATGCAGTTTATCTGCTTCAAAGTGGTATATAAGAAGTCTCAAACTAAACTTTAAATTTGAAGTATACACGGCTTTTCGTCGTGGGTGGTAGATTTGCACTATCAGTTCCGCAATGCTCCGATTGATCCACATTTCCAAGTACGCGTTGAGTTGGTCTTCGTGGTGGCTGAATGTGGATTTGTCCCCTTACTCCGAATGCGCCAATCGGCTCTTTGTGGAACTTGTAATTTAAATCTACCAATATCGAATAAAATCGTAGATGCTTTACAATTGACGACCGCACTGCGCAACATTGTACAAAAACTCTCACGAAACTTTAAAGTTGCCCATTTCTTGCTCTGTATCACTTAGTTTTGTTTAAATTTTTTATCCCATGGGTCAAAGAACGTCTTTATTGCTAAAATGACACTTCCTTATTCTGTTTTACTTTTAACAGTGGCAAGTAACATAATAGACGCCGCTTTAATTGTTCTTTTCTAGTAAAAATTCTCGCTAAATCGTTCAATTATAAAGCGATTTAACGCATAGATACTATTGTGCCTCAAGCTCAACACATTGGCATTACGAATGCAGTACAGAGATGGGGATATCAAGTTTCTTTACTTGAGACTGTCGTATTAGCTGTTGGAAAACAGTTCCTTGGACGAGGACTAATTATTAAAGTTAATGGTTAGGTTTTAACTCTGATTTAGGAACATTTATTAGTTGATTTGATAGGGAGTCAGAAATTGAAGAAACAGCATGCAAGTACACTACGACTTCCGCTCATTTATTTAAAAATAGTTCGCTTTATATTAATCTTGCTGTGTGTGATTGGCGGGGTGAAATTTGTCATTCGTCTATTTGTGTTCACTTCTAGTTTTTGCAGCAGTTTTGACACAGAATAAAGTTTACTTTGGAACATAGGCATACAAAGTAAACAGCTCGGTCACATCTAAACAGTGGATCACAATTTGACACATTGTTTACGCGAAAATGACCCTTACATAAAATGATGACTTTGGCATTTATGTGTTTATTGTTTAGTATAGTATAGTATTGTTTTTACTCCTCATTATTTGTCAGTTGCATTCTAGCTGTGAAATAGACTAGAGACCATCATCATATTAGGGAATATAGTATATTTTTTCATATTCTTTGCGCAAAGCTATAAAAAATTCCGTCCTTACTCAGTCAGTACAGCAATCTTGCTCAATTGAATTAACCACCTATGATATTCAATGATAGATGACGTGAAGGCAACTAACGACTTCTCCTTATTAGCACTAGAGCAGCAATCTTCTCGTCATGCGCATGATGGATTCCCAACTACCTTTCTTAATCCTTTAGGGTCTTGCTAAGAATGAATGACCTACTGTTCTTTACAGCCTTGCCATTACTAAAAATTTCGCGGTTATATAGAAGCAAGGCATTAGTTTAGAATACTTATTTAATGCAGCCTATGATGCTGATGAGGTTCCTCTGTGGATTTTGGAAATGAACCAGGTCTATTTGGGCATATCCGACAGTGTGCCTTCGGAGCTCTCTGAGAATCGGACAGATTTCCATTCACGTATCTGATTGATCCTACGACAGTTTCTGATTTTGCCCTTGATGTGCTTCATTATGGAACATCTATAACTTATTAATAACTTCGTTCATGCTGACAGTTTACATACCAATGACCTCTCATTTTATATATATATATATATATATATATATATTGTTGTGTGCTTGTTTATATGTATACGAAACGGCGTGGTTTTGCTGATAGATTACCGTTACTATGTTGGGCATAATCTAAGCTGTATTAACATTATGTATGCAATTAAACCCTATCACTGGTTTAATATAACATCACTTTACTAATTTGGAATGATGTTTGCTTTGTGATAGTAGATTTGGCGCTTCTGTGACGTTTTGTTTAAATTTACGACAAGGTGTAATAAATCAATGTTGAAATTAGAAATTAATGCACCCCACCGGTAATAAAGCTTTGTGGTAGTTTTAATAATTGTAAACATCTTTCAGACTAAAATTACTAGTAAAATTCATTTTTATAGGAACAGACTAAAGACTGGGCAAAACTACAGGCTATTGTTGAAGTTGTTCATATTAATAAAGCTTATTTGGTATTCCAGAATATCCTGTGTAATATCATATTTTGATACACCCTTTCCACCTTGCACACACAGTGGTACGAGTTCCTTTATTCGTGCAGTCATTCGTACAGTTATCTTTTCTAGTAACTTGGCACCTTAGACACCTGTCCATTTGCATATAAAATTACGGATCAATCGCATTCTGATCTGATTTGGTATTCGGATTTTTTCAGAAGCACCATAATCATCCATTAAGCTTAAATATGTGCGAAACATATTGCAGCACTTAATTTTTGTCGACAACATCGAATTACTCTCTCTCGCCTTCATAATATAAGCTTAAATGTACCTGTTTGCCTTCACTATTTCATATTATTAAATTTATTTTCACAATATGGCATGAATAGTTTTAAAGTAAGAAAATTTTCTGCACCAGCCATTATCGTCTAGATAAAAACTGTTAATAAAACATATCTTCGTAAAACAAACAGTATTTAACTGTAATATATTGAATTGAATGATGTCATGCTTACCGCGAAATGTGATAACTGATATCGATGAAGGCCAGAGTGTATGGTTTAACTGGAGTAACAGGTGTTCGGAAATTGTTGTAATTCTCATTTTGGGTGAACTTTAGCATAAATTTATATCCATCAGGTTGGTATCATGTACCGACTCGGAAACCATAGTGTTAGTATCCGGTACTCATCGATTTCAAAAAAGGTATCAGTTACTAACACAATGGCCATAGTGTTAGTATCCTTTACAGACTCGGTATATATATTATATAGTGTGAGTTAGCATTGAAGTCGTATTGTCGTTGACTTCAGATTATGTTAGCTTCACTATTACAGGTTTACACATTCGTCTAGGAGATTGTACCGTCCTATTATTCCACATTCTTCTACCAAATATATAGTGGTTAAAGGGCGTAATACCGGCTCCTACTGATGAGTCGCCAGTAAGCACGAAACGAATGTGCATGAGATTATACTTTCCGTTCATGCTGCCTTTGGTTTATCCTTCTGGTCACAACTGAACTAATTTGTTACTAGGTCTGCAAAACCTAATACATACTTGCATATATATTAGTTCTTCGCAACAAACAGTATTTAACTAAAAATAGGTTGTTGTAGTTTAGCTCTGTTTTACTTCATTTTACCTAATTTATTAATATTATGCTGAAAAGATGCCACGAATGGCCTTCGGAGTAACTTAGCTCAAAAATACTTTTCTCTTATCAACAGTGTGTGTAGAGGCTCCTGTTCATTACAATTTATACTATGATCTGGCCAATATTTGTGTGGCGAGGCACATATCATCTTCAACATCAATATTCAGATGTAATGCTAAATAAGCTATTTTGAGCAATGTTTTAAATTGCTCATTTTATGTGTTTTTAGAGAAGACCAGCAACATGTACATATCGTTAACTTTATGCTTTAACGCTATTCTAGTTGTACAGAAGTCACATTTACTTTCCATATTAGCAAGATACTTTTAAAATAAATTTGATTTCTAGCTTCATATTACTTCAGAAAATCTTCATTGGATTGTCACTTAATAACCCTATCAAGTAGAGCAACCACTGTACTTCGGTTTTCACAGATTATATATGCATCGTCTATCTATCTGATATAACACACGAGATTACACACCAATTGTTGATTCTGTTATTTTATAGTCGCAATCAAATCAAAGACTTATTACGGAGTAGTATGTAATCGGTGCTGAAATTATTAGTCTTTACATTCAATTTTGGACAAAGAACGAACTTCTTCTGAAGAGTCGCCAGTAAGCACGAAACGCATGTGTACATGAGATTATACCATTGGCCATGCTGAATTTGGCAAATCCTTCTGAACCCATTTTGACGAATTTTTTTTACTATATATGCAAAAGGTAATACATAATTGCACATTTATTAATTCTCTGCAATCAAGAATACACAACTGTGATATGTTCAGTAGACAGATAAAAGATCAACTGTACATTGATAAGGTACAGATATTGTAGGTTCTAAGGTCAATCGAATTTAACTCGAATTTAAGAGTGTTAACAACATACCGAATAATGAAATCGATATTTCTATGTAAGAGAGTGTTAATGTATAATGACGTTATATCAAATGCATTCCTTAAAAATAACTTGGAAAATGATGATCTTTTCAAATTATATGTCTTTAATACTATATATATATATATATATATATATATATATATATATATATATATATATATATATATATATATATATATATATATATATATATATATATATATATATATAATTCGGCAAATACAGAAGACTAACAGCAGGCCACTTCGGTAACTTATGGATTGGTTTGTTTAACATGGACACAATTAGCCTCCAGAGCGTATAACGTTTATGTGTTTTAGGAAATTTAAAATGCCTAGGTGCATGAGTATATTAGAGTTTTAATTTTATGCAATTATCTTATTTATAACGCCATCTGTGCGTAGTGCGTTGATGTTAATCACCGTTTTTTCTAGTGTTATTTCTGATTCTCAGTCTAATGACAATTACATCTGATTTCAAATCTTGCTTATATTTTATGCATACATTATCTCACAACTCAAATCAAACACAAATCCTGTCTGCATATAAAGCTTCTATGTTCCAATGTTTAAATAATTACTGTGAAGATTTATAGTATTTTATACCAAATTCGAACTTGCCAAGCTGGGACTAGCTGTCATGTTCGTGAAACATGTCAATCAATCTAATCTTTAGCAACCTTTCTGATTTGTGTTTACTATTTTAAGTCAGCCAAATGTCTGGCTAACTTTTCTACTATGCTCGGAACATTAAATTGTACACCATATGCTAGAGCTTCCCTCGGTAGTCTGTCTATTCACTTAGACAATATGTTACTGATAAGCTTGCAATTGTGTATTAGGTGTTGCACGCCAAGTAACAAACTGGTTCACATATGACCAGAAGGATAAACCAAAGTCAGCGTGAACGAAAAGTATAATCTCGTGTGCCTATTCGTTTCGTGCTTACTGGCGATTCATCAGTAGGAGCCGGTAATACGCCCTATTCCCACTGTGTAGTTGGGTTGGAAATGTGGGACAATTGGACGGTACAGTGTGCAAACTTTCAGTAGTAGAGCTAACTTCATATAAAGTCTTTGACAATGCGATTTTAAAGCCAACTCACTATGTACATTATATATGCCAAGTCTGTAAAAGGTACGAAAACTATTGTTGTTGTGACAGTACCTGATACCAATACTACGGTCGCCGTATTGGTACATGGTACCAACGCTATAGTGGAGATTGTACAGTCCAATTGACCCACATTGCTCACCAAAATATATAGTGAGTATAGGACGTAACACTGGCTCCTACCAATAAGTCGCCAATAAGCACGAAACGAAAGTGCACAAAAGATTAAACCATCTGTTCATGCTGACTATTGTTTATACTTCTGGTCATATTTTAAATAATTTATTACTATGTGCGCAACACCTAATACACAATTGCAACGAACAATATCTAATGTTAAACCTGTTTAGATATGAGACTTACTAAACAATGATGCTTTTAGCTTTTTCTGGTTTACTGCAGCAGCCTTAACATCACAATGTGCTAATGTAAGAACATTGCTAGAACATAAACTTGAACTGTTTAAAGTATTACCTACAATGCCTAACACAAACTTACGACCATTTATCTTCAACTAACTTTTCCTCAACAAGTATCAAAACCTTAAGTATTTTTTGAAATTTGATTGCGGAGTGCCAGCTTCATATATTCCAATGCCGCGTTTGCGTACGCGGGTAGTAGCTTTGCACCGACAGTTTCACAAAGATCCGATTGATCACAATTTCCAATTTCGTTTTCGATCGAAGACAAAACGGAATTGGAAATTGTGATCAATCGGATCTTTGTGAAACTGTCCGTGCAAAGCTACTACACGCGTACGCAAAACGCGGCATTGGAAAACGTATCAAGACCATCGAAAAGGATATCATGTTTAATACGGTAGCATCAAGCGATTTAATTGATTGAAGGGTTCTCAGTAGTCCCGTGACTCTGAAGCCGCCCACATACTGCCCTTCCGGAAATTGTATTGAATTAAAATTTGCCGAATTCAAAATCATTTTCGGACAAGCAGTGTATGAACGGCGTCAGAGTCAAGGGACCAGTGAGAACCTATCAATTAATTAGAAAAACAAGCTGTGCACCTTGAAATGTAAATGAAACAAAATTTTACGGACTTACGAGTGCTATCAATTGTCCCGCAACCGTCAATTGTGATGTCTCATTATCGTATAATGGAACTACGCGTAGAGATGCATTGTAAACACGACTTTTACAGCAGAATTAAATACTCGCGTTTCTCCATAAATGGCGAAGGTTCGAGAAAGCTACTCTAGCTTTCGCGATTCTCGTACTCACCTCGTCAGACATATTGCCTGAGTTATTGATAGAGCTGCCAAGATATGTAAACCTGTCAACTATGTCCAGATCTTCATTCTGCAGTCGCAGAGTTGGAGTGAGTGGTGGGTGATCCTGTAAAAGTATCTTAAATTTAGAGGATGCGAATTTCATACCGAAAGACGGAACAACGTCTGCTAATCTATTCAAGGTGGCCTGAGCAGAATCTCGATTGTCGAATAATAGTACGATATCGTCTGCATAGTCAAGATCGACTAATCTACCGCCTGGGAGAACTTCAACACCTGCATCCTGAACGTGTGGAAGAGTGTTGTTCATAATAGCATCTATTACAAAATTAAACAAAATGGGGGAAATGGACAGCCTTGACGAACACCACTGCTGGTAGTAAAGTTGTGCGTTAATTCGTTGTAGACCTTAACGCGACCAGAAGTGTTTGTGTAGAGAGCGCGTATAATATTTACAAATTTGGTGGGCACACCAATTTTCGACAGAATATCGAATAGAACATTGCGATCCACAGAGTCAAATGCACCCTTGAAGTCTAGAAAGACGGCTATTGTGGGACGGCGATATACATGTCGCTGTTCAAGAACTTGCCTTAACGTAAAAATATTATCTATACAACCTCGTCCTGATCGAAATCCGGCTTGTTCTTCTCTAGTATGTGATTCACGTGAAGCGCTAAGACGACGTAAGGTAATCGAAGCAAATAACCTAGACACGACTGGAGTCAAGCTTATACCACGATGGTTATCACACGAATTACGATTGACTTTTTTGAAGATAGGAATGATGGTCGACTCATTCAAAGCAAGTGGTACGGTCTCCTCATTCCATATAGTTCGAAAAAGGTTAGTCAATTCTCCCAAAACAATATTGCCACAATCTTTAAATAAGCCTGGAAGTAAATCATTAGTTTCTGCGGCTTTGCGACGTTTAAGAGATAGAATCACATATTGCCTTTCTATCTCTGACGGTTCTTCGATATTATTATTCCATACTGTTGATACATGCATGTTTTCGTGAATCTGAACTGACACATTTGTTCAAGAAAGTTTGTTTTTTAAGTGCTCAGACAACCTATCAAGACGACTTATTTTATCTGTTATTAGCTGGTTTTTACTATCATTTATATTTTCGCTAACTTTTAATTTTATCGGACCTATTGCACGGATAATTTGGAAAAACAGTGACCTTTACCTGATGCAATTGCTCCTTCTATCTTTTCAGAGTTTCTGGTCAAAAAGGATTCGAGATCGACTTTTAGATTGCGATGAAGTTGGCGTCTTACATTTCTACGAATATTATTATGAGTCGAGCTAGGTAGAATTTGGCGCCTTCTGTCGAGTATCTTCATAGATTTTACAGATAACTGATAATTATTTCTATGTGGGGCCTAAAATGTCACATATAGTAGTATCTGGATTTTGCATAGTGAATATTATCTTCGTCCAAAGTAAATTCGAATTTTCGTCATCAGGACTGATTAGCTTCGACTTTATAATATCTCCATTTTTGTCGGAAGGACGGTTGTTCGAGTTTGCTTATATCTATTTGAATGTTATTCTTATTTATTTTCCTAGAAAATGTTAATGCAAATCTACAACGGATAAGTGCATGTTCTGAGCCGACGTAAGTGTTCTAAAAAGAACGACAATCCTGGGTGCAACCACGCCGTCTATGACTAATTGCTACATGTTCTATTTGAGTCCAGCGTTGTTCGGGGGCTGGAGGACGTCATGTGGTGCAAAGTCTTAAACTACGTCTGAAGTTTGTGCTACTTAAATATAATCTTTTTTCCGAGAAGCTATCCAACAGCTGTTCACTATTATCGTTGCACATCGAGCTTAAAGTGTATTTTCCACATAAATAAAATTCTGCATTACTTAAGCGCCCAACTTGAGTATTCGTGTCATCCATAACCAAGACTATATCTGAACTTCGTGCTGTAATTAGTAAAGAGCTTATTTCTGAGGAAAAGCAGCTTTGCTTTCATTTGCAATATAATCGGTAGGAGCATATGCAGATACAGCGAGAACACAACGTTGATTACGGTTTTTGCATTGATTTTAGTAGATGTATTGAAATGTGCCGCACAAAGTCAGCTATTTACAGGAATCCATTTAATTAAGCAAGCTTCAGCCAGTGCGCTAAGTACGATACCGACGCCTCATTTACCGGCTTGATAAAACTCCATGGAACCAATAGTTCGAAGCCAATAGCATGTAGATACAGATGGTGCACCTAGATCTGTAAGGCACGTAGGATCCTGTATTCTGGTTTTAGATGCGAAATATACAACGATTTCTAATTTATCCAACGTACGTACAAGAGCTTCTTGGTCTCCAAGTTGTTTTAATGTTCTCACATAAAATACGCTGATGTTAAAACCTAATCGGTTTGTAATGAATGGTAGTCTACTTCAACAATATTTGACATTTGGAAATTCGATATTGGGCTCGGTGACATAATCATCACCCAACATATTCATAGTGTCTAAAATAGCGTTACTTCTATATTAAAAAGAGGAAAAATAAGGAAAGGCGGCAGAATCGGAGATGAAGGAGTCTGCAGTAGTCTGATTTCGCTTATCCACCCTACACGACTCAGAAGATAAGGCGACAGTTTTTATACTGCGTGAAAGCCGTTATAGTTTGTATCGGTCGTGGATATATGTGGACTGTAAATGAAAACTATGTCGCCCAATCATACTGAGGATGGTTTGTATTCGAAGTTTACCTTCTCTTAGATAGTCTGCCAAACAAGGCTGATGATCACTATCTGCCAAGATGCAAGTGGCAAAATTTTCATTCAGCAGCCGAAACCTTTCCTGCACCTCTGGCACGCTTGCTCTCATTTCATCACTACACATTTAAAACTAAGTGTTACTGCGTAGTTAGGCCAAACTCGATGCCTCACATGAAACGGTACTATGTGATGTGTCTTATGAGACACGGCCAGGTTCATGCTACCATTCTCGGGCTGACTACCTTGTGCTCGCCTGCCGTCAGGCCGGAATTCCTATGGCAACGAGCCAATAAGGGTTAAACCAGTCTGGTAGATGAACTTTATTTGCAAATATGTGCAGCGTTGATTGTATATCAGCTTATATATATATATATATATATATATATATATATATATATATATATATATATATATATATATATATAACATCCATATTGAATAGATGACGGTTAATTGATTTTTAAAGATTATTGCTGAAGATCCTTACAATTTAATTGCACCCTAAGGTTATCTACACAAAAAACATAAGTTACACGTTGAATATGCATGGTTTTCCAAGTCAATGAATGTAAGTTTGTGGAGGTTGTATGTATATATATAGAGAGTATATAGAGATATATATATATATATATATATATATATATGTCACATGTGTAGATGGTTTGAGATTTTTATTGGGTAGCTATTAAATTTTTCGGTTTATGTCACTTTATTTCTAATTGTATGATATCTGGTCATTCGTTTAGTGTAGATAAGTTGCCTATATGGGCTAAGCATATAATATATTTGAGTAACGTGTGCACATGTTTTTCGCGTGAATATTTTTTTGCTTTTGTTATAACACGAGATCGATATTTGGCCAATCGACCAACGGCAAGACTACTGTCAATCGCATGTACTGGCGTGTTTTGACTTTCTGTGGCCACCGTCAGATCTCGAAATATAACAGTCTAACAGGAATCAAATTGAAAGAACTACATAATTTTGAACATCTGCAATTCAGGTTTTACTAGTGATTATTGATGAGAACGGAGTTTATTTGAGGTAAAAAAATGTAAAAAAATTTTTTTTATCACCAACGCAATTAGCGATCGTATGCATTTTGCTAAGTATAATTTGAGTAATTTTTGTGGACTACAAATGTACAAATATGGTATGTTTCCTTCTAAACCTATTAATCATTGCTCCGATAATAAACGAGCAAGATTAAAACGTTCAACGACTTGTAAGTTACTGTTGTTTTTATAAGGTATTGGTAAAATGATACAACGTCAGAGTTTATCTCAAGTCTGAAAATGTGGTTAAGGTAGCGTAATGAAACTGACGGTAGTTTTACTTTGTTGTTTGACGACTTGTTAAATACAATGGGATTGGTGTTAACTTCAATCTTGCAAGCTTGATTTATAGAATTGTTACCACTACCCACGTAATCAATGGTTTTTTAAGTGAAATCTATATTTTCTGTTCAATAATGAGTAAATTTTTCTTTCCTTTTTTTACAGATCTATTTCTGTGTGTGCTATTTTATGGCAATTTGACGCTGCAAACAACTCATGTGAAACAGTCCTTGTTGCCCAACCGACAAAGGTAAGGCCTATTTGAAATTTAATATATTTTTTTCCATTCTTACCTATGAAATGGAAGCGTAAAATTGATGACAATATCAACAGGTTACACAGAATAACTATTACTCATGGAAGTAAAACCTTTACGTAATGTTTTTATCCTAATTGCTAGATAGTGGTTTTTCCTAGAACACGTTATTTTGTCAAATGCATGTTTTAAACTAAACTACTCCTGGTATCAATTATTTTATAAGTAAACAGTTATTAATCGTAAATGTTTCACCGGTTGCTAACACACCAAGTAGGGTCCTAGTTAGATGCATTAACGCGGATAAACGAGAGTCTAGTTCGCCATGGAAATTTGTTCCTGATTAGACACTGTTTAAAATGTAGAGTTAGCTTGAGTAGATTGTAATTGACGCCTGTTTAATTTGCCTCGTGTGTAGGAGAGTGTGATTTGTCATAATCAAGTTGTCAAATATTCGTATGGCAACCATGCTATATTTCGTCGAAATGTTCTACTTGTCAAGTCGTATGCGGACAACGTCTCAGTAGATTGCAGATCAGGATGCTGAGGCAGCATTGTGAGACAGCATCTACGGAGTCAAATTATCATCTTATTTGATTGTCTAAACTATTGCAGGCTACTATTATATAGCTGAATGCATTCATTGAGCCTTTGGGTAACACAGTGTTGCTCAGGTTATCTCCCAAGATACAAAATTGCTGTAGTTGATGACTTTTTGCCCATTTATTCCACTTAGTGGCGTTCTACTAAAGTGCAAAATTTTCTTTACTTTTAGGCAATTTAATCAGCTGATTTGCTTAATAGGAAAATATGCCATTTTATTTGTGTACACTGACGTTCTTAGCGCTGATCAATTTGACAGATTGGTTCCATACATTCAGCGGTCAATTATGAAATGTATATGTTTGTATTTATCAGTTTTTGAGTTGCGAAGCGTATCATACGCCTATAGAATGGATTCAAGGTTTCGTTCAGTGTTTGATCGACCAGTTTCGCTCTACTGACTGTATACTCTAGCTGAATTAGCATGGCCAATCTCATAGCTTTCATCGTGACTAGGTCACATTTCTGCTAATTTCTTGCTCGATTAATAATATTTTGTCATTCAACTGCGCTGTCAATTTGTTCCACATTACTTGACTAAATGTTTAATAGATTAAGAGCACAATGACGGCTCCAACTGATGAGTTGCCGTTAAGCACGAAACCAATATGTGCATGACATTGTGCCTACAGTTTGTGCTGTTTATAGAATGCATTCCGCATCCTATATAGGCAATCGTTCAACTAGTTTATCCCAGTTCCTAAATTGTCAAGCCCATTTTGATGTGGATTTTTACCATTATATATTGTCAGGTTACTTTTTGGCGTTTTTTATAATATTTAGATTTATAACCGTTGTAATGTGATTTCTTGCATAATTTAGAATTGGAAACTTAAATTTTGCACAGCGAGCACCACGACTCAGCAGAAATTACTCAAATTCATTAAAGCTATGTAGAAAGTCTACTTCCGAAGACTTACGTTTTAAAATGATCTGCTCCTTTGAAGCAGCTATCGGAGGTGAAATTAAAGTATACGTACATGCATTATAAGAATTTTCTGCTATATAACGTTGCCCAAGTTTGAGCTCGAGAGAAAATGCTTCATCAGCATGCGCGATCAGCGAAATAACTAACAACGTGTGCGCGGTAATTGCTTTTATCTAAATCGGTCAAAGCTCAATTAGAAAAGGCTACACTATTCAATGCAATTTTTCAGCTTATTATAAACTTCCTGCGGTTTTAATGACGCGTATGATTTCTATCAAAACGTAACTGAACTCTAAGTTGATTGTTGACTTTGTTGAATTTTTTGTTGTTTTTGAAGCATTCCCTTTAATAGATTTCCTTCTGATTAAATATTATTTTAAAATTTGTTGATATCATCTATATTTACGCGAATGACTTTTTTTTAAATATGATACTTGAAGCGACGAATTTCAAAGCAGGTAATGCGTTCATTTGAAATTGTATTTTGTTAAAACTTGCCATTCACTTCATGACCTCCTGCGTATCAATTATTTAAATGAAGGTTGAGACTTTGATTTAAACACCAGTCCCATTATATACATATATTTGCCAGTATAAACTAAACATTGTTTAATGTAGAAAAGGCAATTCATCAAGTAGACCGGTTTTGTCATTCACTCACTGCCCAGAATGTGCCGCGGACAGGACTCGAACCTGAGCACGTCTGCTGCCGAAACTGTTGCTCTGACCACTGAGCCCTCCTGCGGTAATATAATTCTAAGCGTATAGAGTGAAATTGAAAAATGTAATTTAAACTTACTGAATGACTTTGCAGATCTGAGTATTGACTTTCGCGTAAATATTTGAGCTATTCATCACCGAACAGTAGCCAGTATTACGAGGTATTTATGCCTGAATTCTGATTCCGACTTGATTACAAAATTCGCTGGTCGACTGCAACGTAACATTTAGGGTAACATTCTGGTCAATGCGATAAACATTGAATAAATTATCTTTGGTTCAAATCCGTAAACTTATTTTTTGCACTATATTCTACAAATTCAGCATTGCGTAGCAAAAATTAATTGTAATTTTTTAAAAAATATTTAATTTATGATACATTTTTTGTGAGTGGAAACGTACGTTTACGTTTATATCTGTGCGCTGAAATGGTAATTGAATACCTCATAATAAAACCGCTTTTCTGTTTCAGCTCAATGCTTAGATCACCCGCGCAGCTCGTTGACAAAGCGGCCAGCAGCATCAGTCAAAACAATCGTAAGTATCTGGCTTGAATTTGTTTGAAGCTTTTATCTACTGATATTCCCGATGTCAAACTTAATTAACCAAAGTTTAAAAATAGAAAGCATACTTTACAATTCCACGCATGATATCCGTTATAAAAAATAGAATACTGAGCATTATTTGAGTTTTTAAATCCAATTCAATATTATTTAATTGCTCAAATTGATTTTGTGATATTATAAATATAAAAAATATATACAGGCCTTAATTTGTATCAAAATATTGCATGCAAGATTTAATTTAGATTGTATTACTATTTTAAAATACATAATACACTTCCCATTCGCAAAGATAAAAATAAATTTTATCAGAAACACGAACCGTTTCTTTCTCCTTTTTCCACAAGTATATACAAAGGAAACGATTTATATTGAAAGGCAAAACAAGCAGCAAATTTAACCGTAGAGAAAGTGTGAAGAAAGAGAACAGCCAATCAATTGCGTGCATCACCGCCAGTTCACGAGTAATGCCCGAAAATACTTTTCTCCTGTTGGCATAAACTTGGCTGTAGTTTTTTTATCCACAGAGCTTCATATGTGACTAACTAATTTCAGTTATTGCATTTAGTAATTACCTTAACAGCTACGTTTGGAAAACCTACTTGTGAGGTTGCAATGTTACGTTGCGCAATTGCAAACATTTATTCACTATTTCAGTCCTTTTTATCTTTGCACATGAAAGGGGTACTACGAATTGTATTAAAGCCCGCATTCCAGATGAGTATATTTAAAAAGTTTCAAATTTTGGGCATACGCATTAATCAACAAACGCTAAATATATTCGATCCAATACTATCTGGCAAAATGGGAAAGTGCTATGAATTGAATGCTCGGTGTGAGATATCCCTATTCCGATGCCTGCGTGCAACTGTTTTTGGATGATCGCACTTAATTATTTTGTTCTAATTTGCTTGGCCAATACGATAATATGTTCTTGATTTATCGTGGGCGCATACTGATTAAGGGCCTTGACTTTATATGAGTTTGGCGAACGTGAGATATACTCCAATCTTATTTAACTTTATAGTCGCAAACATCACTCAAATTAATATTGTCACCAGCAAAGCAATCATTGCTGAGTTTTCAGTTAACTTTACTAAACAAAGGAATATACCTGTAGGAAACAATAACTTCGTCATGTGAGTTATAATATAACCATCTGGTTCTGTAGGGAATAAATGGTTTTCACTGAAGTCCCATTTCTAAATTATTCATTTGTAATATAGTTCCTATGAGAAAGAATGGAGGGAGACCTCTATAGAAAGAAGAAGCACTTCTACATATGGATATATTTTCGAAAAGCAAAAAACGGGAGAGAGTGGGTAACATTGGAACAATCAATTTTAACTACTTGTATTTTTTTATTGATAAATATTCTTTAAACCAAGTTTGCCAGCTTGAAGTAAACAACAATCCCATTGTATTTAACAAGTCGTCAAACAACACAACTAAAACTCCGTCAGTATGTAGTTTTGCTATGGTGTTCAACGCCCGGTTAAATACGATGGGATTGGTGTTCATTTCAATCTCGAAAACTTAATTAAAAAATTTTTTACCACCAACCACACAATCATGTATTGCTTAATTGTATTATATATATATATATATGTGTGTTTGTGTGTGTGTATAGAGGAACCTGAAAAAAATTCATGTTCCTGACTGCATAGAAATTGTGCAGCGGACATTTCCAGTCAAGTACAATGTATGCGAGATTGCTAGAGGTGAGAGCCGCATATCTAATTTTGCTTTCCATATATATGAATTGCGGTTTGATCCTCGCTAGTCAGTTTGCTGTCGTAGTCTGATGATGATCATGGAAGGTCGAAACGCGTAAATTCGCAAGTGAATGATAGTAGTTTCTATGGCGTTGTTCGGACGACCGGTTAAATACAACGGGATTGGTGTTTACTTGAAGCTCGCAAACTTGATTTAAATAATTGTTACCACCACACGCGCAATCATTGATGGTTTAATTGAAAGATATATTCATTTTTAGATTACTGAGGAGAAAATTTTGAGAAGCTACATTTTATTTGTGCACGCGGCAAATTTACTATGAATTTTATAGCGTCACACATTCCTAAATTATTATGTTTATGCTCGACATCAGTTAATAGCATATCATCACTGAGATTCTGTACCAAATTCGAATTATAATTGTATCTATTTATTTTTATTTGACTGATTATTTTGACGAAATTTTCAGAAATTCATATGTAAAGGAAATTTGAAGCAAAATTTTTACTTTAGTAAATTTGGCACCGTATTAAAAGTTCAGTTCAAATTTCAACAATAACATGAATTTTTTCGGTTACCTCTCCTAAGTATGCTAGGATTTGATGTATGTTTACACCTTAAGGGCATTAAACTTGCGTATTCGTTATTATTTATATTAAGTATCTTCCAACTAAGAGGCAAAACATTGATTAAGAATGCAAAGTAAATCCTAATAAAAATAATCTGTGGGAAGTGGATGCTGAATTTCATATTGCCCGATTTCATCCATTTTTTCTAGTTAAACTTTTATAATTACTAATCCTGCTATATAATGGGAAACTTGAAGAAAACTCGCAACAATTTCAGAAAGTTGCATCGTTTGGTTGAATGAACTATATTTAATGTAGGTTTTAAGTGTTTTTATTTTAAATTTAATTGTGTAAAATTGTGAAATTTGCTGAGGTCGCATGCAACGCTTCTTAGAACTTTATATGCTTACTTTCGAGTGGTAGAACTGAAGGTGTTAAAAAATATACAAGCACTTTGGCATCATTCTGCCTAATGTATGCGTATTGTACGTTATCTATAATATCCATTTGTGTTAAACCTAATGTTCAAATCTGTCTAGCTATTTATCTGTATTTATATATATCTATCTAATTATATATATATATATATATATATATATATATATATATATCTACCCTTTCTAATTATTTCCTAATACGCTATCTACTGAATATTTTAGAAAATATAAATGTGTATGTCTTCAAAGCAATTCAGCCTTTTGTATAATAATTGAAGGAAATGATATGAAATCTGCCATAAAGCGTGAACTATCTGCCACCAAAGATCCAACTGAATGAAATGACACTGGCTATTCCAGGGTTAATGAAGACAGGAGGATACTGGACTGCCAATATCACTAGTTTGGACAAAAGTATAAGGTTTAGACATTATAAATTAAATTGAAGGCAGACTCAGATTCTTGCATGCCTACCTCAATTTCCGATAACTGTTCAAGAATTTCATAGTTTAAATTCTAGAACGTGATAATTTAGGCTTTATGTGATGGCAATCATTCAAGCTATTATAGCAAAAGTCGAAAATTCATGCCTTAATCAGATCATGTTTACATTTTCCAAGATTATTTTTTCGGTTTCAATGGGGGTTTCAAGCTGCATTGTTTAACATTAACATGTTTGATCTTGCCCCCATACGAACAGGTTAACAAAGCACATTTTCTGCTCCCTCTCTCTCTCTCTCTTTCCATTCTTTAGAAACTAAAAAAACTATTGGCAACACTTTAATTAACAGGTACTTAGATTTAAGCTTTCTTTCCTCACAATGCATAAACATTTAAATCTCTTAAAATTATCACTCTAAATGTTGATGCTCTTTCAACATAAATACTTTCAAAATTTTTGCTATAATCTGCTTTCTTTTTACAAAAATTGCACGCTTGATGTCCATTGCCTATCAATTTTTTTTGCTGACTCTGACATACACTCCTGATCCTAGAAATCTAACTTAGTTAGATAACCATGTAAATGGTAAAATCTTGAATTTTCATCATTTTCAGGTGATGTAATTTTTGGCCTCAGTTGATTGGTTCTCAATTCTCTTCTTTTTTCAGCCTTCAATTAGCTGATTGTCTGAAAATGACGTTGGAACAAGATTTTCCATTGTTCCAACGTTATTTTCAGACAATCAGTTAATCAATTGAGGCCAAAAATTACATCACCTGAAAATGATGAAAATTCAAGATTTTACCGACCTATGTCACACACAAGAAAAATTCTGCCAAATGAACAACAAGAAGGACAGCACTGCGCAACGAAATTCATCTTTTAAATTATATTAGATAGGCCATGCTTAAACGGAGAAACGCTAGTTAAAACGTCAGCGAAAGTGCTGTTCAAATGAAACACGAGTATATTGCTTTAATCAGCTTTTTCCATAAGGACAGAAGTGTCAATTAAGATTCACAGACCCATTATATTTAACCGTGTGAAATTTAAATTTCTATCGTTGTACAGAGGAATCGACGAATCAGACGTTCGAAGAAATAATATAGCAAGTGACGGTTCATTCTCTTCTTAAAATCACCATCTATGGAAATATAACTGAAGCACAATAACATGACATAAGTATTTCATTTTCAATATTGAATGGGATATAATAATTAAATTTTATACTATCAATAATAATGTGACGAATTAACAAAATTGTTTTTTTTATTATACTAATAATTTTTTCACATAAATGAGCACACAATTGAAGCATAATAACGGGATGTGATTGAGTGTATCCTGCAAGGTAAACCTAACCATTTCATGGAATAAAAATTACGATTGATAAAATAGACCAGTTTTGTCCTCATTTGGCATTCATCCGGTACTTGCCAGAATTTCCGCTGTTGGGATTTGAACCAGGGTGCATTTATTTTAAAGCCTTGATTAAAAGATTGACAAATATCATGAGTTGGTATACAAATGAAATCTCATATGAAATGTGCAGCTTCGATGGTGAATGAATTGCTAGATTGAAGCAAATTATCACTGGTTCCAATTGCGGTCGAGAAAACACTGGCAAATACTTAATGAGTGCTGAATAAGGATGAAACTGGTCTCTTTGGTAAATTTCATTTACTATCTAATGCAAGGTTAAATGTATTCTGAAAACATAAATATACAAATATCAATATGAGTAAATAGAGAAAATACTCGAGGAGTAACAATGGCTAAAATATTAGTGAGATATGCAGAGAAATGAACGGAAATGAAAATAATTTATTTTGAGTGTGCTTTCATTTTCCTTGCGAGGTACAAATTAGTTAAATGAGCAAGATTTCAATAAATTTTAACATGGTTTTTTCAAATTTCATCGGAAATTTCCTATTTACATTTTGTGACAAACGATTGTTTAAAAAGGGGTTTTTAACATGCAGCTTAGGTCTCGGCTGAATTTATGTATTTATAAAAAAATCAGCACGAATCTTTTGCCAGGTTATGGAGGAGTTTAGTTTGATTTTATAGCCTACTCACCATACCGTGTCATCATATAATCACGGATTTTAACTATTTATGCGAAACTTGATTTTTTATTTCAATTGATCTTTTTTATTACAAAATTAGTTTAAACTTTTTTTTATCGTAGATTATAGAATTGTTTTGAATACAATTTTGAAGCATTGCATATATTAATATATTGTAAAATGACGAATATGTGGATTTCAAAAAATTTCGGGAAATATGGTAATTTCCTTTCCCTCATCTAAACAAATTGCTACATTTATTTATTCCACAATTCCCGATTTTGTTAAAAACGTTACTCACGTTAGCTTAAAAGGACGAAACTCACGTAACACTTTAATTTAAATGTATATTTTTAAATATTAATGGTATAGAATGAAAATTTTCCATGTTTAAATTATGACTTAAAAACACTAGCATCACGAAATCAGTCAGTATTTTTATTTGCTATATTCCACTGTAAATTTAGGTAGCTTTTTAAACTCAAGGTTGTGAACTTAAGATAAACACCAACCCGATTAAATTCAACAAGTCGTAAAACAACAGAACTGTTATCAGCTACACGTACTGACGCGTTCTGATCTTCCACTGTCATAATTAGAGCATTTTTGAATGGTTGTGTAGTCCGGACGTCACGATTTTCGCTTTGCACTATCAGTTTCGCAAAGATCCGATTGGTCTTCATGTCCACGTACACATTGCGTTCGTCTTCGTTTTGGCTGGTTGCTCAATCGTACATTTCCTCCAAGGGCTTCAACATCGTTTACACTCACCACCGGAAGACTTCGGAGGAAATTAAGGAATCAACACCCAGCCACCACGAGGACGAACGCCATGCTTACTTGGAAATGCAGGTCAATCGGATCCTTGCGAAACTGATAGTACAAAACGACAACCCACGATCGCCAATCGTGGTGATCAACATTGGAGCATGACAGCAAACTGACTAACGAGGATCAAACCGCAATGCCTACATAAGTTATGGAAAATCAAATATATATATATGACTTTCACCCACAATAGGCATGCATATATTGTAGTTGACTGGAAATGTCGGCTACATATTTTCTACGCAATCGCAAACATAATATTTTGTAGCTTTCGTCAAATTTCTATTGTATACAATTATTGATTGTGCGGTTTGTGCGAATAATTCTTTAAATAAAGTTTGGGAAATTAAGATAAACACTAATCACAATTTATGTAACCGGATGCACAAAACAGCATCTGTCAGTCACATGCACTAACGCTTTCAATTATTCAACAGAATTTGGTTGAGAAACATTTCATGTATAGATTGCCAACTACGAATAGGCAACGTTGGCATTCGCAGACTTATTTTGAATCGGCGAATATATGCGACCGGGGAGAATGCACACACGCTTAACGCGTAGGTAGCCGTATCGAATCGTAACCATCTTTTCGAAATTTATGCAAAATGAAACATGTTAGTAATCGATATTTGAGCACGACATAACAGACCCATATAGTTTCTGAAACGCTACTCATCGTTTAAATAAGATGTCTTATCAATCCAAAACATGTACCAAACCTCGTGGTTTGCGAAGATTTGGCATTTCGATCTTGTTACGAATTCGACATAGAAGCTGCATTTATGGCTGCAATGACTGACTTGTAGTCACGTAATTAACTGTAAAAGCTCTGAAATTAATGTTTTTACTTGGTGAAAATTCAACTATGGAGGACTGGAATTTCAGACCGACCTTTACGTGTTGAGGGAACAATTGGTCCCATCTGAAAGCAAAAACTTCGTTGTGGTACTTATTAAAAATAAATGTAATATGAGCAATTCAGACGACTATTGTTGTATTAGTATGCCGTCCTGCGTCCATTGTACCCATTCATACTGTCAGCCAAATAACTTTTCTTTAAATCAAGTTTGCGAGCCGGAAGTAAACACCAATCCCATTGTATTTAACCAGTCGTCTAACAACATAACAAAACTACCGCCAGCCGCAACGCACTGACGCGTTTCGACCTTCCGTGATGATCATCAGGGTACGACGGAAAACTGACTATCGAGGATCAAACCGAATTGAATATATATGGAAATCAAATTTAGATATGCGGCTCTCACCTCTAGCAGTCTCGCATACATTGAACTTGACTGGAAATTCGGCTGCACAATTTCTGTGCAGTCACGAACATTAACTGTTTGCAGAAGATGGGCCTACCGAGGCAAGATTTTTACCAGTAATGTTATTCGTCTGCCAAATTAGTGCATTTATTCACACGCTAGAGGTAAAAATGCAATAGCGTTGTTCAGACGCAGAGGTTTACCTGAACTACACGACAGCAGATCGAGTGCGCCAGCCCACTCTATACAATAGATGGTCACCTAATAATGTCGCACTATAAACTAACTAAGATAATTCATTTGTTCGAAATTAGTAAAAGATAAAGAGTCCAGCAGACCAGTCTTGCCAATTCAGCTATATGGACGTAGGCTCTTCTGGAACCCATTCTGCAGGGAATCAAAATTTCCGTTTTGAAATGTACGGCTGCGTGTACGTTAATATTTGTATATGGGTGTATAATTAGCTGCGCATTCCCCTAATTGTTTATGTCTGTATGCATGTATGTATGGAGGTATGTAAGTATGGATATATGAATGTAGGTAAGCAAGTATGTATATGTTTGTTTATGTACTTGGGTACGTATTTATGTATGCATGTATTTTTGTATGTATACATGTATGTAAGTATGTATTCATGTGTCTGTAGAGCTCTGTTCTCTTATCCAGCACCAAGTTGGTGTAAGAAACAAGGTGGGCTGATTTTGACATGGCAGAATCAATTGAAGTCACTTACATCCAAATTGGGTAGTATATGACCCACTCGTCTGCCAGGATGGGGTCCTCGTGCACATCATAGTTCTTGGTTAGAAACCCTTAGCGATATGGCATCGAATCGAGATCAGTGGCGATCTTGTTGCAGATGTCTAATAGAATCATCTTCGTAACGTTCTTTTCTTAGTACGGCAAAGTTAGCTGCGAAGTTTGGTTTGTTTATGACGTGATACGGTGAAATCCGCAAGGAAGCTGTATTGCTGATGTCGCCATGCCCGAATGCTAACTTGGCCTTAATGGTGCTTGTGGAGAGGTTTAGTTTCTCTATATCTGTGAGTTATCCTGATACATTTACTCAGTAGCAAGGTACTCTTCTCTTTGCTCTCTCTCTCTCTCTCTCTCTCTCTCTCTCTCTCTCTCGTAAATCTCACTAATATTTGTCTAAATTCAATTATATACATTTTGTCACTCCTTATGATGATGATGATGATGATGATGATGATGATGATGATGATGTATAGCGTTTATGTATGAATGTGTGTATGCATTTATGCATTTTATATTGTTGTATGCATGTGTGTATGCATTTTATATTATTGTATGCGTGCATGTATATATGTATGTGATGTATGTTTTATTTATTTGTGTATGTGTGTATGTGTTTGTATGCAAATTCATAAATATGTATGCATACATGTATGCATGTATATGTGTATGCGTGTATGTATGTATGTATCCATGTATATTTTTATATATGTATGTATATGTGTGTAAGTATACAAGTATGTGTGCATAATATATGTATGTGTTTATGTATGTATGCATGTATCTATGTTTGCATATAGATATGTATTTATGTGTTCTTGTAGTTATATATGTATTTATACATGCATATGTGTATGTATGTAGGTATGTATGTATTCTGTTTGTATGTATGTATGTATTTTGTTTGAATGCATGTATGTATTTATGTATGTATAAATGTATGTATGTAGGTATGTTAATTTTTGCCCACATGTGTGTGTATGATTGCATGTATGTATGTTTTAATGCGTGTATATATGGTTTTGTGTATTTTTACGCTATTTTTTGTGTGTTTATTTTATTAGTTATTCATTTTTATGCCTATATGATTTAATTTTTGCATTATTTTACGTGTTTATATGTTTGTAAATATTTTTGTTGTATGTTTGTAAATATTGAGTTACGTTTCTCTGATAGGTAATGAGTGCTTTTTTGTATTTTTACTTACAGCCTGGCTCTTTTTCTTTCAAATTTTCGTCTTTTTTGTCTTCTCATCATTTTTACACCCACGGAACTCTGCTTTTCTGAATGTTTTTTCTTTTGTTACGTGCGTATTATCTCAGAATGTTTCCATTTGTTGGTAATTTTTTAAATTAAAATTGTAATTAGATAACTTTACTAAATCCCCCGAAATTGTAAAATATTGTGCGTTTTTTCCTGTTTTTTTTATAATTTGTTAATAATGAATGCAGTTTTCAACATTATGATTTATTTCCTCTTTGATGATTTTAAATGTGAAGGGTCTATTGCCGAAAATGTTGATGAAGACGAGAAAATGGAAATAACGAGTACCCCTGGAAATTCTAGGACCAATTATGTGGCAATTGGTAATTTGATAATTATTTGGATGTTGATAATGGGGATGATGATAAGGATGATGATTTCATCAATGACGATTTTGAGGAAGGCATAGGTATTAATGAACAGTGGTGGTTATTACAAACAATAGGTTTAAAAAAGCTGTTAGTTAATCTAATGAAGACGAATTTGGTTCTAAAATGTGTTGACTCTCTCCATTAAATTAACAACGAAATTTAACTATCTCCTCGATATTCGTTGTTAAATAGTGTGTGTATGTTTTCCCAAATGCGGCGTTTGTTGTGATATTCGCATTAAGTGAAGAACTCATAATCGTCACTTAACTGTAATAATTGCGGTGAACAAATGTCATGATAATTAAATTTCTGAATGGCCAAAGGTTGTTGAGGTGTTCATAGTTTAAAGTCTGGACAATGGATTTTTCTCTTAAATAAAACGTACAATCAGTCAAACACTCACAAACACCCGAACACATGTACGCGCGAAAACCAACACACGAGTAGTTTCATTAATTAATCCGTTCATTTAAGTCGACGAATTTCATTTGCTATTTTCTGCGTGGATTAGGTCATATGACCATCACCTATATACATCTCCAGTTTTTGGTTTATTGTTAAATTTTCGTATTTACGATTTAGTCGCGTTGATTAAGTTTACTGGTAGTTAGTCGGAGATTTATTTTCACCGTCCCCCTCCATACTCGCTTAAACATAATTTGCGTTTTAAACTTAATTGCACTCACTAATCCCATATTTCTTAATGTCATAACAATGTAAATGTAGTATTGTGCCTCTAATGGTTTAGGTAACCAGTATACTTGACCCTACCTTACGGGTGAAAATTTTATTGCATTGTAATTTCTGCCGGAGATTTATATCACATAGGAGGGTTGAAACATCTGTACAAAAAATCAGCCACCAGTTTACTATACTTTATTACAGCAATTCACAATGTAATTGGCTAACAAAGCCACTTGAATGAATAAGTCCGTTAAAAATACCCTTTTTTGAAAGACGACCCATTGACTAGTATGTATTAGGTGTTGCGATTCTAGTAACAAATTAGTTCATTTGTGACTAGAAGGATAAACCAAGTACAGCATGAACAGAAAGTATAATCTCATGCACGTTTGTTTCGTGCTTACTGGCGGCTCATCAAAAGGAGCCGGTATTACATCTATATATTTGGGTGAGGAATGTGGGATAATAGGACGGTACATTGAGTAGCCCATGGTTTTATCCTTATAGGAAAACTGTTCATTATTATTAAGAAGTGCAAGTTATAGTTGTAATCATTACATCACAAGAGCAGCTGTCATTATTTTCATATAAAGTATTTCAACTTAGTTTTCGAAATCTTGCGCAGTACGAGCTTCAAGTGTTGAATCTCCGCGATTTGCGTTTGTGGGTTTTCGCTTTGCACTATCCGTTTCGCGAAGATCCGACTGGTCTCTATTTCCTAGTACGCATCGAATTCGTCGCCTTATTGGTTAGGCGCGGATTCGTCCGTTTCTTCAGAGGGCTTCTCCACTCTTCATACTAACCACTGGAAATGAAATACGATGGAACTGTCGTTGCCTGGCAACGTTTCGGTACGATATTTCCCGTACCATCCTGAGGCCTCTAATCACGCATACACAGTACAATGTTCGCGCAGGTAGATTCAAGCAAAGAATTTGTAAGTTACACATAAAATTTATAGAAAATATGAACAATAGAACTGCATAATCTGCTGTTATATTTCTGTTGCAGGACAACACATACTAATTTTGTGTATTCGAACAAGGAGAATTAAAAAAAGACGAATTTTTGTATGAGGTATGGCGGATCTAGTAACAAGTCTGTTCAAATAGGAACAGGACATGTCAATATCTCGCGAGAATGTCAGGCTTTTTGGAATTATCATTTGTTAAGAATTGATGTTATTCCCGATTTTGGTTAAAATAGGTAGTTTCCAAAATCGAAGTTTTTGACTGATTCACTACACATACGTAAAAGAGTTTGGTTCGTCTAACTACCCACGTTTATCCTCAAAATATCTAAAGAGTCAGGGTGTGTTACCGGCTCCTAATTATGATTCTCGTATGCACGTGTTGGATTTTCTTTTTGGTTCTATTTTTATGCCACATCTACTACATTAATGCATATTTGTTAGCTCTCCGCAACCATCAATGTAGAATTATATGTATAAAAAAACTCTACATTACGAGTCTCCGTGCTAGTTAGATTTAGTTTTTCTTCACTATTGACATCTAGAATTGATTACATTTCACTGAAAAGGTGACAGCCTGATCTCATGAACATCATTGAAACGTTGAAATTTTAATGCTTTAATTCTGTTATAATTTTTCGCTATGACTGTCGTGTTGTTAAACCATAATGCTATCTTTGTTATATGATGTCATCCTCTTAGATTCGCAAATTCGTCTTGTGCGTTTTGTGCATCTACCTGCATTGCTACGTTTCTTTGACGATTTTTTACATCTCTCATTTATAATAATTCACATTTTGTTCGGTTAAAATGTCATTCCGCTTTCCTATGTTTATCCATAGTTCTACATGTATATGTTTACGTTTTTGCCTGTATTAAGATTGTATTTTGTGCGTACTTATGATTGGGCAAATTGTTTGTGTATGCCATTGAGAATTCCCGCATTAAGATGAAACAAATGCTAATTCATTGCCAATGACCAACAATTTTACTTTGAACAATTGTCCTCCGACAATGATAAGGAATAATAAAAATGACAGTTAACGAACACCAAAATAAAAATTGCGCAAATACTATTGCAGAATATACTGACACAATGATGTTTGCAAACCTATACACACACAAACATCCACACAAAAAATTATATATATGATAGGATAGTTGTTTATATATAGCTCGCAACCTTGATTTGAATAAGACTTAGTTACAAGATACGTATTACAGAATTCCTAATTGCATTTGTTATTTCTCCGTAGTGAATACGATATATGAATAAACGGATAATTGAGAAAACTCATTAAAGAATGACAAAGCTTTTAGAATTAATTGAAGAAAATCAATTTATAATGTATAAACAAAATCGTACACTGGCATGAGTAATATACATGGTTAAAAATGGATCATAGCAAGAAATGCAATTGTCTCATATGCAAATTAATAGATGCTTTACACTACGCTCTTCTGTATTTATAAAATGAGAACTATGTTGATTGAAGTTGTTTCGTATATGAAAAATGCTGGGTGTCTTGGTGTTACAATAAAGCAGGATCCCGATGATTTATTAGATGAGATATATGAAAGGGAGTAAAGAGCTCTATTATTCCATTCTCATCTAGACGCTATTGTTCAGTATCTACAAGAGATTTGCATAACAATTACCATACACTTTGTTGCACTCTACTGCATCGACTACAATTTCCTTGTTTACTGCCCCTAATACGTTTTAGTATTATTTTCATTTTATTATTTTGTTAGCAGTAGTTTACATTAGAATTAATTAAAATTATTTCATAACATTAGAGAAATCTTGCCGAAATATTATTTGCATAATTGTACGCTAATGCGCACATTACCTAATTCTTCTTTAGAAGTAGTCGCTTGAAGGCATTATAAAGTACCACAGTGAAAAACAAATCGAGAAAATAAAATAAATACTGATTCTAGGTAGTGGGATGGACGATATAAGTTTCGCCAAATTTCAATGAATAGATCAATTCAATCGATTTCGACATATAATGGAAGATCAACACAACAACTTTCCTTCCTCAGTAGATTACAAGTTCGTCAACAACATAATTAACTAGATCATTTATATATTCTTGATTTATGATGGCTAAAATTTATTAAATTATGTCTTCGTTTTTGCGAACCTAGTAACTATTAGTTAGATACTGTTTGTAGTGGAGAGATTATATATATATGCAATTATGAATTAGGTGTTAAGCGCCTAGTACCAACTAAGTTCAAATAGGACCAGAAGAACAAACAAAAATTATCATGAACAGGGGGTATACACTCATGTGCATAATATAAAATAAGCGTTGCAAAACGTGGCAAATATAATTCATTCAGTAGACCAGTTTTAACCTTATAAGGAAATCGTCAAATATTTTACAGAATATTACCACGGACGGAGCTCTAATCGGGGCACATTTGCTTTGGAGTTCTCGTGAGTCATTGTGACTGACGGTAGTTTTGCTATGTTGTTCGACTGGTCAGGAACAATTGAATATTTCCCTCAACCTGGCAACCTTGATTTATATCATTCAGTGCAGAGCGTCATCCACTTTTATTAATATTCAATGATTCTTTGCCTTTGTCTTATAGACTAATCTCCAATTAATGAAATTTATCAATTAAATAGTCAACTTTTAACAGTTTAAAACTGTCTACAGAATTCTTTAAATCAGGTTTGCGAGATTGATGTAAACACAAATCCCATTGTATTTAATCAGTCTTCGAACAACATATCAAAACTATCGTCAGCCGCATGTATGACGCGTTTAGACCTTCCATGATCATCATCAGAGTACGACGGCAAACTGACTAACGAGGATCAAACACGCATTATATATATATATATAGATATATATATATATATATATATATGATATATCTATCTAGAAAGCAAAATTAGCAGTCTCGCATACATTGAACTTGACTGGAAATGTCGGCTGCATAATTTTTATGCAGTCACGAACATTATATGTTTGTAGCTTTCGCCACATATACATATATAGGCAATACAATTAAACAATAATTGATTGCGCGGGTGATGGTAACAATTCTTTAAATCAAGTTTGCGAGCTTGAAGTAAACACCAATCCCATTGTATTTAACCAGTCGTCGAACAACGTAACAAAACTACCACCAGTCGCAACGCACTGACGCGTTTCAACCTACCATGATCATCAATAGATTACGACGGTAAACTGACTAGCGAGGATCAAATCGCTTTGCATATATATTTATATGGAAAGCAATCAATTATTGTTTAATTGTATTGTCAGTATATATGTGTGTGGCGAAAGCTACAAACAGCTAATGTTCGTTACTGCATAGAAACTCTGCAACCGACATTTCCAACCACGTACAATGTATGCAAGACTACTAGAGGTGAGAGCCGCATATCTAATTTTACTTTCCATATATCTGCAACGCGGTTTGATCCTCGCAAGTCCGTTTGCCGCTGTACTCTGATAGAAGGTCGAAACGCGTCAGTGCATTGCGACTGGTGTTAGTTTTGTTATGTTGTTCGACGACTGGTTAAATACAACGGTGGTTGGTGTTTACATCAAGGGCGCAAACTTGTTTTAATGAAATGTTACCACCATCCGCTCAATCAAATATTGTTTAATCTCCAGAGTTCGTTCATATGCAAGAATATGCATAAACGGAGATAAAGATCTCCCACACGGTGGGTTTCAAAAGAGCCTTATCGATAAGACAGAAAAGACAATGCCTCGCCACTGATAAATAGACTCCAACAGCTTTGTGCCCAATTAATTGCCTCTTTATTGGTGAGGATATTTCGAGGTAGAATAAACTGTTCGATACTTCGAATAGTATTTGACCATAAGATACCTGGAATACACATGCTGAGGTTCCAACCATCCCGCTGGATTTGTTTCGATAACCTGGCAAACCGGGTGTATAAATGGCCTTCTTAAATGGCCATCTATAACAATGTGCAATATTGATCGTGCATCAACATGCGGCATAATAACATCTATCATCTTGTTTTTTTGCTTTTGAGTAGTCTTGGGACGCTCAGCTGGTAATTACTTAAAGGAACCGATTGCCTACATCAGATATAGTAGGCCATTTTCCGTGTCTTAAATGCATAAAGTAGGACGGGCATTAGGCTGAAGACCATGGACTTCATGCTTAATATTATAGGTGAGAGATCCCATGCTGGTTTCCATAATTTACCCAAGGTAGCTGCAATATCGACAGAATCCGATCTATCTGGTGTCAGGTGAGATTCGAAATGGACGAATTCTTTGGCGGATCGACAGCAGGATTGACGTCATTAATCAATGCTCGGCATAACACTTTGCGCGACACAAATAGACTGCGGATGATTGGTGCCGAACCGGAAATTTGTTGGGCCGCTGATATCGGCCGCGCAACTGGCGAGTGCAGCGGAGTACATGCCATTATCCACATAACTTATTCTTTATTGAAACTTTGCCAGGTTTGCCAAATTTATTTCTCTTGTTCTTTGAGGCGGCTTTCAGAATACTGATTCTACCGTAGTTGGCATGAGCGTTAGTGATTTCTTTTTATAGATGGCCATTGTAACAGCAATATTCACTTCATTTTGGACGATTATTTGTTCACATTCTGGCAGATTGGTTGTGCAGATTCTTTTGAAGCTTTATCTCACCGAGCATCAAACATTTGTAAGGAAGGCACACGACTCTAACGAATTTCCAATCTCTAATTAAAGTGTGCATGTCCACCTTTTCCGTCGCATAAGAAGATTGAGTAATCGAATCATCGCTAACCACGTGATTTACATAATATGGTGGATTAAGTGTACTTTTAAAGTGATTAATGGCATTGCAAAAGAGGCAGCATCACTTATTGCTTTCCTGGAAATCGTGCATGTGTGCATGGTGTTGTTGTCTTTTTCTCTAGCAAAGGGAGGCTCATCATGTGATCATCGAATACTGATTTAGGATTTTAACCAAGGAGTGTCTTTGTTTACGCTCTCTAGAGCATGTGACAATATTGTTCTTTTCCCAGAGCCTTCTACAATTGGAGCTACAATATCATGCTCTTCTATGGTAATTTGTGTTTCCCCATATATTCAACGCAAGACTAGGCACATATGACGACTTTTCTTATACTGCGCGGCTGCAGGCACAGTATAGAATCGATAATAGCCGTATGACTAATGGATGTCTTGGGCTATAAAAGAGCTCTTTTTCGCATATTCCAAATGCGGATGAACTATATTTATCCAATTTAATCTTGCTCCAAAATGACTTGCCCTAAAATTCTGTTTTTGACTGCGGCAGAAAATGCCTTTGCCTTTTTCTCGTTTTGCTAAAAATACTCACCCAGTTTGCTTGCTAGGATATGAACTTCTAGTTATAAGAGGTTATTGGTGAAGCGTTCTTTAATAGGAAGAGTGACGGGCATTTAACTCTCACATCGCCTTATGGCTGTGACAACCTTGTGTGTGCATTGTTCCGTGTTCATTGGAAGCGGATTTAAGAAATAAAATATGATTATGGCGCTCAAGAAAAGTAAAAATAAAACATGCCACTTCAAACAATTATATAAATCAAGATTGCGATTTTAATAATAACACCTGCCCCATTAGGTACTCACATTTTTCCTTATAAACTAGAAATTGTGTAATGTAGAAAAGACAATCCATATAGTAGACCGATTTCATCTTTGTTAGGTATGGTGGCTTAGTGGTTATATCACCGGATTCCAATGCAGACGTGTCAAGTTTTGAGCCCTGTCTGTGGCAAATTATGAACAGTATGTGATTAGTTCCCAATAAGGACGAAACCAGCCTACTGTATGAATTTTTTTACTACATTATACAATGCCTAGATAATAATGACAAATGTATGTACGTAATGGGACGGGTAATTATATCAAGATCACAACCTTGATTTAGATGTTTTTATGTTGTTCGAAGACTGGTTAAATACCATGGGATTGGTGTTTACTTCAAGCTCGCAAACTTGATTTAAAGACTTGTTACCACCACCCGCGTAATCAATTGTTGTTAAGTTGATTTAGATAATTGTTGTTATCGATGTTCATTTTATTTCCAAACAGCTTGAAGAGGCAAATGATGCATTAGAAGAGAAGAAATTGTGCGTTGTTTTATTATGCAATATTTTAAATGAAGCTTTCTTTCATTCGATAGGGCGACACACATTTAAGACGTATGAAGACGGTCACACAGTCTTTCTTTTGTAAATTAACATAACGAAATGAATCGTATGCTCTATTTATTTAGATCAAGGTTGCGAGTATCATATAAACACCAAGCAAATTATATATATATATATATATATATATATATATATATATCAGTATAAATAAAGCATAGTATAAGGCTGCATACGGTAAAAGGGTGGCGAGGTGGACTATCTGAGACTCAGAAGCGAATGTTCCCTGGTTCAAGCCCTGTACGATTCAAATCTCTGGACATTACTTGAAGTATTCCCATTAAGAACGGAACCAATTTACTGGATGAACTGCCTCTGCTAAATTATGCAATGCTTAGTATTTGTTGACTAATTGATTTATACTATGATTGGTGCTTATATCAAGTTCACCACATTGATTTAATTAATTAGGTTAAGTTTATTCTTTCTAATTTCTATGATGGATTTAAATGTAACTTGTTGAGTTACGTCATTTATAGTTTGAAAATCCTTTAGGCTCTTTGCACAAAGTCTGATAATAATTGCCCAATTGTCATTGTTTAGATGAAATTCTCATTATTTGTCAATCATTCGTCAAGCCTTTGCTCCAGACTGCTAGTGCCATTTTCACAGAAAATTTGATGTTAATAACTCAGTGCAATACCTATTCAAATAAATATAATTTATGCACAAGGTTAGATTTGCTCCTTGTCATGGATATATTTGAAAACATTTTACGTTCTCAGTATTTGCGCGTTAATAAGCAATAGCTAAAGGATAATTTTACCAAGTCGACTAGTAGGCATATCAGCTCATTTGAATAGTTATTGGTATTCAGGTAAATTGAGCTTCAATCTACAGATGCGAATAAATTAACAATAAATCTTGCTATTTAATTCTAGCTTGCGAGATTGATATATATATATATATAACCCAATCGATTTTATCAGTCAATACAATTAAACAATAATTGATTGCACGGGTGGTGGTAAAAATTTTAAAAATCAAGTAGTATTTCACAATATGATCGAAGAACATGCGTAGTTAAAAAATGGGCCAAAAGCTTTCGGGATGCGACAAATGATATAGCCAGCAACGCTACCACGGATGCAAATTGCGATTTCTAAGCAAAGGCTACCTCGACTAAAGGTTAGTGCTATGTTTATGAAAGATTTTCTCGACTTCTTATTTATGATATATATATATATATATATATATATATATATATATATATATATATATAGTGTGTGTGTGTGTGTTCTTGGTGATGAGTTTGCTAAAGTATACATTTTTTGTAACAAAAATAGGTTCCTACCTACAGGTTAATTTTATTTTAATCAAGTTCGTGAGCTTGAGATAAAAACCAATCTCATCGTATCTAAGCAGTCTCACAACATAGCAAAACTACTGTCAGTTACAAGTACTCACACGTTTCGACATCCTATTTTCGTCATCAGAGCACGACGTAAAACTGACTTATGCGGACCATACTGCAATTAATATTTTTGTTGGGTTTGTTTTGTTGTTGTGGTGTGGGTGTTTTGTGGTTTTGTTTTGGTTTTTGGTTTTGTTGTTTGTTGGGTTGTGTTATTATTCAAATTAACTTTGCGAGATTACGATGAACAACAATTCTAATCAGACGTACAACATAACTTGGCTACTAGAGGTGAGAATCGCATATCTAATTTTGCTTTCCATATATATGAATTTTTGTTTAGAACTCGCTAGTCATTTTGCCTTCGTAGTCTGATGATGACCATAAAAGGTCGAAATGCGTGAGTACGAGCGACTGACGGCAGGTTTGTTATGTTGTTCAACGACTGGTTAAAATAAAATGGGATTGGTGTTTACTTCAAGCTCGCAAACTTGATTCAAAGTATTTTATCAGTCGCAAAACTTAGTAAAACTACCGTCAGTCACACGTACTGACGCGATTCGACCTTCCATGATCATTATCAGGATACGACAGAAACTGATTAGCAAGAATCAAACCTCAATTCATATATAATGTGAGCAAATTTAAACTTGTAATTCTCACGTATAGCAGTGCACTTATCTGGATGGGATGTAAAATTTCAGTGCAGTTAAAAACACATATATATATATATATATATATATATATATATATATATATATATATATATATATATATATATATGTACTTGTCTCTGTTTAGTAACGAGCATTTTTGCGAGTGGTGTTAAAGCTTGGTTACATCATGTCTCCGATCTTAATAGAAGTAGCAAACCTATTTTATTAAACCTATTTTATTTATCCAACTGAAACGCATCACTATTCCTCGGCGATTGTGCCGAGGATGGTAGCTACAGACCAATTCCTACTAACTATCGGGAGCATAGCCAAATCAGAAAAGTTTTATACGCCCTCTTCTGCAATTTTGCAGTTTAGTGCAATAAATTTTGACGTGGTTCAACTAAACATGTCAAAAATGTCTGAAATGTTTAAATAAGATGCAATGTCAGCATATATTTAAAAAGTTTAAATTGTACGAGATTTTACATGTTCTACGGAATTGTAAAAAATTATTATATTGATGTGTTTGCGGGCAGTTAGTTTGTGCTCAAAGCAGCCTCTTCAACTAAATTTGACAATTCTCGCCATACACCCTATTGTTTGTTTATTCATGCCTTTTCAACTAGTCAACTTTGACACTAAACTTAATATTGTCGTCATCACGTTTAGAGACAACTGTGATATAGTGTTTGCGGTAATCAGTCGAGGTGTGAAAGCTCTTATTTTACCAGCATACTTTAACGACTTTTATGACTGCTTTGTTCTCTTTTATAAGTAAACAATAAAACTGACTTTGAATTATGTTAGTTTTAGAACGACGCTGGAAACTGAGCAAAGAATCTAGAAGACACAACAACTAAGGTTTGCGCACACACACATACACACCAATATATATATATATATATATATATATATATATGTATTTCTTATAACCATATAACTTATTTTAAGTTGTAATCTATTCCAATATTTTAATAAAGTAAAATATTGAAATTTTTATTATTGATGTAATGCGACTTATTATTTGCTCTATTTGTAAGATATAGTGCCGAAGCGAAATATCTGGACGCATACAAATACACTTAGTATCATATATATATATATATATATATATATATATATATATATATATATATATATATATACGGAGAGAGAGAGAGGGAGATTAGACAATAGAAAAACTGAAATTGGTTTTTATAAAGAGAAATTATTTTTATTGGTCGTGCCGCCTTAAAAAGCCAATCAAATTCTGAGCAAGGTATTGTTACTGTTGTGTAAATTCTGATTGTTCTTTGTCTGTTATTTCAAGTAATTGATTACTAATAAACATGAAATACTAGCAGAAAAGAATAACTGAAAAGGAATTATGATTTAAGCTTCTGGTTTTAATACGTATGTAATTTATTTACTTTCAATGTTATGAAATATATGAAATAGTAAAGTATAATTAGCATATCATCAGCTATTATATATATATATATATATATATATATATATATATATATGTCGATAGATATATAGACCGATCAATTTATAGAACAAAAGAGATAAAACAATACGATAAATGACAAAAGATAGGTCGAAAGCTAGGTAGATTGATAGGTTGATATATGGTTATATATATGGAGAGGTCGATCGAATGATAAACATACGGATAGGTAGAAGGATAGTAGCATAGATAGATGTTTTGATAGGTTGTCAAATATATATATATATATATATATATACATTAGATAAAATTTATATTTGTTAGATAGATAGATGGATTGACTGATGGATATATAGATAATTCTATTCATGCATACATTCAACCCGCAATCCTATGTATATATATATATATATATATATATATATATATATATATAAGTATATATATTCACTTAGAAATACAGAAATTATTTTTGGTTGTACATGCCACGTTACCTACATAACCATTTTCCTAATTATTTAGAGTGAAACATATGCTAGGATTATTTATTAGCGGTCCTTCGGATTTTCTTGACCATAGAGCCTACCTGTCAATTTTTTTTTGATTCTCCTATATTTGTAAAACGTAACCTGTATAGAGAGATCTATTTGATTTCTGCCATTGCGCTATTAGATTTTTTAAGTTGAACTTCAGGGTGTGAAAATTGTTCTTTTTATTTAATTGTTGTTTCAAACGCGCCTGTCATCATGCCAGTGGCAGGTGTATTTTTTAATCTATTGTATGTCTCATCATAATAATTCTCTTTATGTGGTTTTTCGGAATGTTACCCGTGATAAATCCATCAAATGTTGTCACCCTACCATCTAGTACAAAAATAAAATTATCAAAGATTAACGCAGTGAACAAAATCCTGGCTGTAGCAAACGGCTATGCTACGGAGAAGTGTAAACTGATTGTGAAAGTGTTTGCATGTCATGGAAAGAA
Organism: Eudiplozoon nipponicum; assembly: GCA_029291075.1. NCBI lineage: Eukaryota > Metazoa > Platyhelminthes > Monogenea > Mazocraeidea > Diplozoidae > Eudiplozoon > Eudiplozoon nipponicum. The sequence continues at coordinate 41,036 of JAQBSW010000145.1, forward strand.
GAATGGAGTAAGACATTAGCTTTGTCTACACGTGTGTGTTTGGTGCATATTTATGAGCTAGTGATTATTTTACAAATTTTAGTCTTAATAAATTAGCATATTTCTAAGACTGTTTACGAGGGAAATGTATATGAGACTAACATTGGTGAGAGCTGCATTGTGATTTCAAACATTGTACTTACTTACCCGTCAAATCCTCGTTAGTCACCTTTATGTCGCGCTTTGATGTTAACCCTGGGAGGTCTAAACAAAGAAAGTGTGACGTACTGTAGGTTTACAGTGTTCCGCTATTGGTTCAAATAACAGAATATGGTGTTTATCTCACGTGCAAAAACTAGGTTAAAATAATTTAAATTGTTTCAATGGAGTTTGCAAGCTTGAAATAAACACCGATCCCACAAAATAGAAAAGATAGCGTGAGTCTCACGTACTGACTCGTTTCCATCTTTTCAACTGCACTCTTGTTGGCAAGGGTCTGATCGCAATGTAAATATGAGGTAAACAAACTTAGATTCGCGGCTCTCACCTCTACTAGTCTTGCATGCATTTTGCTGGACCGGATATTTCGGCTATACAATTATTCTGCAGCCACAGGCAAGACCTTTTTGCAGCTCTTATCACACATATATCATTTATACCATTTAGCATTCATTGCTTGTTCAGGCCGCATTCAGAATTTTGAAAAATAGATGGATAAGCGTCAATCTCATTGTATCTAACACATCACACAGTTTCATACGAAAACCGTCAGTCGAATTTATAATGACGCTGTTCGACCGTAAATGATCCTCATCGAGTGCCATGGCAAACTGATTAACTGAAATGCATATATATCGTAGTAAAGAATCAAATATACGGCTCTCGTTACTATTAGTTTCATGAACGCTATTAATTGGTGAAATTTTGGCTGACCATTTTGTATGCAGCTACGAACATGTCATATGAGTTAAAAAATCAAACAATTGAAGCGCATTAGTAAGTGTGACTTATAATGTTTCTCTATTTCTGGCGATTGGTTTTACAAAACTTGATTTGTCTATAATAAATTCGCAAACTTGATTTAAATAATTTTTATCAATACCCGCGCACCGAGGATTGATTAAATTCATATCTTAGGACGAGATTTATCTCTGTATGTCTCAATTTTTGTGGTTACTATTACGTTACTAACTGTAATTCATTGATTTTTAACAGGACTGGTTTAAATTGACGTACTAGCCCAAATAGAATGTTTTTCATCGATGTTAAGTGAAATGATATAAAACTAAAATATTTGAATGAAAAACCAATCTATGTTATAAGCCCTATGTCTGAAGAATTTACTTGTACGTAGAACACTGAACAGATATTGAATATGCCAACTAATAAATGAATACTAAAATGGTTTTTGTTTATTTAACTTTGGGCAATTTTGTTATAACACTGAACACATACAGAGTTTATGATAAAGGCCATTTTGTTGTAATGTTTACTTCCATCTACTTGTACAAATGTCAACTTTTATCTTCCCGCCCTTTTTGAAATGTTTTTAACGCCATATTACTTCCGACTCTACTTTATTTGGGTTTAGTTCACCTTTAGACATGAGTGCCTTACCCTTCTTTTATTTGACCTATTATATTTTAATTGCATTGATGTTATTCAAATTTTTCTATATTCTCATTGTGACTCATAGTTTTAGGTGTTTTCGCGACTTTTATTGGCCTACGGAAAAGTGTACAATTCATTTCCAGGCTTCCTTAAATATATCTGTGTGCATATGTTTGTTTTTATGTTGGTGTTCCCAAACTAGACCGTTTCTTTAAAGGTCTCTGCATATTTGCCTCATAATCAAATTGATTATATATATATATATATATATATATATATATATATATATATATATATATATATATATATATATATATGGCAAGATTTACCTTTATAGTTTAAAATACATTAGATATGCTAAAATTCACTCATCATGTAGACCGGATTTGTCCTTATTAGGTACTTATCAAGTAATTTCCAAAATTTCAGCGACCGTGGCTTGAACAGGAGAATATCCACTATGCTATCCAGCCGTGCACAAAATATACATTTCAATAAAATACAAAAATATGCCTCATTTGTTAGACTATTCTTAATGTGGAGCCTATTTGGCATCGCTATCGACCTAAAGTTCCTATTGACTACCTTCGATCTGTCATTATTGAACATAAGCCATGCCACTTGGGAAAGTGATAATTAATGTTTTATGGAAGGATATTATTATATATATTGTCAGTATAAGAAAATCATTACATTGTTTTTATATTGACGCTTTATATATTTAATGGCCGCATTATGAATTAAATTCAAGAAAATACTCATAATCAGAACACGGTTTCTGCAACCATAGTGTTGGTATCAGGTACTGACACAACAGCCATAGTGTTGGTAACTTTTACAGGCTTGGTATATATATCATGTACAATTCAAGTTTAAAGTTCAATTAAATTTATTTCATTGGGGACAATAATTTGCCACCTAAACAACTTAGTGATAAATTTATCAATAAAGGCATAATTATGCTGATACCTGTTGAATATATAGATCACATTTGCGAACTTTAGGCAAACAACATTTAAATATATTTAACCAGTCGCACAACATTCCCAAACCACTGTCAGTCGCATCAAGTGATGCTTTTCTATTATGTGACATGACTGCTTAAAGATTGTGGTTAGTGCTTATCTTATGATTTCAATTTGTTTTAAATTATTGTTGTCTCTAGCCGTGAAATTAGTGACGACGTAAATGGATTCCTCGTTTTTTCTTCCTAAGAGTCTTGGTAGCCTGCGACTTATTAACAGTGGTCATCTTTATTCAATTGATTTGTTTACCAACCATCAACCAAATATTTTTTTAGATTTCTTTTACTTGAGAGGATGAATATTTATTAAATTCGAACGCTATTTAACGAAAAAAATATTTGATATTTATCAGAAACACATTATGTAAATAGCCAGAGGCAATATTTGATTTAGTATTACAAAAAGTTAATTTAATGAAAATAGAAAACAATAGTGTACTTTCACAAAAGTGAACTTCATTAATAACTCGGAATATATGAAATCATTTCTGAATACGGGAAAAAGGCCTCTTCGCTTTGGGCTATGCTTTCCGTCAAATAAATGCACGATCAATTTATTTATATTGCAAATAATTTTTTTTATTTATGAAAAACTGCCGAGCGATAAAAAGTATTTCCAGTTTGTATTTTTCTTACAAAAGGCCTGAATTACAGTTTATTAATGATTAATTAGCCAAGTAATGACAAATTATTATTCTTTAGGTTTTTTCTCTGTGCTTTTTTAATGTCAATAATGATAAGCACACGGAAGACCGCTTGTTAATTCCCTAAAAACTATACGCAAAGACTGTTTCAATTTATCAAATTAAAAAATTATCCTACATTCTTCACTCAAATATGTAGCGGTTAGAGAGCGTAATACCGGCTCCTACTGATGAGTCGCCAATAAGCACGAAACGAATGTGCATGAGATTATACTTTCCGTTAAAGCTCTCTTTGGTTTATCCTTCTGGTCAAAACTGAACTAATTTGTTACTAGGTTCGCAACGCCTAATACATACTTAAATGGCCAGATGTTTGCAGGAAAAAGTATTCGGCTGAATATTTTCTATTCTCAGTCTTTTGCTCTATTAGCCGTGTTCCTGCCAATTACGAAGTCTGAATTTCGCGAACTTCATGTGGTGTTTATATATCATTAGTTGTTCCGAGATTAGGTCTAGCATCTCACTTTTACCTGCCATTATGGATTTTAAAGTTAAATTTTGCTTCAGTAAATTAATAACGTGGTCATAATCAGGCCTATTACTTACCACCGTTAAGAACCGATTTTTACATGCTAGAAAACGATCGTGGAAGGTCGAAACGAGTCAGTTCGTGTGAATAACGGTAGTTTTGCTATGTTGAGGATTTGACCGCATTTTTTCTTTTGCGGGAAAATTGATAGCACTCATAGGTCGATAAAATCTTGAATTTTCATCATTTTCAGGTGATGTAATTTTTGGCCTCAATTGATGGGTTCTCACTTGTCCCTTCTTCTTTAAGCCTTCAATTAGCTGATTGTCTGAAAACGACGTTGGAACAAGATTTTCCATTGTTCTTCTTCCTAATTTTCGAGCCCGAATTGCTATGCTGTTCGACAACTGGTTAAGTATAATGAGATCGGTGTTTACTTCAAGCTCGCAAACTTGAATTTAAAAAAAATTGTTCCTACCATGCATGTGTGTGTATGTATTCATGATGATATGCGTGAATGTATGTATGCATGTATTTATATCTGTACGCATGCCTGTATGTATGTATTTTTATATACGCGGATTTTATACATGCATTGAAGATGATCATGGAAGGTCGAAACGAGTCAGTTCGTGTGAATAACGGTAGTTTTGCTATGTTGTTCGACAACTGGTTAAGTACAATGAGATCGGTGTTTACTTCAAGCTCGCAAACTTGAATTTTTTAAAAAATTTGTTCCTATCACCCGCACAATTAATGATTGTCTAATTGGGTTCCTTATATATAGAGTTGCCTGTTTGCAAACCCATTTTGATATATGTATACTTATGCAACACTTCTTAGCTTGACACTAGGAAATAAACATTTAATGATATTATTTCTGCTATTTTCTAACGATTATTCAGATGCCGATGAATGCCCTTCATATTAACTGTTGTATAATGAGTAGTAATATGAAAAGTATCATGATTTTTCTCTATTGTACTCCAGAGATAGTGTCTTTCCTCATATCTGTGTGTGTCAATTGGATTGTACGGGGAACATTGATGTGGTTGTTAGGTGGTTAATTTTACGTTTTATTGTCTTGCGAATGTAATCACAATAGTTATATATTGTAGTGTCAGAATTTTGTTTATCTTCAGTATTGCGATTACTACAAATTTCGTGATCTTTTCTCACTTAAAAGGATTAGCAATACGACTCTTAGTATAATGAAATGTGCGTGCCTTTTTCTGAGTTAAAGAATTTAGAAACATTTTAAACACATCTTCAATAACAGCAATAGAGGCAAGAATTATGATCGCGAAAGCGAAAGGAGATAAATTTAGAGATTGACTGATTTAGCGTAATTTTAGCACTTCAAAATTATGTTGTTAATTCACTAATTTTTGCAGATTAAATATCTCAAGTATTTATCAAATAATCTTCATCTAAGGGTACTTCTTAAACATAGATTTTATACTCGATTTTCGGATTAAGTTCGCCTTTAAGGTCAGGGGTTGACATACACTCAGACTTAACATTCCGCCGTTTGTGCACTGTGCTACACATATTCACACAAGGTCTATTTAAATCCGATTAAGTATATATTTAAATACCCATCTCCTACCAAATCATGGAGGCACGAATTTCTAGGTCTGATTACTTAGAATACCTAATTGCCAGTATCAACATCGATGTTGTTAAGTAATTTTAACCAATTGTCGATATCGTGATAATTCCGTCGTTTTCAGAATTAACTAGGTGAATAATTACATGCATTGCTAATGAAGTTAAAGTATCGGCTTGATTAAATTCAGCGTAATCTATTGAGAACACTGATAGGCCTGAATGAAAGGAAATCTTTAAAAGAATCACGAAAACACCTTCATTTGTAAGTATGCAAACCATGAAAATGTAACTTCGAGGCCATATACGTATTACTTTTCCTACATGCATACTGAAACGAAATCGTAAAATAGATCCAACTAATGATTATAAATATTGGATTTATGTGGCCTAATATATCATGTGGCATCTATTAAATTAAGGCCCATATTGAGTTAGCACAGATTAATTGACTTCAGCCTTAATGACCATATTTTCATACAATGATAAAGCATTCCTTATACAATGTTATTAATTTTCATTTTTGACCTACTTTTATCTTAATATTAATAATATTTTCATTTTGCCAATTTTGGATTGTTTACCCTGATATGGTTTTACTACTGATATATTTCTACTAATTTGCTCGCTCTCTATATGCACAAACGCCACCATAAAACACATAATTTAACATAGTGTTAGAGGATATTAACATCGAAGCACTGTAGTTTCACTTAGGTGGAATGCACACATTTATAAAATTATATTTACTTAAGATCTAAACAGTTATGTAATTACAGAGACACACACAAAAATCGTGTGCTTGCTGAGTTAATACGTTTGTAGCTATTATGAGATTAGACTCTATACATGAAGCGGTTGAAATTGAATTTCATCTTTTCCTTATTGGTTTGTTTTTATTTAACATAAGGATATCGAAATTTGGTATCGTAATATTTCAATTTAAAATAGAAACTGGGAAATATCCCGTTCTAGTCAAAATGTGGATTAATTAATTATGCAATGTCCAGTATCGCACCAATTTATTTGAAATGTGTATAGCTGTTGTCAGTTCGACGGAATATTGTTGCATTCCTCGAATTGTGTTATATTTAATAAAGCGTAAATTAATTTGGACCGGTTTAATTCAGGAAAACAACTGTACATTATTTCAAATAAATTTCATTGTCACATAAAGAGACGGCTTATCTCGCTGTGGGGTTCATCCGGAGTTATGCAAAGTAAAGAGGAACTTTTAAAGAAGTTTAAAAAATTTTGACTGAATTGTAGAATAATAATAATATATATATATATATATATATATATATATATATATATATATATATATATTCTTATAATTAGAAACATATATAGGAATATATATATATATATATATGTATATAAATTTGCTATATAACTTTCAATAAATGTTACATTTAACAAAGAAGACGAAATTTGTCAACGTTAAATTTTTCACAATATAAAATATCATTGGAAATAATGGAATACAAATACGGTATATTCATGGACTTGACGATAACGGCTTTAAATGTGTTATCATTTTATGAAAAAAGTAGACAATGTTCTGTCTTACGGATGAATCTCACGCAAACTTTAATAGTTGCGAAGTCTAATGATACCATCATCATTTCGATTAGCGCTATCTTTTTAGAACTAGACAGCATATACACATATATACAAATACGTTCATAAATAAATAAAAAATAATGATGTCAATTTATTTGAAATTCTTTTGATTTTTAAATTGCGATTGTTTTGAATAATAATAATAAAGATTAAAAGCCATAACTTAGTTCTAACTGTTTTATTCATTGTCTAGTTACTTCGCATAAGTATTGGTTGTTTTATTTAATTCTTCGTTAAGCAATTTACTTTTTTGCAGCAGCAATACTGATCCCTTGCATTATTATTCATCTTTAACTGCTGGCTGTATTTTTGCATTATTTTTCTATTTGTCCATTCAAGGATGACATTGATCAGTAAAGCAGGTTCCTTATTCATGCGTGTCTGATTAGTGAACTTCTCGTCATATGAAGACAAACTTTAATGCGTTCCATATGGCCATTTTCTGCTTTACATTTTAAAAAAATCGCGGTTTTTTTACAAATGTTATAATTCAATGTGTAAATTTTATGGAATAACGGCGCAAAAGCTCTGTTCTCATATTGAACAATGCATTGCGAGATGAATTTTCTTTTCTGTTTATCACTGCGCTGCTTCATACCAAATAGCTGCTAATCTATAATATTAACATTTTCAAAAAAACTATATATCAACGGGGGCGCCACGCACAGTAACTGCATTTAAAATTTATTCACAGACAGAAGAAGACAGAATGCGTAATTTTATTTTAGCCTTATAATTTTTTCTTTTGATTTCTGAAATGGTGAATATGTCCAAATGTGAGGTAGAGCCATTCTACTATGTCGTAGGCTTGACGGCGTATCAGAAATATTTTAGATTTATTGGCAACTGCAGGAGGTGGTGTTATGTGATTTATAAAATATCTAAAAAAGTTCTATTAGTATATACGCGCTGATAAGTCACAACACAGAAAACCATTCTTGTGCCTATGCTTTTGTGTATTAGGACTGGTGTATGTAGTATGTTCAATGAGGACCACAAGGATATGCCGAGGTCAGCATGAACAATAGGTAAAATTACATGTACACATGAGTTTCGTATTTACTGTCGACTTACCAATTCGAAGCAGCAATACGCCTCATAGTTGAAACAAGCGGATTGTTTAATCTCTAATGAGCCTTAATAAAAAGTCTTTAGTAGAGTGGAACGTGTTAAAATGTCTGACAATGCGACTTGAAATTCATCTCAGCACATGTAGCATGAAGCAATAGTAAAAAAGGTAATCAAAAACATTATTTCGGAAGTAGGCTAAATTTAGCTGAAATTGAGAATAAAATTTTTGACACTTTTTGCTAAAGGCCAACCTTTTACTGTGACCTCCTGTGATAGCAAATATACCACTTTTTTGGTAATGATATTATCTATATATATACTATATAAATGTTCATTTCACTACCACTTCCCCATTTAGTGTGGTGTCTGTTCAGTAATGACTGATTGGGGTAGGTTAATGGGAACTTTGTGTCTAAATGGGTGCCATATGAGCTCCACCTAAATTTAAAAAAAGACTAACCAAGTTACATTAGTTAGTATATGAATGAAAACTTTATGCAGTGTGTGGCATGGTGGCTCAGTGGTTAGTGCACCAGATTCTGAAGTAGGCGTTCCCAGGTGCGAGCCCAGTCTGCTGCAAATTCTGGCCAGTACATGATGAGTTCCCAATAAGGACAAAACCGGTCTACAGGGTGAATTGCCTTTTTTACACTATACAATTCTTAGTTTATACTGAAATATGTAAGTAATTAATGGTCAGGTGCTTTTATCAAGATCGAACCCTTGATTATAGTAAATTTTATCACCGCCCGCGCAAAAAATGTTCGTTTAATCATGACAGTAATTGCTTATTAGGTAGTGTGTACCCAATAACAAGTTAGTTCAGAAAAGACCAGAAAGATAAACCGCAGTCAGAATGAACAAAAAGAATAATCTAATCCACACATGAGCTTTTTGCTGACTGAAGATTCATCAGTAGGAGCCAGTAACAAACCTTATGCCCACTTTATATTTTGTCAATTAATGTGGTAAAATTGGATAATACAATCACCTGCACGAATGTGTGTTTAAGCGGTATTGGAGTTCACTTCATACAAAGTCTACAATTGTGCGACTTCAGGGCCAAATCACCATATATATAATATGTAACGAGGTTGTAAAGGGCACCGACAATAACTGTTATCCATTAATTACTTACATGCATGTCAGTATAAACTAAGAATGGCATAGATGGAAAAGGCAATTCGACCAGTAGACCGGTTTCTTTCTTATCGGGAACTCATCACGTACTGGCCAGAATTTATCGAGGAAAGGGCTCGAACCTGGACACGTCTGCTTCGCCTAGCTTCAAGGCCTGTCCGCGGCAAGTGCTGGCCTGTACGTGATGCGTTCCCAATAAGGACGAAACCGGCTTACTGGATAAATTGCTCTTTGTACACTATAAAATTCATTATCAGATTGAGAATGGCTAGTTATAATTATACTCCTAAAGAAAGGCCGTGATTGGCTCTACCTGGTGTATAGATTAAACAAAACTTATACTTGTACATAACTGCAAATTTGTGAAGTGTGCGGCGAGGTGGCACAGTGAATATGGTCCGGGTTCCAAAGAAAATGTGCCCATGATCGAGCCCCAGCCGCAGAAAATCTGTCCCGTTAAGGTCAAAACCTGTCTATTTGATGAACTGCCTGTGCTGCATTATTCAATTCTTTGTTTTCATAATCAAATGTATATAAAACGGGATGTGCTTCTAGAAAGCAGGCAACGTGAATTAAAATACCTGTGAATTATCTATCTATCTATCTATCTATCTATCTATCTATCTATCTATATATATATATATATATATATATATATATAGTATATAAAGGGATACCGGCTCCTACTGATGAGTCGCCTAGAGAAACGAATGTACAGAGATATTATGCCTTTGTTTGTCCTTCTGATCACAACCGAACCAATTTTTACTATTAAATACCGTTTGTTGCGAAGAGCTAATATATATGCAAGATGTTTGTTTTGCGAACCTATTAACAAATTAGTTCAGTGACCAAGACAAACCAGCAGTATGAACGGAAAGTATAATCACATGCACATTCGTTTGTGCTTACAGGGCTAATCTAGAGTCGATATTACCTTTAACCACTATATATTTGGTAGAAGAATGTGGAATAATAGGACGGTACAATCTCCTAGACGAATGTGTAAACCTGTAATAGTGAAGCTAACATAATCTAAAGTCAACGACAATGCGACTTCAATGCTAACTCACACTATATAATATATATACCGAGTCTGTAAAGGATACTAACACTATGGCTATTGTGTTAGTAACTGATACCTTTTTTGAAATCGATGAGTACCGGATACTAACACTATGGTTTCCGAGTCGGTACATGATACCAACCTGATGGATATAAATTTATGCTAAAGTTCACCCAAATTGAGAATTACAACAATTTCCGAACACCTGTTACTCCAGTTAAACCATACACTCTGGCCTTCATCGATATCAGTTATCACATTTCGCGGTAAGCATGACATCATTCAATTCAATATATTACAGTTAAATACTGTTTGATGAGTCGCCAGTAAGCACGAAACGAATGTGCATGAGATTATACTTTCCGTTCATGCTGCCTTTGGTTTATCCTTCTGGTCACAACTGAACTAATTTGTTACTAGTTTCGCACCACCTAATACATACTTGCATAGATATTAGTTCTCCGCAACGAACAGTATTTAACTGTGAATTATCTGTTGTAGGCATACGTTTTGGAAATTTAGCCTTTTGTTCCAGATCCCGTGACCTTTTTACATCGTTTATCCCTATGTTGGAACTGGCTCCGACTGACGAGTAACCTGTACAAGCCAAACGCATGCTTCAAAGTGAATAAACATTCTAATTACGTTGACTTTAATTTCCTTTGATGGTCCTTATCTAAGGGGACATTTTAAACCAAGGTCATACTATTTTATTCCTGTTTTACATCTTTTTGTCCCAATCACATTTTATAATAATTTGTAGCTCTAACTTATCGATCAAAATTTGGCAATAATTCAGTAATCACATTTTAATGTGATTCTAGTTTTTTTGGTTTAGTTAAAAATGGATCGTAGACTCAAAGGAAATTAATCTATGCTTATTAATCTATAGCTCGAATATTTCTATGCTATTTTTTAAAAAATTATGCCAACATTTTATGAGTTTGTAGGCCGTGACGCCTATTTTACATAATTCAATAAATATTAACTGAAAATTTTTTACTATGTAAACTTGTTAGAACAGCTATGCAATCAACAATATCTGAGAAATATAGGCATTTTACATGTCTTAAAAGGCATATATTCTATCAACGAACCAATTGTCAATGATACAAATAAAATCACGAAGCTGCGTAGCAATGTGAGAAGATCACGCAATGTGCTATTTATTAATAAATGCAAGGCTTAAAAATTCTGTCAACCCGTTTTTGTTTTGTCGCCCTAAACTATATTCTGCTGAAGAGATTATCACATGCCCCACCCATTCTGGCCAGCAAACTAAATAACTAAGTGAGCATTACTCATTAATATTACAAATACGCGCCAAGCTACCATTTTTGCATGCAGTAGACCTCTTAATCTTTAAAGAAATGAGTTTGCCTCAGGGTAGGCAGTGGCAAGGCAACCTAAATGAACATGATAACTGGTAGATAAGGGAGGTGGGCAAAGAGTAGATAAATAGAAGTCGCATCTGACTAATCCATTAAGCCGGCTATAAGCACAGTTATCAGCTCACCAGACAAGCTGAATGGATAAAGCAAATTGCCGAATAGAAACGCCCTCGAGACAGGCAAATATGATTCATTTCTGACATAGTAACGGCCCGTCAACTATACTTATCTCCATGACAAGCTTAAATGTTTATTAATTTCTAAAACATTCCCTGTGTGTGCACTTGAAGGACTCTATAATCCTATTTCCATTCAGTCCAATGTTTGCATGTTTTCCCGAGTTTTCTGGCAGCGATTTGTAGTTGCCAATGTTTATCTTTACCGATATAGCCAAAAAGATTATTCCAGTTACTGCCAAGTATTCTAGCGCTATTCACGAGAGTGCTGGTTATATTTGAAGTGTTGTTAAACTCACTTCCAAATATCACTGGGTATTAAAATAATACTTTCTAGGATGCAACATGTAAACAATAGTGTATTAGGCATCGTCGACCACGTAACAAGTTATTTCAAAGAGTAACAAAATAATATTCCATAGTCAGTATGAACAAAAGGTATAATCTCATAAGCACTTCAGTTATGTGCTTACTGATGACTAATCAGAAGCAGCCTGAATTACGCATCAAACCAAATATTTACTTGTCAAGAAATGTGGTTATCTGAGAAATGTGTTAACTGATTTCCAAGTAATAACAACTGCAAAACAATAATTATTATTCTCAAAATTTATAAAGTTTAGCTTTCTATCAAATCATGATGTTGGCACCCTTTAGTGAATAGGATTCTGGAAGTCACATTGTAATAAAGTTGACTTTAGTATTGGTTTCAAATATGACCGAAAGAATACACCAAAGACAGCATGAACAGAAAGTATTATCTTATGCACATTCGTTTCGTGCTTACTGGCGAAACATCAGTAGGAGCCGGTAATACGCCCTTTTCCCATTCTCTATTTTCGTGAGGAATGTAGGAAAAAAGGACGCTACAATCTCCTATACGAATGTGTAAACCAGCAGTAGTGAAGCTAACATCATTTAAAGTCTCGACAATGCTACTTCAACGCTAACTCACTCTATAGAATTTATATACCGAGTCTGTCAAGGATACAAACATTATGGCCATTTTGTCAATGCCCAATACCAAAATTATAGTACCGAAAAGGTACATGTTACTAACACTATGGTTACCGAGTCGGCACATACCAACACGATGGATTTTAATGTATGCTATAGTTCACCAAAATTCAGAATTACAACTATTTCTGAACACCTGTTACTCCAGTAAATCCATACACGCTGGCCTTGATCGATATCAGAAATTTGGAAATGTATATCGATGTTTATTTTCAGTACATATCCCAATAGATATCCAGAAAGTGAACAAAAATATGATAAGAATTAAAATGCTTTCTTTAACGAATGATTTGGCGGAACAAATGAAGAAGTAATATATTTGAGTGTCTTTTTTCCCAAGTTCCTCATCCAAATATATAGTGGTTAAAGGGCGAAATACCGGCTCCAACTGATGAGTCACCAGTAAGCACAAAACAAATATACATGAGATTATACTTTCCTTGCATGCTGTCTTTGGTTTATCCTTCTGGTCATATTTGCAGTAACTTTTTACTAGGTGCGCCACACCTAATACACAATTCCATGAATATTTGGTCTTCGCCACAAACAGTATCTAACTTTTAGTATTTCTTGTATAAATCTACCTGTGTGACAACCCACGATCGCAAATCGTGGTATCAATCATTTGTGGCTAGAAGTTGGCAATTCTTCAAAAAGGAATCTCTTAGGAGAGGTCGTCGGAAATTTTGGTCGAAAATTCGAAATTAAAATTCTGATGAAATGTGCAAAATGACCTTGCTCAAAACACTGTGAATCAGGAGATTGAGCAACATCCTCTCGCTTGAAACTTTTTTTTAATCATATGTAGTTTGCCAGTGTAAATCATGCGACCGTTAATTGATTTTTGAGTAATGATGTTGCGGCCGAAATATGTCTAATCTTGTAGGCTACTTGCACAAGTGTTTTCTATGTATTCGTTTGTGTGCAACTGGCTTAGAAAAAATAAAAACTTAAAAAACACAAATTTTATGGCAAAATCTAGCCATTCTACCGTTATGCATTCACCGTAATATTATTTCACAAACAATTGCAAGGAAATATTTAAAGTTTATTAAATGTGCCAATTTTTCTTCAGCTCTTTTTTAATGTGGCCTTTATCTTCTGCTAATTTAGACATTTCAGACAAGTTAATATAAAACGACAAAACAGATAGAATTATGTACATTCGGCTGCATAGACCTATGCTCATGCAAATTAATATTAATAGACCAAAATAACTGATTAACTAGGCATTTATGCAAATTAGAATAACTGTTTGCTGTCATTGTTCGGCGAATTAGACGAAACAATTAAAGGCGAGTAATTTGTTAAATATTCAACTTGTCATAACAGTTCAAAAATTATCGTTTGCCGAATGTTACACTGATGCATTATTTGTTAATAATTATTTGCATTAGAAATAGTAATTTTACGCGGTTTGTTCCCCGTGAGTCAGCCATCACTCGTGGTTCAGGGATGCTTAAAGAGCGTCGAAATGCGCCATCATATGTTCCAGTGGCCTGCTAATTTAAATGAGTTAGTGGTGTGTATTTTACTTTCGTAAACTAAATTGGCGAAATTAATGTCGTCACTCGTGCATCAATGATCGCTGAGCTACAATTAATTCGTTCAAATACCTCACATTCCTGACCAAATATATAGTGGACATATGGCGTATGGCAGGCAACTACTGATGAGTAGCCAGTAAACACGAAACGTATGTACACATGAGATTATACCTTTCATTATGCTGACTTTGATTTAACGGTCTGGTCTTATTTGAATTAAATTGCCACCAGATGCGCAATACCTAATGCAAAAAAAGAATATATATTGGTACTCCGCAACAAAGAATATGCATAACCACTCTAAATTTGTCAAGAAATGTTTGGAATTTGCAATCTAAAATCTATACTAATGTATAATAAAGCTATGGAATAGTCGATTTAATTATGCGACATCAGAGTCAACCTACTATGTGTAATTTTTTTATCAAATTTGTAACGGGTACCAACAACATGCTATTGTAACTAGGTTTAATTCAACCGAAATTGCAACTAGCAACCTATTTGAACACCTGCTATTCTTGTAAATTCGTATATTTCGGCCTCGATTGATATGTGCTAGCATTTTTCGTGTTACTTATGACAAATTCCATTAATCATACAATAATAATGCAGTTTGGGTTGCGACGACCTACCATGTATGTGTTTATGCAGTAGTCACTTCGGGACCATTTACAAGTCAGCACACAGGAACAGCATTGAAAAAGAGGCAATCCAATTTGCGCGTACAGGCCGTGTTTACTGGTTTAGTACTTATTAAATATTTCCGGTTGGCTATTATGTCGCATATACAGACTTTATATGAAGTTAACTCTACTATTACACACACACGCGCACACATACACACACACACACACACAAAATATATATATATATATATATATATATATATATATATATATATATATAAATCTATTATTGATTTAATAGGCTTAACAATAATAGATAGCAATAACCGTTATTTTATTGGCAAAGTAAATAGTAGGTAAGCGGCGTAGTGCAGGGTTCTTTTGAGGTCTAGCCAATAAACAATTACGAATGCGTACCTGATTGCACCTTTTTCAGCCCTGTTTATAGCGTATTTTTCGGGCCATGTCTTAACTACCTCCTTTAAATCAAGTTTGCGAGCTTGAAGTAAACACCAATCCCATTGTATTTAACCAGTCATCGAATAACATAACAAAACTACCGCCAGCCACAACGCACTACCTTGTTAATTGAAACGATTTGCCTAATAGATAAAATATCAGGCAATTAAAATATAAATTACCCAATTTTGCATGACATATGAAATGGTATTTTAGTCAAGTTAAATTTGTTTGAAGTTTTTGTTTCCTAGTGAAATCTATTTAGAATAATGTCACTTTAGCAATAGAACAATTTTAGAATGTCATTGTAAATTGAAACTAATCCGTATCAAAAAAGTGAAACACCAATAATATGTTAAGTTTCTCTCAGTTCATTTTTTACATGATGTGCGATAAGCTAAAGTCTGATTTTCACAATAAATATAGTTTCTTGGATTTCAAAAATTTTGTCATTTTTTTCATTTGAAAACAACAGAGAACCAGAAAGTTTTAAATTCAATCAATTTATGTTCTCAGAAGTTCACAAATGAAATAAATTATTTGTTGCATAATCTAACATAAAACTAAATAACCGATATGGAATTAATAAATCTGCGCAGAATGTTGAAAAAAATTAAACGTGCTATCTGCGAACTTAAATTCAGTATAGTTAATTGTTCGTTTTTGGTTAATCCCGTAGTTTAAACTTATTAAATGAAACGTATATCCATTTTATGATTTCATCACAGTCAATACACCACTTCTTCATTTTTTCCACTATATCATTCGTTAAAAGAAACATTTTTACTCTTGTTATTATATTTTTGCTCATCTTTCTGAATATTTGTGGGCATATGTACTTAAAATACACATAAATATATATTTCCAAATTTCTGCTAAAGCTCTCAACAATGAAAGTGTCCAAACTATCTCTATATTTCTTTTATTTTTCTTAAGCATGTTTGTGAATCTTGATGTTTTGTCGATCAAAATTAACCTAACTACCTACCAATCCATCTTTCTATTTGTGTATCTATCCATGCATCCATCTATCTATCTATCTTCATACCTACCTATTTTTCTATCTATCCATTTATTTATCTATTTATTTTTCTACTTGTTTATTTCCATATATATTTATATAGTTGCCTATTTCTCTATCTATCAATATATCTATCCATTTAATAATTTATCTGCCTACTTCTATATATATTTACCTATTTATCGTTCTATCAGTCAGTCTATCTATTCAGCTACTAAATGTTTTCTTCTTTTTATATATATTTACCCTAAAGCGTATCATTTTCAACTTTATTAAAAGTAACAATTTTGAATGCTTGTGAAATAAACCATTTTTTTAATCATTGTATTATAAAATATCAATTATTCTTTTTTAAGACCAGGTGCGTTTTGCCGAGACTAATGTGTCGACAAAACAATGAAAACAAGAACTCTTTTAAACAATTTGGTCAAAATGTACGCAATAATTCAATGACAGCTGTCTAGTGACCTTGACAACTTTTAAATATTTCCACTCTGCTTAAATTTGTGTTATTATATTCCACAACGTCTGTAGCGTATCGTCCTCTCAGAGCATTCAACAGCACCGATGTTTACTTTTCAGCGTCATATTCATTGAGTCAAATTTTTCCATCTATCTTGTCTTCTATATTTCGAAATGTCCAATTTTTTACTGGCCCTTACACTGTCAAATATTTCATCTACATATAAAGCTTGATACTTGCTTACATATGCTCATTTCTCTGCAAATATTTCTACTAGAGGAAATTTGTCACTTGACAATTCTATTATTTGGACAAACGTGTCTATCTAATTTTATGATTCAAGTCTCCATACGGGAATTCAACAACAATGCATTATTTTGAATAGTAGAAATGCAGCTTTAATCTACCATTTTCCAACTTCATTAATTATTTAATGAACATAGAAGAGGAATGCATATATTTTATTCATGATTGGAACATTTTTACATGATAACCGCTTAGAATCGCATATATTTCCACGCATTTTTGACCAATTGTTTGTATTCGTTTGCAGATAATCATGGGGAATTTAATTTGTTTCAATTTTGTACTCACCGTATTTTTGGCCTAAAGACTTCTCCGTGATGAAAACGTTGTGGTAGCCGAATGTTTGCTCGTATAAATGATCCTCCACAAAAACTATTTAAGTCAGTTTATCTGCTATATGGTTGAATTTGGATTGTACTTTTTAAAACGTAACTGTTCTTCATTCATTTTTCGATGTTATAATTCAGTCGTCTGCATCTATGCTGGTTTTATATCCGCCACTGACATTTTCCATAATTTGTATTTTGAGACTAATATACTGTGAGATATTACAAGCCTCATGATGGTGTTGGAAAGGAAACTCCGATTGAATGTCCAGTGGATAGTGCACGTGTTGAAACCCTCAGAATGACGGAACCAGTCAAAAAGACATGCTCGTCGTGCACCTAGAAATGGAGAAAATCAAATACTTGTAAACGTCAATGTTGGTTGAACTGAGCAGACAAAATGGTCTATTTAAGATATTCCCCTGTATATTACACTTTTTGTATCCACCCGGTCCTTTTAATATACAATTAAGACTTCATGTCGTAGCAACTATTTCTTTGTTATTGAATCTATTTTCTTAGTTCTTCGTCTTTTCTGTACTCTTTAGTTCTCTTTTGGTGCATTTTATTTTTTAGTTTACCGAAATATTGCATTTATAATACTTAGGCCGTAAGGCTAATTACGTTTATAAGGTGCAACTTGATTCCGTTGCATTTCAAAGTAACATAAAACAATGTAATTTGAACAAATGTATAAACACCAGCAGTATCTGTTGCGGACACACTAAATATATGAGTCCATGTGCACACACTGACGACAGTATATATATATATATATATATATATATATATATATGATATATATATATATATATATATATATATATGTGTGTGTGTGTGTGTGTTTCTTTAATCCAGATATTTCAAGCGCACTCAATTTTATTATTTTCAGCTATTTATGTGTATTTTTAATTGTGAGAACTATTTATCGTATGGCTACAATAATGGCCATTATGTTAACAAATGGAAACTGTCTATTTTGAGATTTCACGCTTTATGATAATATCAAATCATAAATATAGCTTAATACAATACGTCTTCCAGTGTGAACTAACTGTCAACTCAGTAAAACAGGATTAGAAAAGGTAATGCGTTGAACAGTAATTCGTTGTTATTCAAATCGTCAAGTAAATTACAATAACAAATTTTAATTGGTTAATTCTGAAAATAGAATAGATCTGTCGAATATTCTGACCAGTTTTTTATTTGATAAGAAATATGTTCTTGTGATGCGTGTTATTGCACTTTGCCTGATCCTTGCTCTGACTAAGAGGTGATTTTGCCCAGTTCCTCGTTTCATTGACGACGTAATCCAATCGGCTAGTTGCCAAATGCATGTCACTCAAACTATACATAATTTGATCTTTTTCCGTGGTAAGTGATTTGGAGGAGAACCCGCGTTTATGAAGGATTCACCAAATCATTGGTTCAATCATAACTGAAAACTGAATTCAATGATCGCATTTGGTGGTGTGGAGAGGAGTTGCAAAGCCAACAACCAACTGCTTCGGTTTTTACATCCTGGCGGCACCAGATCTGCCAACCAAAGATGAATAACCAAATGAGAAGGAAATTTGTCAACAGCTAGATAACTTCCACCTTCTACATACTGTTATATTTTGAATAGACCAGGAGAATTGTCTCTTCCAGATTTGAATTATGCGTTAGGTCATATAGTTAAAAAATAACACGCAAGTGGCAATAAACTAATACTAAGCTACCGCGGACAGGGCTCGAACCCGGGTACGTCTGCTTCGTAATCTGGTGCTCTAACCGCTGAGTCACCCTAGCACCGCGGTTAGAGTACCAGATTCCGAAGCAGATGCGCAACCAGTGCTCGTTTAATTATATAAATGTTATTCTAAAGTTGATTTTTTAAAAAAACATCTGCCAAGTGCATATAATATTGGTGATATGTATTTTCACCTACTTATGCATTTCATCGATAATTTGTTTTATGAAGCGACTGGCCCCGTTTAGATCAACTATTTAGATACTATGAACAGGCCTTACCCAATTAGTTATACCCTAAATTAATGCGACAGCTTTTAATGTACAGATTAGTGAATATTGTTTATCTGGAACTAGTAATACTATGTTTCTCTTCGCAGTGTTCACGTTTTCCTAAAGCGATTGAATATATGCAGTCTTGAATATTCAGGTGTGTTCAACGAAACCAGGCGACTCACTAGGAATATTCTTCATGTTTTAAAAAAAAATGTTAACAGTACTAAGTAACGCTTCGTTGTAAAAAAAACACGCTATAGTTTCTCCTTCTTCGAGCCAATTTCTGCTTTCTTATCTGCATTAATAGTAAACTCATTTCCCACCAAGCCAGGATGACTTTGGATACATTACAGTAAAGCATTCTATGTGTTTTATAATTCCATTGATTCTCAGTAGGTTATCGTGAAGTAAATACATGGTCTGGTGTGTTTATACAGTTAAGAACAGTCTGATAATCGCAAACCGTAGTGTTAGTACCATTTACCTTTTCGGTACTATAATGTTGGTATCGGTTACTAACCCAATAGCCATAGTTTTAGTATCCTTTACAGACTCGGTATATATATTATAGAGAGTGAGTTAGAATTGAATTCGCATTGTCGAGACTTTATATAATGTTAGCTTCACTATTACAGGTTTACACATTCGCCTCGGAGACCGTACCGTCCTATTATTCCACATTCTTCTACCAAATATATAGTGGTTAAACGACGTAATACCGGCTCCAACTGATGAGTCGCCAGTAAGCACGAAACGAATGTGCATGAGATTATACATTCCGTTCATTCAGTCTTTGGTTTATCCTTCTTGTCAAAAACGGAACTAATTTGTTACTAGGTTCGTAACACCTAATACATACTTGCATATATATTAGTTCTCCGCAACAAACGGTATTTAACTGGATAATTTATTTGTTTTTCTCCAAAAGAAATTGTCATATTCCTTGCTCGTGATTCGTAATTGAAAGCTCTACCTGGCTGTCTTTTTTGCCATGCATTTTGATGGCTGTGTTACCTCACATTATGTAGCCATTGTTTGCTGGTTTATTCTTTCCAGCAGTTAATCTAACGACGCCATGACGGTTCATGGTGCGAATGGAGATCTTTCCAAATTTTTTATTCGAAATCTCCGCTGTTTTAAGAGCCGTCCTTTTCATCGATGGAGGCAATTCTATTTTAATAACTCTGTTAATTGAAAAATCATTGGTTTTGCGGGTTGCGTTGACAATTGTTTAAATCATGGTTGCGAGCTTGATATTAACACCGGCCCTATTACACATTTATTTGCTATAATCTCAAATATTTATATAAAATGGGATTGGTGTTTATCTTAAGCTGGCATCCTTTATTTAAATAGATACCTAAATGTTGAGTTTTGGTGCTCAGTGTTGTCCTTCTTGTTGTGGATTTGACCGCATTTTTCTTGTGCGTGACCATTGATAGCACGCGTAGGTCGGTAAAATCTTTAATTGTGTACATTTCCAGGTGCTGCGATTATTGGCCTTGATTGATGGGTTCTCACTTGTTCCTTCTTTTTTAAGCCCTTCATCAGTTGCTTGTCTAAAAATCACGTTGGAACAAGATTTTCAACTCTTCTTTTTCAAAATTTTCGAGACCATATTTCCAGTCCCATCTTCAAGATTGACACCATACGCACAGGAAAAAACAACTTGTGGCAACTTGTCAAAGTTGTTTTTTTCCCCCTGTACATATGATGTCAACATTGAAGATGGGACTGGAAATAAGGTCCCAAAATTAGGAAAAAAGAGTGGAAAATCTTGTTCCAACGTCATTTTTAGACAAGCAGCTGATGGAGGGCTTCAAAATGAAGGGACAAGTGAGAACCCATCAATCAAGGCCAATAAATAAATACCTTACTGATTTTCAAACGGTGACTCATTAAATGGATAAACTGAGACGGTTATTATCAAGCGGGCTACTAGCTTCATATTTATTACCAAAAGTATTGTCTAATTTCTGAATGTTTATGTCCTGAGTGATAAAGATAATTAATACTTCACAAACCAGTAAAATATTTAACTGTACTATAGGGCATTACTCTCGAAAATAACCCTTTTCCTGAGATCCACAAAGTTTTATACGCATTGTGTAGCTTCGCTTTTGCATTTGATTTGATTAGTCCTCTATATAATTTATGCTATGTTTATGTGATCGGGTATATTTTAATCTATTTCCTCTAGTCCCTTATTGATGTACTAAGAAATGCATACCTTGATTGTTTGTTGTATTTAAAATCGGGTTTATTTGTGTTTAAAGCACAGGGTTGCGCATAGTTAAGCATAGCCCTTTTTCGATGTTGAATTTAAGCCGTATTTGTAATTTATTTTCGCATGGTATTCCTTGCCAGCACATTCGTTTAGGTGGATAACATTTAATATGTCAAAATCACCAATTATGGAAGGTCTTTTTTGACGGCGATGTAACTACCTGCTCTATTAAAAATGTATACTACCACATATAATTTATTTCCAATTTAAAATTCCTTATTTTAAAATAATATCTAGATTAAAAATTAGACATGAAAATCACCAATGGTTTATGAACCAAGTTGTATTTTCCATTTTTGAGTTGTGTATCGATATGCTCACTTTCAACTTTCTCGGTACGTTATAATTCTTATTACACTGTGGCATTCCATGCGTATCCCATTAAAGGGTGATTTAATTGTCTGCTGCGTGAGTCTACATGATCAATTTGCCTACCAAGTTATACACGTGCGATGTTTATCCTAATATTTAATTAACCTAACGTTCCTCACAGCCGCACAATCGTCTATGTTAAAAAGTAAGTCTGAAATGCTTTCGTTGAAGACTTAGGATCAGATACGAAATAAAACAAATGCTGATACATTTGAACCAAGTTTTAATAACTCTTCGTTTTAAAGCAATAATTTGAAACCACAAATTCCTTTACATAGTGAGTTAAAGTGCTGTTGTTCAAGATTTTTCATTAATATCGATGAGTTTGCAGTCAAAGATATTTCCCGCATTGTAGAGCTAGCTGTCAGGAATTCTGTTCACTACTTGAAACATTGAAACAGTTTACTCCGTTTTGTTTTATATTTTAAAATCAACTGATTTGAATTAAGAAGTTATTAATAATGAAGACACTTGTAGGAACCATATTTTTAACTTTTTCTAATTGGTTCTTCTTTTGTGTGTGCTGAGCTTTTGGCTGACGAAGACACCCCCTACTGGGTATCTAAATATTTAAAAACAAAACGTAAACAAGGAACAGGAAAATTTTGTTATGAAAAATAAATATTTGTTAACAAACTTGCTCGTTTTTTATGAATCCTATATGTCACACTTATCGTACGCAGGTAACATTTTAAGCCGTTTAACCAACGTTACTTCGTTTTATTTAAAGGTAAACATTAACAAACTCGGCACTTCCCGATATTTGTTTTATAAATGTCTATTTTGTAAGAACTATGTTAAAGAAGGGCCATTAAATTCAGCAGAATGAAAAATTCTAATCAAAGCTAACTTATCCTGGCAATACTGACACACACACACACACATACGTGACATATGCCTACCTAGTGAACGTTAGTAGCTATTACAAGATTAGCCAGTCATGATTCGTTTTAGAAGAAATTTTATACTCAATTTAATAATCTGTCATTATTTGTTATGATGAGTTCTGTACCGATGTAGATTCCCGACAGTTTTTAATTCGAAAGAGAAACTGTAAACAATCTCTTGTTAGTGAAAACTCGGATCAGGTGTTTGTGATATTTGTTGTGTCGCGCCACTTAATTTCGTTTTAAACAACACTGACACGCAGTTGTGACCTGCGTTGTTATTTTCCAGGTTAACTGTTCCTGTGACAATACACGTCATCTCGTTTTTTTCGCTTCATTCGAAAGGCATTTTCGTGTTGCTAGCTTAACTTGCCAGGTCAACAGTAGCGGTTATTTCGCTAATTATGACCCGTATCATCATACGGTCACATTAAGCCATCATTGTTTGGTTGGCTGGTTTTTGATTAATTCTGCGTAGTCTTACTTAGTTACACCTATGTGTGTAGTTAGCGTGTTACGCGCGTTTATGCTTGACTAATGGTCGATAGTAATCTCCATCAATTATTAAATTTTGTTTCTTCTTCGTAGTTTTGACATGCCATTTGATCAATAGTAACAATAAGTTATTTGTTAGCTGGTAAGTAATGGTTAATTATTCACGACTGTCATTGGAATGAATAGAAAAGATATTCACAAGTTTGCCTAGTTTTAATTATACGCATATCGTTATGCTTCATCATGCTCGCAATACTTTTATCGTTATCATAGGGATCTATAAATTAAGTAGATTTCTACAAAAGATGATTGGGTAAATTAGGTTTTAATCAAGCAATTTCGACATTCAAGCCGAAACGCATCATTTCACGCAACTGATGGTAGTTTTTCTATACATTATGCTTGTACAAGTACAATTTATGTGTGGATTCTCTTGAGTAACAGGTATTTAGAAATAAATTTAAATCTCCATTTTGATGAACTTTGGCATACGTTGAAATCCACTGTATTGGTACCATGTACCGACTCAGCAACCACGGTATTGGTACCAAAGACCTTTTCGGTACCATAATGTTTGTATAGGGTACTGACACAATAGCCATAGTGTTGGGAGCCTTTACAGACTCGGTATATATATATATATATATATATATATATATATATATATATATATATATATATATATGTTATTGGGCTTTAAAGTTGCATTGTCGAAGATTTTATATGAAGTTAGCTTCACTACTGCAAATTTACACATTCCTATAGGAGATTATACCGTCCTATTTTGCACATTTCTCACCTAAATATACAGTGGATAAAAAGCGGAATTCTGACTCCTACTGATGAGTCGCCAATAAGCACGAATTCAAGATGCAAGAGATTTACCGTTCGTGCTATCTTTGTTTTATCCTTCTGGTCATATTTGAACTAATTCTTTACTAGGTGCACAACACCTAATACACAATTCTGTGTAAAAACATGATGTTAGAGCACAAATTACGGTTTTGCCCCGTCAGTTTTTTTATCGATATTACAGATCGTGACACGTTAGTTTGTTGAACTGCAAATTTTTTATTGTAAATAAATATGGAGCTGACATTTATTTACAGTCTAAAAACTTCATTTAATTGATTAAATAGGCTAAGTTCACAATGAATTTTTAGATGATGCATTTGTTAGCGATTGCCACCAGAGTATCTGCTTCGATGTGTCGTTGTGTTTCGTGCCTGATCATCTATTTATCTAGTAGATTTTTATTAAACTATTGTATTAAAGGACGTGCGGCTGGTAAAGCTTTATGCAATATTGTTACTGTCTCCGAAGACTGTCTCCAATATGACTTTGGTTATTTCAACAGAAAGCACATCCCACAAACAGTTTGACATTCACTAAGTCAAGTCAGTTCGAATGTCTGTGCGTAATACACTCAAGCTACACACAAAGCATAAATTATTCCCCTCAAGTATTTGAGTTAACATTTGTTTGAGGCGCGTCTAAAATGCATCAAACAGATTATAAAGAATACGTTCTCGTCAATTTTTAAAAAATATTTACAATTCACCTGCAATATATATTTAAGTGTGACTTGTGTTCATTTATTAGGCATACATATGAAACAACATTTTGGTTCAATATAACCAGGAATATTTTCTTAATCAGTAATTGCGGTAGTCTTGATTTCACATCAGCATGTATTTCATGTTTACTTATTACTCATCAGATGGAGCCGATAATGACGTCAATTAATGAAAGAATAATATTTCATTATGGTTTAATTGTTAAACGAATTGATAAAACAACTATGAAAACTCTCTAGGAGGTACCAAAATTAGGATTCCGGATCATCTGCTGCTCAAACAAGGAATTATACGTTGGCTTGGATCCTCATAAGTTGTCACCTTTTCTTGGCACGCAGGATATGGTGCATAATTTTTGTGGAATTTCGAATGAGCATTTTATCACAGATAACGTTTTACAGATGCGATTGTGACTTTTACGTGGAAAAGCTTGGCTGGTATATTTATGCATAACATATGTGAACATGTTCCAACGCGATTTTATCTTTAATTTACAAATCGTTTTCTTTCTATTCTCATAAAGTTGTTAGTTAAATTTTAAGGCGGCAACTGTGTATTTGCTAGGTTGAAAGTGGTAATGAGGATAAATTTGGTCGAGCAATGGAAAAAAACTTCATTATAACAACTTCCTGAACTAGGTAAATGCATACTGCAATATTAATTATTTTAAAATCGAATTTGCGAGCCTGAAGTACGCACCACTCCTATTGTATTTAACCCGCCGTCGAACAACATAGCATAATTACTCTAAGTCACACCAAATTATGCGTTTCGATAGTCCATGATCATCATCAAAGCACAACAGCAAACTGACTAACGCTAGCGACTTCTTCACAGATAAACTTTTACTGTTCGAGATAATGTTAAAGAAAGGCCAGTTAGAGCGAATAGTTCGGTTTGACAAGTTGTTCATAGCTGGCAGCAACTATCCAGCAGCTCAAAAGTTTCTTCAGCACAAAGTGGAACTGACTGTGTATTGGACTTGAAGATCTTCGATTTTTTGCTTGGTGGAAAAGATGGAAGATTCCGACTGGTTCGCATAGCTTAACTAAGGCAGATGCAGCACTGCTAATGCTTTGGAAATCTCAGCGGATACTAATCCGTTTAGTGTCAACAGGAATCCTTATTGGACTAATTCGTTGATGGTTGGCAGCTTTACCCATAATCATTATTAACAGAAATTTTCGGCCTGAAGACCGATGGTTCTTAGCTTAGTATACTGGCGATTTGTACGGTAAATGTCTATTTGTGGATTTGATAATAATATTACTTTAATTTTAAGACAATGAGCCATTCATGTTTTCCATCTTACTCGGTCAAGTTTTTCGTTTGTATGGGTATAATCTAACAACTAATGATGATTATTCTGCAATAAAAGTATATATGATTAAATGAGATCAAATATCCTTTCAGGCTATTTTATATTAGGTGCTGTGCACCTAATAACAAACTTGTTCACTTATGACCAGAAGGAAAAACCAAAGTCAGTATGAACGGAACGTATAATCCCATATGAACATCCGTTTTCTGCTTACGGGCGACTCATTTTTAGGAGCCGGTATTAGACCCTATATCGACTTTGGGGTAAGTAATGTGGGAAAATTTGACGGTACAATCTCCTATACGAAAGTATAATCCTGCAGTAGTGGAGTTAACTTCATATGAATTCTTCCAGAATGCTATATAAGATTATTGTGGCTTTTACTATACATAAAATTTACTTTAGAACTGGCGATTGGTTAATGTTCTCGTCTTTGGTTTCACCATAAATATTGATATAAAACAGGTAACTTTCAGACATGACAACACTATTTCACGTTTAAACCTATATAAATAGAGCAAACACACGAGCAAGCGAATATTTGGGAAAAGAAAATTAAACACGCTATAAGCTATAAAATGAGTCTCTAGCCCTTCTTCTGTGTTATGTCGCTTTATTTTAGTTTACTTCCACTCGATGTAACTGAGTGTATGGCATTAATTCTGTGTGCGTTCATGAGTTGCGTTTATGCTCTGTATGTACATGATTAGCTGACGTTTTCGGTCTAAATGTTACTATGCCACCAGTCTCCTATAGTTACTGCCATGACATTTTGACCTTAAGTCAAGTCCTTCGTGTGCTTAGAGGTCAATCGAAAACCAAACCATTACAATCCAAACATTTAGTGTGAAAAGAGTCAAGACACCTGCCACAACCTGCAAGCTGAACTTGTTGAAGACTAATGTCAATATTGTTATGGATCGATAATAAAATATTAACAATGCTTTTATCTAAGGCAATCCATTCATGACATCACAATGTTAGTCAAAACCTGCGCAAAGTTTAATATGAAGAAAGAAATCAGTTATTATGATATATTTAGATGATGTAATTCGCAGTATAACACTATTTATAGAAAACCTAAGGCGAATTCCGAACTTTTGGCTTATGCATGCTTTATAGCATATTTAATTATTGCTGTCTTTCATTTGTACCACCGGCTTTCTGGACTTCTCATCAGGTAAAATACATTAAAACGGTATCCCCTTTTTTATGACACCTTACTGAAATAGAATGATGACTTTTATAATAAAAATTATTTATTACATCGTCTAATAATTAATCTCCTTACGTGATTTCATTTGTTTTATACGAAGAGCTGTAATCACCAAAATGTTTTATACTTCTATTTTGTTCAAAATAACTATAAAAAACATTTGTGCTAATGTCTCATCCAGACATTATTAAACTCATGATAGTGTTTTTATTAATTTCAAATAAGGCGACAAAGATATGCCAAATGTCAGAATGAACAAAAGATCTAATCTCATACTTACAGATGTCAGTATAAACTAAGAATTCTGGCCAGTACGTGAGGAGTTCCCAATAAGGACGAAACCGGTCTACTGGATGAATTGTCTTTTCGGCAAGATACAATTCTTAGTTTATACTGACGTATGAAAGTAATTAATGGATAAGGTGCTTATATCAAGAGCGCAACCTTGACTATAATAATTTATATTACCGCCGCGCAACCAATGTTCGTCTAATTATATGATTGATAACTAATCTGATTTTCAGTTTCACTTCTATTCCTTCCAGCTATTTCTTGCGTGGTGAATTTTGAGTGCGTGTCTGTTTACGCGTAGAGGTCATTCGCATTATATTAACAAAAGGTAAGTTTGAGATGTGGTCAATCTTGTATTGATGGACTGAATTTTGACCAAGTGTAACAGCTCAGTGTGCGGAGTTCAGTGTTGATCGCTCATTTTTCGTGCAATTGCTATTACTGTTAACAATGATAGTGGTAACGTTTGTGCAACTGTTTCTTTCTTCAATTTTTCGCCCATCTGATCGATAGTTTGTTGAGGCTGATCGAATGGGTGCTCGGGCTGGTTCGGATTCCAGCAAGTTCTTGTTGGGTGTGTGATTCGTGGTCAATCGATTATATATATATATATATATATATATATATATATATATATATATTAAAATGTGAAATTAGAAATTATGCTTACAGCCATACGGTACAATACCGAATACATATTCATCAATTTAACAAAATTCGCTATTTTTACAACACAAAATAAACTTTATCTATTAATAAATTTTTGTTTGTTTAAAACGGTCTATTCGTGTTCAAGTAAACTGAGTAACCCATAATAAACAGTTTGTCTACATTAGCTAACGATGAATGTCTTTGCGCAGTGCTGTCCTTCTTGTTGTGGATTTGACCGCATTTTTCTTGTGCGGGACAATTGACAGCACTCTTAGGTCGGTAAAATCTTAAATGTTGCTCATTTTCACGTGCTCTGATTATTGGCCTCGATTGAGGGGTTCCCACTTGTCCCTTCTTTTTTAAGCCTTCCATTAGCTTATTTTCTGAAAATCACGTTGGAACAAGATTTTTCATTGTTATATTTCCTACTTTTCGAGACCTAATTTCCAGTCTCATCTTCAGGGTTGACACAATACGCACAGGAATAAAACACCTTGTGGCAAATTTACGTGAAAATTGTTCTCGTTTTCCTAACTATTAATTAATTTAAACCAGCTCATCTTTATGTATACACATCCACACTCATACCATTTCTTAACATTATAATATATATATATATATATATATATATATATATATATATATATATATATATATATATACGCGTATGCATGTGTGTGAATTTGTTTACCTTATCCGTGACCTAATATTTGTTTAATAAACTTGAGCAATTTCTTGGCGGAGGTACTAAAATAATGAAGATAGTTCATTGCACCGGACAAAGTTATAGCCTAAAAGGCACCACTCAAATAGAAAATGGAAGGAAAATTCGCAACCACCAAATTGGAGAAGTATTGCAAACACTCAACATGTTCTGATGGTACCGTGTTTTGTGCTTACAGTTCACATAGTAACGGGTTTAGCGGTTTACTTTGAAGAATGTCCAAGTCACTTGACATAAAACCCGAGACAATGCGCAAACTACGTTTGCAATGATGTGCACAACGCTGGATTATTGCTGCCTAGATGAGTATTTAAAAAAGTTTATGATGCACTTACACGGACCGAAATGAACAGCCAACATAAGTAACCAAAAACTGTGCACGAGCTTAAACGTGAAGCAAAGAGTGTGTGCAGATGTATTTCTGAATTTATGTGACTGACTTGCTCAAATGGAAATAGCCATTACATTTGAATGCGTTTTTAGTGCTCTAATTTCAATAAAAGCCAGGAAACATTCGTTTCGAAAATTTTCTATCAGACCAGTTATATCTAGACTTTGTCCATCATGTGATTTATATACAATCATATTAAAAATAAACAGAGTCTTATTACAAATTGATAGATCTTTTCCGGTCTGGATGGTAACGATTTCAATAGGCGGAAACGAGTGCCTCTGGTGAAACGCAACGACATCAAAATTGTAATTAAATAAACTGCTATAAAAATCTCCAATAACGTATTTTATGCGAATTATACATGTGCAGTCCAAGCAACATTGTTGATTAAACAACCATTGCTTGTGTGGATGGTATTAACAATTATTTAAATCATGGTTGCGAGCTTGAGATAAGCACAAATCAAATTATATATGTCGGTTGGTATAAATTAAGCACTGCAAAAGGCTGCAAAGACAAATCATACACACTTATATGGAATTCTTCCAGTACTGCGCATAATTTCATCGTGGACATTGCTCGAACCTCGACATTTGTAGCTATCCCTGCGCAACCCTACTTCACAGTAAACACCAATTTCAGTTATATACTAGCCTATGTTTCTGGTCAGCCTTTCCTTCAGGTGGAAAATATATGACATCTCTTTCGACCTCAAGTTCTATATATATTTGTTAATGTATGATTTATGTTGGATACATATCGCTACTTAGCAATTTATATTTAAAGTAAATACTCATAATGTGCTTATTAGATTTTATTGAGAAAAATTATGCATCGCCTTTGAGCAATACCATATTTGGCAAAATGATCTGCCACACTTGGTGGTGTTTGACTCTAATGCGTTCGTAGACATACATAAATTATCAAGTAGCTAAGTGTACGAGCACGGTTTTGAATTGACACTAGTCCTTGAGACTGAAATTTTATACTTCCCACGAGAATATTGTTTAACCCAATTTCTTTGCATATATGCATGCATTGATATTTTAAATTCCATTTTAAATTGGTTATTCTTGTTAGTTTCTGTCGTAAACGAGAATAAATATACGTCTGTCACTTTACTATTCTTCAGATGACGGTATTGTGCGCTTATTTCTGCTGCTTTTTTATCAGTTTCTAGCTTTATTCCTGTAAACCAACGTGCATAATCGTATACATAATTAATTTGTGCCATATAAATGACATTCGAAAGGCCTGGGAGTATAATTCTGTTAATCACGGTATTCTAACAAGAAATGATCTTAATTTGAAAATAAAAACATTTCTTTATAGCAAAATTTTTCTGTCTACAAATGGTAAATGACAACGCCGCTAAATTATTTCGAACCTCATTTTCACGCATCATCTGCGGTTGCAACGCCCACGTCACAATTGATTATATAGAAACATTGTTTGTGTGAGAGTTGAAACAACAATTCTGTAATTCAAATTTGCGAGCTTGGAGTAAGCACTAATCCCGTTGTATCCAACCGGTCGTCATACATTGATAAAACGACGGCCAGTCACTCGTATTGACGCATTTTGACCTCCCATGTTCGTCATCAGAGTACGGTGGAAAACTGACTATCGAGGATCATACGGCATTGCATATACATGGAAAGCAAAATGATATATGTGGTTTCACCTCTTGTGATCTAACATACTTTTTGCTTTACTCGTAATGTCAGCTGTATAATTTATATGTAGTCACGAAGAAAAATATTTTGCAGCCTTCGTTATATATTTATATAATTTATACAAGTAAACAATCATTGATTGTGTACAGGATGATAGCAATTACTTGAATCAAGTTTTTGGGCTTGAAATAAATACCAATCCCATTTTATTTGAACAGTCGCAAACAATAGCAAAATTACCGCCAGTCACATGTATTCACGCGTTTCGACCTTCTACGATCATCAACAATGCATGACGACAAACTGCATTTGTAAGTTATTTAAAATAGGATATTTGTACCGCAATCCTAGTAGACTCGCATACATTGGACTTGAATAGAAAGGTCAGTAGCTTAATTTCTTTGCAGTCACATAAACAACCTTCTTTCAGTTTACACTTCACGTTACATTACATGCATTTATTACATTTTAAAGCATTTATTTAAATAAAGTTTGCGAGCTTGAAATAAACACCAATTCCATTGTATTTAACCAGTTGTCGAACAAAACTTCCATCGGTCGCACGCACTGACGTGTTTCGATCTTCCATGATCATCATCAGAGTACGACGAAAAACTAACTAGCGAGGATCAAACCGCAATGCATATATATATGGAAAGCACAATTAGATATACGGCTCTTACCTCTAATAGTCTCGTATATATTGTACTTGATCGTAAATTGTATTACCTATTTTGAATCGTTTGTGAAAAAATGAGCTTTTTAATTAAATATTAAAATAAATATCGGTTTTGCGTGTTGGCGCGCTTTCGTTAATGTAAATTCTTTAATGAAAGTAATTTTTAGCACGCCGTATAATCACGTTTAATGATGACGTCGATGATCATGATCATGAGTGTGATGATGATGATTTAATTATTATAATAATTTATATTATAATTTTATTTATTATTACCGTTACTACAATCAGTATTATTGTTACCATTATTACTTTTATTTGAACTTGTCGATTCCGATTTGATTTAAACACCGTACCAATAATTTAACGTAATAAAACGTGATTGGAAAATTATTCATAATAATATTAGCGACAATGTGTACGAATGTAATGTACGCATGTATGTATGCCAAATATGTTTTTAACTCAATTCATAGCATCTTAATTATATATATATATATATATATATATATATATATATATATATATATATATATATATAATGGGAGAGGTGTTTACACAAAGATCGCTCCCTTGTTTTAAATAATAATCTTGACTGGAGGCAATTTATGCTAAATGATGGAAAGTATGCTCTCGAAATTGACGGGATGTAACAGAAGCGAAACATTTTCTGCACCGGCTACGTTTAATGTTACCTGTTATACTGGAAAATATGATCTAATTATTTTAAACGAATGAAGGGTATTTAAGCGTAATCAGTACGTGTATTACCATACAATTAGAGCTTCACATATTTGTAAAAAAATTAATTTACATCTGCTCTTTCAATTAAAACAGACGCATTAAGGATGTGGCCCTGCCGTGAACGTCACGGTCGTCAATCAGCTGTGGGAAATTCCTTTATACTGTACTTGGCCATAAACACAACAAGTTCAGCTTGGATCAAACAGGCTGTCAGAAACTTCTATCCCGCTGATGATACGGCTCAAGATGTTAACGGAATAATATGTTCGAGATTAGCTCCAGCTAAGCGAGTTCTGCATCCTGGAGAGGCTGACTGGAGCGACATTGACGAGAAAGATAATTTTAGCAGAAAAGTTAGCAATGCTTCTTCGCGAGACCAATTTTCGAATCAGTGAGTCTTACGAAAAAGCTGTTTTCATTTTGTTGTGCTTTCATAGAAATCACTTTTCTAATAGTCTGTTTTTAATATGTGAATGTCCGGTTAGCTAATAACAAGTACGACAAGCTGATTTACTAATATCGTAACCCTTGTCTAATAGATTAATAATTTTCAAATTGCTGCCGGGCTTCTTAGGAGTCCCATTTTTATTACGGTTGTCATCATTTACCTAATTTTCTCACCCATTTACCGCCACTTAAGATTTAAATATGAATATACTTAAAATTTTGCAAATATGAACATAGCTTGTTTATTTTGATCTAAGTAAACTCATCTTAATCATTTAAATTTGAATGGGGACTTTTATGACTGAATGTATGTTGTGCTTACAGGCTGTTGCTCATATACGTCTATTTGAAAAGCATGGTAAACTTAAGAGTTAATACAATTTCGAAACCAAATTTCTTATTAAGTCTTCTTCATGCAAAAGAATCAAACTTCTTTCAAATTCTCTGTTTCTTACGAGCCTGTCCTTGTTTGAATCCAGAAACTTAAAAGTCCAACTTAAAATGATCATTAAAATCAACAGTGTTGGGCGTTTTGTGGGCTCGTTTAGGTCTTAGCATGAAGACGCTTGGAAAAATTAAAATTATGCTAATGTGTAATGTGATAATAACACCTGTTCCGAAATGAACTAATTTTTATATTGGTATGCTGTCTAAAAATAGCACAAACATGGTTGCTGTCCATCTCCAGCCTAGGCCACTCATCTGTTGGAGTAAGTCGTGCACAAACAATTTGCGAATAGGGCTAATGTGCGGGTTAAAATTAGCTCGAAAGAGCGAATCGAATTTATCGAATGTGTGTTTACGCAAAGAGTGTTGTTTACAAGTAATCTTAAGTCACATGTCATTTTTTGTCTTCACATCACCATAAAAAATTGCACTGCCACAGTGGTGGCCACAACAAGTTATTTAGAAATTTTCTAATAGTTTTTATGCTAACCTTCAGGACTGAAATTTATTAACATTAAAAATTATCTTTAACTTTTAATAAAGTTTGCGAATTTGATATAAACAACAATCCCATCGTATTTAACCAGTCGAAAAACATGGCAAAATTACCGTTAGTTACACGACTGAAGCGTTTCGACCTTCCTTGATCATCATCAGAATACGACGACAAACTGACTAGCAAGGAGCAAACTGCAATGAATATATATATATATAGAAAGCAAAATTAGATAACCGGCTCTCACCTCTACTAGTCTCGCAGACGTTGTATTTGACTGGAAATGCCGGCTGCACAAATTCTATGTAGTCACGCATATTAACTTCTTGCAGATTTTGCGTCACATGCTTTGGTAACACAATTAAGTAATGAATTATAGCGCGGGTCGTAGTAACAATAATTTAAATCTAGTTTGCGAGCACGAAATAAACCATAATCCTAGTGTACTTAGCCAGCACAACAAAATAGCAAAACTACAATAGGTCACAGGTACTCTGCAATGTTTTTTGACGGCTCATAAAATATAATGGAATTGGTGTTCATTACAACCTCGCAAACTTTATCTAGAGAATTTTTACCATCACCAATCAATTATTTTTCAATCAAGGAAGGTACTCGAAATTGAAAATATAAAAATCTCGAGAACAAATGTAAAATGTATTTGATAAACTTCATCAAGCTGCGATGTTGTAGGTAAGATGACGGGAATATTGTGCAAAGAGTCAATTTAGCATAGGTCCTGCATGCACATATTCATGCAAATATGCATAAACGGTATTTAAATGCTCACGTATTGTACATGTCTGTAAAGCTTTCGTTCACTTGAAAGAAAATCAGGGAAATTCCTCTGAACCATTCGAGTACCACTTAAAACAGAAAGCAGTACACAGTTTGTTTGACGGCGCGAATTATATCCTTTTGCTGTGATAGTAACAGAGGCAGTCATCATTCTCCTTATTTTACCTGAAGAAAATGAATTTATACACCTTAAATGATGGTATTCATCCAGAAAATCGACAGGAACATCAAAATTAATTTTCACGTAAAGGAAACTTTTACACCCTTACTACTGAGAAGCATTTAATATACTGTTGCCGACATAATTTGCTTGGGCTGGCCTGTTCAATGGCGGTAGATTGATATGACCACGAACGATTTATCGAAATTTTATTAACAAAATGGCTGAGCTGCTTCGCTCGAGATATAAAATGTTAAATAAAAATTATTTATATATATAAATCTAAAAACGAAACTGTTTGAAATATTTTTTTGTATTAAATACTTTAATCCATGACTAGTCTTTGCGATATTTTGTCATGATTTTTCGTTTGGCAGCTTAACATAATTCACATGTTCAATTTTAAATTATTGTTGTGCAATACACAAAGCGCAATTTCATTTGGATAGCAAATGCAATTACGTGTCTTTGACTTCTGCCAGGATACACTAGTAGCCACGTCGAACCGACAAACTTTACTTTTCATTCTTTAAATCAAGTTTGCGAGCTTGAAGTAAACACCAATCCCATTGTATTTAACCAGTCGTCGAATAACATAACAAAACTACCGCCAGCCGCAACGCACTGACGCGTTTCGACCTTCCTTGATCATCATCAGAGTACGACGGCAAACTGACTAGCGAGGATCAAACAGTTAATTTTCGTGACTGCATAGAAATTGTGCAGCCGACATTTCCAGTCAAGTTCAATGTATGCAAGACTGCTAGAGGTGAGAGCCGCATATCTAAATTTGATTTCCATATATATTCAATGCGGTTTGATCCTCGATAGTCAGTTTGCCGTCGTACTCTGATGATGATCATGAAGGTCGAAACGCGTCAGTGCGTTGCAGCTGGCGGTAGTTTTGTTATGTTGTTCGACGACCGGTTAAATACAATGGGATTGGTGTTTACTTCAAGCTCGCAAACTTGATTTAAAGAATTGTTACCACCACCCGCGCAAACAATTATTGTTAAATTGTGTTTACTTTTCATTCTCAGTGTATGGTGTCGTGGTAACTCGCTGTCGGATTCAAATAGGCAAAATACAAGAAAGCATGTGGCTAATAACTAGACATTTAAATAACAATATTATTAATGCAACATAGATGCGTTAATTTTATGTTCTGTAGAACAAAGAGAACTATGCAAAATTAATGTGTTGGGCTTGGTGGATATGAAAGCAAAGGCAATTGCTATTAATCTGGTACTCCCTTAGTGGTGCTATCTCTAACTTTTAGGACCGGTTAGTAACACCAAACTGACTATGCAGCATGCGTGAGACCTGTAAGATTGGCACCGACTTTAGTATCATTAATGGTACCGTAAGGCGATATATTCTCATTCTAAACATAAAACTTGTTGCTAGGCTAGTCACGCATATAGTACGCCTACAACATGTAGCCTGTTCTGTTGGCTAACCTTAAAAAATTAAAGAGTAATAAAAAGTGCTTTGAATGCTAATCTATTGTGTGAATAAACAGCTACAACATGTTGAGGCTAAGCAAATAATCTTGTTAAGCAAATTGTAATTTTATACCGTTTGTTATTTTAGTTCAGACAGTTTATGGTCAGTAACGTAAACCGAGGAATATTTTATATAATATAGTATAATTTTTTTCAAAAGGAATCTCTGTATAACACAAATAAATAGAGACCAATTTTTTAATAAATCTCATCCGGTAGGAAATATTTGGCCTCTCTCATAACAAATTTAGTACAGAAAAGCACAATTTGGTTAGATTCTTTGTTCCAACCACACAGCAGAAAATTATTTTTATAAACAGGGACAAATAAACGCGCAGATTTGACCAATTTTTAAGTTTGCATACAAATTTCTTTTTATTCTACCGCAGAATGAGAGGAATTTGATTAACAATTTTTGCTATACATACTAATTTTTCTTTGATTACATCGGAAACTAAAAGTAAATCCTTTTGGATGTGAGTGTGATTTTTGGAAACACTATGTTTCTATTGGTAATAGTAAAATTTTATTTGATGCGTTTATTAATAACGTCTAAATGACAATAAAATATTTCAGTAATGCTTTGTTTTGTATTTGACAATTAGAATAAGCGATAAGTTGAATATCGGATGATTATTTTACTATCGTTGATTATCATTCAAATAATCACAACTTAAATGCCAAACAAGTGTAGGAAATTGTTATTGTTCAGTGATAATATTTAATGCAGTTTTAGTTCGAGAAAATACCACTTTAAGTAGATTGCTAGCAGAAGAGTCGTTGCTCAGACGACAGAACAGTGTATATCTGTGACAGCAAGGTACATTTACCAGGTAAAACGTTAGCAATTGGCTTTCTCTCCCGCTTTGGTTAAAAACCAACTAAAAACGCATATTATTGCAAAGACGGTATGAGGTCCAAGATGAAATATGGTTGATATAATTGTAGAGGTTTGCCATAATGTCAAGTTCACAAACGCTTTCTGTATAGATATTGTGACAGCAATTACTGACACAATTATTGTTAGTATTCACTGCACAATGTACAGAATGGTAAAGACGCTCCAACCTTCAGCCCATGTTTACGCCTTGACATTAATAACGAGGATTTATCTAATGAGGGTGAAATAATGGGCCAGTGGATGAACTGTATCTTTCACTCACTGCACTGTTTAGGTTATATAAAATGGTGTATGTGCATATAATTATTTCAATGTGCATATATGCATAGACTTTCGTTACTTTGACAAACTGGAAGTACTGTGTAAATGTGTTCAAATAGATATTTTAGACAATTCAAAGCAGAGTTGCCGGTACGTAATAAATAGATCCTTTGTCTGAGATTAGAAATCGAGACAGCAATTCCATATTTAATACATCTGCACACTGTCTAATGGTTTCGATCACTGTAAATGACAAATTCAACCGTAGTCTCTGTCATATAATTATGATTTTATGTTATTTGGGCACTTTATGCTTTCCTCTCCGCATTCCCTCTCCATCATCCAGATTCTCTTTCTCCTACCTTTTCCCCTCTGCTTTTCGCATTCAATTGTTTTAACATGAAACGATTTTTTGCCTCCAGACCGCGTTTGTTAGTCTATTTTGGTTTGCTTCTGTGCGCATGCACACATTAGCTGAATCGCGTTAGTTTTGGCACCAAGGAAAATGTCACTCGAAGAAATTCTATAATTTTGTGCGCTTCATTGTTTTTCTGCACTGGTGGTTGTCTAGCGCCACAAATTTGCGCAAAGATAAGAACCGTTTGTTATTTGCTAACAAGATTGTTATTAACTTGCAGCATTCATAAACAAAGTCGCCGGTTTGATATGTCCGTTATGTTTTAGATTGCTTTTCGGTTAGTTATAATTTTTGCTTTCCTATCTTGTCATAATATAATTTTGCATTTCCACTGCTGTATTCTGACTTATATGATTTCCATTATGTTCTCTTTCCGTTATTTCCCAACCGACTGATTAAATAGATGAAACATTTTCTTTTCCAAATCAGTAGAATGCAATTTTTTATGGGGCATTTCACAGTGGATGCCAACGTTTTCTATTTTATCTTGTGATATTATATCTACGCTGTCGTATACAAGTTCAAGATTCTTTCCGTAGAACCAAATTTTCGGT
Organism: Eudiplozoon nipponicum; assembly: GCA_029291075.1. Classification (NCBI taxonomy): domain Eukaryota; kingdom Metazoa; phylum Platyhelminthes; class Monogenea; order Mazocraeidea; family Diplozoidae; genus Eudiplozoon; species Eudiplozoon nipponicum. Next base: position 79,974 of record JAQBSW010000145.1, read on the forward strand.
TATCAGCCCAATTAATTTATTAAATAGTTGCACCATATCGAAATACTAGAGTCAATGGTTTTTATGACTTTACGCTTTAAACGATAAAGGAAGAGACGCTTTACAAGTTACCGACTATATGCTCTGGGAAATTTACATTACAAAAAGAGTCGATGGCATCACACTCTGACATCATGGTTACGATTGGCCTAATTATACTAATGTGATACGTATTTGCCTGGGGGCTTGTGCCGTGTGTTTGCCCCTCGTAATTGAACCAATTGCATTGCACTGTTGGGCCATATTTTCGGTTTCCGCAAGAACCGTTTTTACGAAAAATTCGTACATCAAACAATCCTAGATTGCGCGGATGGTAGTAACAGTTCTACAAATCAAGTTTGCGAGCTCGAAGTAAACACCAAACCCCTTTTTTTAACCAGTTGTCGATCAACATATCAAAACAGTACGTGTGACTAGTATTAAATAGTTAAGACATTCTTTGCACAACTAAGATTGTCACTAATTATATATATATATATATATATATATATATATATATATATATAGAAATTAAATGATAAAATTTTAATTATTTATATTGTCAGATTAGAACATTGCACAGGTTAACATAAGCAATTAACCATGTAGACTTGTTACATAATTATTTAGATCTCGTCAAGTAGTTTCCATAAATTACTGCAACTGGGACTCGAGTCGAAGCACATTGATTGGGAGTCGTGCACCCTTCCACTGGACCACACCTGGTACACACTACACGCTCTTTTGAAATGTATACGCGACTTAGATTTTTTGGTTAACCTTTACTTGATGAGAAAACATTTTCATTTCTTAAGACGTGAAGTTCTAACTGGCCATATAATGCCACATTTTAAGTTTAATGGCAGGATTTTTGTGTAAATACGTGTTGTCGTATCAACTTTGCACAAGTTATCAAAGTTAATTAGCTATTTCTTGATATATATATATATATATATATATATATATATATATATATATATATATATCATTTGTATGCCATTTTATGCGCGTAGCCCTAATGCTGCCTCAAAATGTATTATATAAAACATTATTACAATAGTATTTAAAACAAGTTTGCAAGAATAATACTAACACCAATCCCATTTTATTTTAATCCTATTTGAGCGCTTTAACTAGGCACCAATTTCGTTGTTTCATCGTTAGTATTTATATTTTCTTGTAAGAACCGACTGCGGTATTGATTTATCTGCAGGTGAAGCCAGCGATAGACATGCAGTGCAATGTGTCTGGTGCAATTTTACGGGAATCAGGAGTACCACCGCCAACGCAGTAAAGTTTCTATTTTCAAGTGTGTCTCCTACATTTTTAAAAGCGCATTTCATTCGATTAATTTAAATAAGTACTTCAAATACTCAACATTTCGCATTTCCAAACAGTTGATCAATAGTATTTTTTGTAAATTGCCCTAGTAGATGGATAACTTAAATAATGAATATAACAAATTGTCTTTAGGAAGTGTTGTTACTGGTATCATGTTGTAAGTTCAATTTTATCTGTTATTTCCGCCTGGATTGTTTTATACACAAATCGCTCACAAACAGTTGAAATAATTCTTTAAATCAAGCTTGCGTGCTTGAAGTAAACACAAACGTCAATGCGTACGACTGGCGGTAGTTTTGCTAAGTTGTTCGACGACTCGTTAAATACAATTGGATTGGTGTTTACTTCAAGCTCGCAAACTTGATTTAAAGCATTGTTACCACCACCTGCGCAATCAATTATTGTTAAATTGTATTGTATATATATATGTATATGTGGCGAAAGCTGCAAACAGTTTATGTTCGTGACTGCATAGAAATTGTGCAGCCGACATTTCCAGTTAAGTTCAATGTATGCAAGACTGCTAGAGGTGAGAGCCGCATATCTAAATTTGATTTCCATATATATTCAATGCGGTTTGATCCTCGATAGTCAGTTTGCCGTCGTACTCTGATGATGATCATGCAAGGTCGAAACGCTTCAGTGCGTTGCCGCTGGTGGTAGTTTTGTTATGTTGTTCGACGACTGGTTAAATACAATGGGATTGGTGTTTACTTCAAGCTCGCAAACTTGACTTAAAGAGTATTGCACTTTTTAAAATTTTTTGAGCAAATATATAATGGATTACTAACAGATGGATAATCGTACTGACTTTGGTAGATCTTACTTGTTTTACAGAAACTTACTCTAAATTAGGCAAGCCATGCATATATAGCAACACATTGCAACTAAAACTAAATATTTTTCAAATTAAATCATATTACTTAAGCAGATTCACAAAACCTTATGATAATTTCCGATAATTAGCTCATTTAATAATGATAATAATAGTGTTGGTGGTAATAAAATATTAATAATAATAATAATAATAATAATAATAATAATAATAATAATAATAATAATAGTACTAATAGTAGTAGTAGTGGTGGCGGTAGTAATACTACTACTACTACTAAAACTAACAATAATAGCTGTGGTGGTGGAGCTACTGGTAGTAATAATAGTAGCAATAATAATGATAATAAAATTTGTTTGGTAGGAAAGGTCTTCTTGTTCGGAAAATTAAATGATTTGAAATTGACACAGAACGCATTTAATTTCATTAAAGACTTTTATTCATGTTCCGCAAGCCAAACTCGGTTTAAATCTGTGCAGAATGATAAACCAAAGCTATTTTTATGAATTTGAAATAGTCTTATTCAGCACTACAGAGACCAATTAGCAAACCCTATCCTTACGTATGAGACAGTGGTTTTTGGAAGTTATCAAATGAAATTTCGTCTATATCACAAAGGCTTTTTCACTATTAAGTTGTAGAGTGTAGCGCCCGGCTAAACATACATCTCAATTAATTTGGAGAGTTGCAGGTGACATTTAGGCTGGCAATAACAAATAGCATTTAGTGTTGTTCTGGATTGACTGCAAAAAGTTATGCACAGAAAGATATAAAACAGTGGCAAATAATGGTAAACACGCTTAGATGATAAGACACGGCTTACCTTCCGGTCAATAAGAGAAATCGTTTCTCTACGCATAAGCAAACGAACACTTTTTTCGTGTTTTGCTCGCCTCCACATATCACATCTGTCCAGGCTTCATAATAATTTTACCTTCCGTAACGACTTGTTTTACACTTATTCTAGCTCTAATTCCCAATTTCTTTTAGACTGTCAAATCTATATGACAAAACCATGGTGGCTTTGACTGACGTTCGATACAGGCTTGCAGGTGGCACTCACACACACAAGCGTGCACACCAACAAAACTATTGTTGTACAAAATTGTGTGCAGATAAAAATATTTGCAAACTGCGGGCAGCCTAGTCAGTGTCGCGATCGTAAAAGGAGAAAGAAAATGAACTACCAACTTTGGCTTTTTAACTAATAAACAACTATCACTGAGAGTGATTTGGCAGAAACACTATTCGTAATGCTATCTCTGTCTAAACCGCATTCTGAAGATTAAACGAAAATACGTGAGGTATACGAGCCGCAGCGCTATCTGGTGAATTCTTTCGAACAGTTAAGAAGATTAGCAAAAAATGCTGTATGCCCTGTGAATTTGCATACTTCGAAAAATACATGCTTATCATCGTAAAATTAAAGGTGACAGCTACCATTGTCACACCTGATCACTGATAACAACTTTAAAGCACACTATTTGAACAAGGGCGGAATTCATTCAGCAGAATTTATTTGTTTGCATGGTCATAACGAATTCATGGTCCAAATTTGTTGGTTTTTGGCGTAGTGCTGGCATCTATTGGCATGTATCCAGGAGGTAGGAAACGCATGCATAAATTATAGTACACAATATGTTCCTGTTGATTCGAACATTTCCATCTTTTCTTTTGTGTAATTAGGCCATATTTGGTGTGCCAATCAAATATGATCCCTTTTAACAATAATTGATTGCACGGGTGGTGGTAACACTTCTTTAAATCAAGTTTGCGAGTTTGAAGTAAACACCAATCCCATTGTATTTAACCTGTCGTCCAAAAACATAACTACCGCCAGTCGCATCGCACTGACGCGTTTCGACCTTCCATGATCATCAACAGAGTACGACAGCAAACTGACTATCGAGGATCAAACCGCATTGAATATATATGGTAATCAAATTTAGATATGCGGCTCTAACCTCTAGCAGTCTTGCATACATTGAACTTGACTGGAAATGTCGTCTGCACAATTTCTATGCAGTCACGAACATTAACTGTTTGCAGCTTTCGCCACATATACATATATAGGCAATACAATTTAACAATTATTGATTGCGCGGGTGGTGGTAAAAAATCTTTAAATCAAGTTTGCGAGCTTGAAGAAAACACCAATCCCATTGTATTTAACCAGTCGTCGAACAACTTAGCAAAACTACCGCCAGTCGAAACGCACTAAAAAATATGATAACTCTTTGAATCTAAGAGTATGTAAAAATTAAAATATTTATTAAACACATGGATTGTTTAGGATTTTCGGAGTCTAGCGGTGTTCTCGCTACGGAACACGTCGACCAATTACTCTCAAGGTAGATATTGTTCTTTTCAAATCAACGTAGTCGTTAGCACAACTAACGGGCATGCGAAATCCTATCAGCTTGAACATTAATATTAGCTCTAGTAGATTATGGATAAATATAATGTCATATTACTAGGTGTGTGTTTAAATTTTGTTTTGTAAAATAATTATTTCTTTTATAAGTTGGTCCTTTTTCGATGCGACTATTATTGTTTTCTTGACTATGAGATATAAATATACGAGATATGTTTCAACTATTAAACTTGGCTTAAATCTGACTATTTATTTGTACAAGTTTACAGATACGTTTACAATTGAGCAAGTATTGATTGCGCGAATGTTGATATCAACTCTTTTAATCAAGTTGGCGAGCTTGTTAGAAAAACCGATTCAATTTTATCTAACCAGTTGCACAACATAGCCCAACTTCTATCACTTACACATACGGACGCGTTTCGCCCTTCTAAGGTTATCCTCAGAGCACGACGGCTAACTGACTTGCGAGGATCATCCCATGATGCATATAGATCCAAAGAAAAGTAAGATATGCAGCTCTTAATTCTTGCAGTTTCTTGAACAGTACTTGACTGGAAATGTCGGCGGCATAATTCCTCTGCTATCTTGAACATAAACTTCTTGTAGATTTCACCACATGTATGTCAATCGATTCGACGGTTACATGTTGGCGAGAACTTATGAGTGACACTTGCCCAATATGTAATGCACGTTCACCCACCACAAAACACATGAATGGATGATTATGTGCCAAATTCTAATGATAGGCTTAGATGATTAAATTTATCAGCATATATTCTTCTGGGACCCAGCATGCGAGGACTGTCTCTGTTTATAATTTTATATCATTCTTTTATTACGACTGTATTTATGCCCATGTGTTTGTCTGCAATGTTTATATGTGTGCTTGTATATAGGTATATTGGCTTTATGCATTTTTGTATGGAGGTATATATGCATGTATTTATGTTCTTATTTATTTATACTTGTATGTTTGTGTGTATGCATTATGTATATGTGTGTTTTTATAAATTTTTGTGCGTAAGAGTATATATATAATATATATATAAGCTTATAAGCGTTAATATATTTCTTTACCGAAAACCAATTAATATCTGGTGATAAGGAGGATTTATTGTTGAGACTGGTGCCTCTATCTTTTTAAAATCGGTTCTTCCAAAACCCACTGTAAGAGAGACTTCGATATCGGAATATCTATTTTCGTTTTTATATTAACGAGATGATGGTTGCGGTCTTTTATATAGCAATACTTTTAAACAAGTTTGCGAGCTAGAAATATACTCCGGTTCGATTATATCTAACCTGATGTAGAACGTAGCAAAACTACTTTCATTCACACGTAGAATTTTGGGTTATATGTTAAAAATGAACTAGTAACATACCATTTAACATCTAAAGTGACCAACTATGACCTAATTGCTAGTGGATTGACCTTTTGCATATATTATGCTTTGTATTATCCGTTAGTTAAAATCCTTTGATAATAAACATTTTGAGGTAAATCATTTGAAGATGTGGTAGTCTAGTAAAACTGAAAAATTTTATAATCTTTGTGAATTATTTGAAAATATGAACATTTATTTGGCTTCAAGCATCATCAATATTGAATGGGTTGGTTCCAGCCCGCATCTCTTCGAAATCTTGTCATTTCGTATTCTGCGTACAAAATAACAATTAAAAACTAAGGAGTAGAATCGATCATAGGGCGTGTCCATTGTGGCATATATTTCAGGATTGTGCAATAAGTACGATACGGATATACCTGGCGAATATAATTTAATTTTGACCCAGAGTTTAAGTATATATATATATATATATATATATATATATATATATATATGTCTTTTTAATACTAAATTGATTTACATTGTTTCCATTACGAAAAGTTGCTTGAAAGCGATTATAATTAAAAATCGCTATATAATATAGAGTGCTTTTCAAAATGCCTTCTTATTTATGGTTTTGCATACATTACTAAAGTCACGCATAAAACAACTGTGAATTAAATGTTCGTTTTATAACCTTAAATAACAACCCATTAGAGGTTTCGAAAATCTCTGATTCAAACTAACGATGACATTAAATGAACATTGGTTGCGCGAGTGGTGATAACAATTATTATAATCAAGGTTGCGGCCTTGATATAAACACCTGACCCATTAATTACTTACAAATGTCAGTATAAACTAAGAATTGTAGAGTGTAGAAAATTGTGTGCATTGTAGTGTGCCGCAGGATGGCTCAGTGGTTAGAGCACCAGGTTCCGAAGCAGACGTGCCCAGGTTCGAGTCCCGTCCGCGGAAAATTCTGGCCAGTACATGATGAGTTCCCAATAAGGACGAAACCGGTCTACTGGATGAATTGCCTTTTCTACACTATACAATTCTTAGTTTATACTGACATATGTAAGAAATTAATGGGCCAGGTGTTTATATCAAGACCGCAACCTTGATTATAATAACGATGACATTGATTGCTCCAAATACTCATTTGTATATATTTAGCAAAACTGAAGTATTTTGATGATAATCATTGAAGGTCGAAACGCGTTAGTACGTGTGACTGGCCGTAGTTTTGCTACGTTGTTCTACGTCTGGTTTAATACAATGGGATTGGTGTGTATTTGAAGTTCGAAAACTTGATTTAATGAATCTCATCCAATTGCACGTTTTGAACTTCGATTTCCATCACCAAAGAGCACACCGTCAAATTCACTAATTGAGGATGAAACCGACATTTATATATATATATATATATATGTATATATATATATACATATATATATATAAGACAAGAAATATCATATATATGGCTATCACCATTATCCTTTTAGCATCAATATTACCTGACTGGAGATGTCGGATGCAGAATGTCTTTGCGGTCACGACCATAACAATTTTACCACTTTTGCCGCGGTTGTATAAGTTTTAAATTTTATAAGAAATCATAGATTGCTTGAGTGGTGCTAACAATTCTTTAAACCAAGTTTGCGCAATCGTGATATGCACAAATCCTATTTTGTTTAAAAATGCGCAAAGAATAGCAGACCTACCATTATTTGCACGTAAGTGGGCGTTTTAAGTGTTCATTGTCATAATCATAGAGCACGTTGGTAAACTGACCAAGGAGGATCTAACAAACTTACATATAAAAATAAAGAGAGATCATATATGCGGCTATCAATCCAAGTAATGTCTAAAATATAATTTTGCTTCAGTGCATATATCAGCTAACCGGGGTTTGAATATATTTGGCGTCTGTCAAGCATAACTGGCCTTGTCATACAGGTGGTTCTTGAGTTGCAGCACTATGCTCTTTGACATAAGTGATTTGCTGAAGTGAGCATTCGCTTATTTGTGACTGATTAATTCATCGAGGGAATAAGCGTGAGAGAGAGAGAGATGGATGGATAGATTTATAGATATGTAGACGGATATCTGTATACATCTAGATTGATAGATAGATATGTAAAGAGAGAACGAGAGAAATGCCGGGAAAGTGATTGAGCAGTTCTTTATTTGATTATTTTAGTGTTATGCTATAAATGTTAGACTACCTTCATTGTTTTACATGCAAAATAAATCTCCGCCTCTTGTCAAATATACTTGTCTAATAAAAGTGACAAATATCTTTGGTCCCTTAAAACGTAAATGTCTGTGTATTCTTAACGAAAAATTTTTTTAAACTGCGCTCATTTTCATTTTCAAGCTTTTGCACACAAAATAACTTATATTTCTTATTCAAGTTGGCATAGTTGAAATAATTAGATGCCTTTACATGGACGGTTGTATAAAATGGTATACCTACCGCCAATTCCAGGTACTGGCGTGTTTCGACCCTCTGTTACACTAAACCACTATGTATGAAAAACAGATTTTTAGACAGCTAAAGAATCCATACAGAGCGATTGCTACATTTAGTTTAGATTATTGTTAAATATTTATAATTTTATTTAAATCAAGATTACGATCTTGATATAAACACCAATCTCATTATATCAAAAATCTTCAGTATAGACTAAGCATTGTATAAGTTAGCAAATATAAATTATTATATGAATGAAAATTTTGCATAAAGTGAAGCAAAGTGGCACAGTGGATAGAATCACAGACTTAAGAAAACGTGCTCAGGTTGGAGCTTTTTTCGCGGCAAAATTTTCGAGAATACTCGGAGTTTCCAATAAGAAGGAAAATGGTTTTCTGGACGAATTGCTCTTGCTACATTAGTTCATGCATAGTTTACATTGACAAATTTGCATATAACGGAATTGGTGTTTATATCAAGCTCGTAACCTCGATTAAAATAATTGCTATCATAACTTGCACAATCAAAGTTTGTTTAGTTGCTTATAATTATTTAGGACTTTCTTAACTCTTACTCGTATAATTAAACGACTATAATTAGCCACGTATGCACCTTCTTACAAATTTTTATTAACGAAATGAAATTAAATTTAAAATATAAGAATTTCGCACCACCTATTTTATTTCAACAATCGGATGATTCCACGAATGATGATAACATTTATTTAAACAAAGTTGAATTACTTACGATAATAACCACTTAATTGTTTTATTCAGTATCAAAGCATAGAAAGACGGTAGTCAGTTACGTTTCAACTTCGAATGTTCATCATCGTATCACGATGGAAAATTTCATTTAAATATTTAGTTTTACCCACGTGCAAAATCAATGCTTACATAAGTGAATGAGCAAGAGTTGTTATCGTCACTGAATGGGTTATTGTACAGCCGACATTCTAGTCAAGAACAACAAATATGCGACTGTCATTGTCCCTTTACTTATTTAGCAAACGTGGATCGTAATTCATGGTTTTGGTACTAAGCACAGTTAGGTTGAGTACTTTGTGTTCTCGTCTCGACTCCACGTCACTCGGACTGTCTCTGGTGATCCGGTTGGTGGCGTGCGACCCGCACTGAAGACATTTTCAGGCGGGGAGTTTGACTGGGGCGGTATATCTGTCAAACGGCAACGCAGGTGTCACAAGGCGAGGTCAGTCGGGAAAGAAACCTGGCGTAGAGTAAAAGGACAAAAGCTCATTTGATTATGATTTTCAAATATGCGACTTCTTTGGATGTCAGACGTATTATAAATTTCATTGCATTGCATATGCATAGAGGTTTTAATCCTAGTAGTCAATTTTCCATTATGCATATTTAATGACTTTGGCGTGCTGCAACTCGTCAGTAAGTGTGAATGACATTAGTTTTTCTATGTTGTAAGATTATTTAAAAGGAAGTATTGGTGTTTATCCAAACCCTGCAAACTTATTTAGCACAAATAACAAAGAAAGAAACCTGGCGTAGAGTAAAAGGACAAAAGCTCATTTGATTATGATTTTCAAATATGCGACTTCTTTGGATGTCAGACGTATTATAAATTTCATTGCATTGCATATGCATAGAGGTTTTAATCCTAGTAGTCAATTTTCCATTATGCATATTTAATGACTTTGGCGTGCTGCAACTCGTCAGTAAGTGTGAATGACATTAGTTTTTCTATGTTGTAAGATTATTTAAAAGGAAGTATTGGTGTTTATCCAAACCCTGCAAACTTATTTAGCACAAATAACAAAAATGTTATTCAACTTTACTGGAGCTACCATTAGTTTCGGGAATGCAGATTAACTTAAATAATGTGAATTTTTTCCAAGTTGATGATGCCTTGGCGAGAATTTTCCGCGGGATTTTAATGTTCTACCTTATATCTTGAAGTCATATCATACTCTTCATTCAATTTAATGTTTATTTCGACTGCGTTTACGCTTAATTTCACGTTACCTGGTCCCTATTTAGTGTCAATTGCATTTCGAAATTCCAAAAAAATGCTACACTAATTAGTAGATTACTGCGTAGAAAATGCAAACTCGATGAATAAGACTTGTCATTGATTAATGTAACCGATAGTAATTACAATTATATCGTATAGCGTAAATTGAATTGCATATGAATACAATCCATATAATATCATTTGATCTTTATGTGATAACTCTTTCATAGTAAATTGGCTTACATCGGTCTGTTAGATGAATTTCCTTTTCCACAGTGTACAATACCCCGTTTGTACTGACAAATATACGCACATAATAGGTGAGGTATTTATACCAAGATTGCAAACTTGACTAAAGTAATTTCTATCACCGCCCGCGCAACCAATGTTCGTTTAATTCTATAAATGTTCAGTCCAATACTAATTCTCCATGCAGCATGGTGTCTGTTCTATTATGACAAATTGGGGATGGTTAGTTAGAATATCAGGTGTATGGGGATGCCATATGGGCTCCAACTAAAGTAACGGCTGACAAAAAGAAATAGTTAGTATATATCTGAAAGCTGTGTGTAGTGTACGGCAAGGTGGCTCAGTGGTTAGAGTAACAGATAACGAAGCAGACGTGCCCTGTCCGCGGAAAATTTTATGCAGTGTGAAGAGTTCCAAATAGGAACGAAACCAATCTACTGGATGAACTGCCTATTCTACACTATACAATTTTTAGTTTATAATAGCAACTGTATGCAAATATTGCGTCAGGTATTTATATCAAGATTGCATGCTTGATTATAGTAATGATAAATATATGCGTGAACTATTTTATGATATAACCTGCTAAGTACTTCGTAGGGAACATAAAGGAACTCAATCTTCCTTATGGTAGACCTGATACGAATTTGTGAAAAATCAACACCCGCCAGATGCCAGTTTTTCTACCACCATTCTCGTCATAGTTAACGTATTTATTTCGTGAGTTTGAACAATATTAAAATCAAGAAAATATTAACTACTTGGCTTAATATAGTTTTACTGAAGTTTTTTGCCTCCGATCTTTTTTAACAAACTGTCATTTCCCCGTATATTTCTGCGCACTTCCAATTTTGAATAGTATTTCAAAAAGTATACAATTAATCAAAATGAAGAGCAAATAAGCATTTCTATTATCTTCGTAAAAGTTAACTGTTTATCATAATTTTTCAAAATAAATTATTTTAACACTACCACTAAGATGAATAGCAATAGTAAATCTTTTACGCGAAATACAAAGAAAAGTGCTTTTATTCATAGATTACGAATGCTAGGGCAGGGTTTTCTATGAACAGAAAACGGTGGTAACTACGAAGCCAGAGAATGATGCAGAATATTTGAAGGCAACACTAGGCACACGGTCCCGAAAATTACCTTTAACAGCGATAGGCGTGCTGTGCAAGTTTTAAAATTGACCCATTAATTTCGAGTCCTGTTCGCGGTAAATTCTGGCCAGTACGTGATGAGTTACCAATAAGGATGAAACTGGTCTACCGGATGAACTGCCTTTTCTACACTATACAATTCTTAGTTTATACTGACAAACGTATGTGCTTAATTGGTCAGGTGTTTATGTCAACATCACAACCTCGAATAAACTAATTGTTATCACCGCCCAAGTAACCAATGTTCGTTTAATTATATATTTATCATATTTCATTTCATGCCGTAACAATCACTAGGAGCTAAATCTTGTATTTAAGTAGATGATATTTGGAATCAGTAGCCGAAACTGTATTTGAAACAACAATTTGACCAAATGTTTCTTGCTTGTCCGATTGGTGAATTATAAGAGTTGTATTTATGAAATTTGCGTAGTTTATGAAGGTTATTATCTGGAATTTTAAATAACCGATTTACTTTTCCATTGAACCTCAATTACTCTTAATGACACCTTTTGATTATTCTGTGCCATCATTATGACACATCCGAAAACTTAAGCTATACAGCTACAATTCATAGGACTCTGGATTCAAACATCTTTGCTTGATAGATATTACATTTGCTAGACCAAGAAAACCTCCCTATTGAATACCTCTTCGGTCGAAACCAAGTCCAAATTTCAAATTTAGAACCAACGTAATACTGATCAACAAGTAAGTTCGTTTCGATCACTTAATGTTCACAGTCCATTTGCACACCTGACTAGCTACATCAAGCTAATAGATAATGCTTGAAACGTGATGGTATGTGTAACAGAAAACCATTTTTTCTAATAAGTATTATTTGATCCATCGAAATATTTCTTAAGAAGTGTTACGAAAGATGTAGATATGTTATTTCTATCAAAGTAATTATTTCTTTAAATATTTTGTTGACAGCACCAAAGTTCATTAAATCATGTTTGCGTGCTTAAGATATGCATCAATCTCGTGCATGAAAACTTTATTTAAAGAATTGTTTTCAACGTCCGTGCAATCAATGCCGAAATTCAGTTTTACGTCGATAATTTAATCAACCATTTCGGTTTTCTTTGACAAAATCTTTAACTTACACCGCAAAAATTGACTGAAAGCAACATATCATGCACAGATTGTCTTTTTTTCAACAATCTACACATCCACTGATACGAGTCCGTGTCCGGTTTTTTTATCATTTTGGTCTTTATTGTAACTAAGGCGCGCGGTATTGATGAAGATAAACGACAGGGTTGCTTGAAACATTAGCAGGCGTATGCATTTTGGTGTTGTCAATAGGTAATTTAACGGAATATATAACATGACTTGTGTACATTTTGTATGGCTAATAACCAATAGAGCCTTTGTAATTTTGGCGTAGTTATTACGCACCTAGTAACAAATAAGTTCAATTACGACCAGAAGCATGTGACAAATTCAGTATGAACGACAGTACACATGCATTTTTTGCCTATTCACGACTCAGCTGTACGAGCGGTCACAACGCATGAAACCAGCTACATATTTAGTGAAGATATGTGGATTATTAAGGGGGTCCATTCTCCTATACGCATTTGTGTTACATTGGTAATGAACTGAACTTATAACGTTTTTAGCAATACGACTTCAAAGCCAATTTACTATATCGAATATGCAGCAAACCTGTAATTTAAAAAAAAACACGTATTTAGAGATGGGTTAATTTCACCAAATTTGAGAATAACAGCAGTATATTTCTTGAACTACTACAATAGAAAAGTGTCTGAGTAAGAAAGACAATTAACCTTATAAGAGCCAGTATTTCTCCCTACACCCACTATATATTTTGGTGAGGAATGTAAGAAAATGGAACGGTACCCAAATTCCGTATCCAAATGTATAGTAGGTAAAAAGCGTTGTGGCAATGGCCACCTTTAAGACAAATAATGAACAAAGGGTCTTATCTAGGGCAGACAGTATTTCAACAGAAATTCCTCGCAGAAGCGTCCGTATAAGAATGAAGCAGTCAGCCCAATGAGAAAAGCAGACTTAGAGCTGAAGTGAACATAAATTAATTAATGTGTAAATTTGTTTTATTAAATCGATGCTCGTTGTGCGAGAAAAATTCTATATATAATTGAGTAAAAATAAAGCATTTGTCGTACATTTAAAATGGCTTCTGATGGGTTGGAAACGTTGATTCAGGCATTGACTTCTCAAATGAATAATTTAACTGCAGAATTAGGCACAATTAAGGCTCGTCTAGACGATACGCTAATAATAAATACAGAAGACATCCAAGTACGTGGACCATCCAACATAGGTGATTTGTCATCAGTAAGCATTTTTAAAAAATTTAAATCAAGTTTGCAAGCTTGAAGTAAACACCAATCCCATTGTATTTAGCCAGTAGTCGAACAATATAACAAAACTACCGCCAGATGCAACGCACTGACGCGTTACGACCATCCATGATCATCATCAGATTACGACGGCAAACTGACTATCGAGGATCAAATCGCATTGGATATATATCGAAATCAAAGTTAGATATGCGGCTCTCACATCTAGCAGTCTCGCATACATTGAATTTGACTGGAAATGTCGGCTGCACAATTCTTTAAATCAAGTTTGCGAGCTTGAAGTAAACACCAATCCCATTATATTTAACCAGTAAGCATGACAAAATTGTACACATGAGATTATCCCTTCGGTTGATGCTGCTTTGGTTTATCCTTCTGGTCATATTTGAACTAATTTGTTATGAGGTGCGCAACACCTAATACACAATTGCATATATAAATTAGTTCTCTGCAACAAAAAATGTCTAATTGGATGGATTGTCTTCCAAGAAAATTGTAAATCTATTAAAACGACTGTATTGCTGCTGTTGGGGAGATCCTCCTTTTTCAAGTTGTACACGATTTACACGTAAGAAGGTATTTATTGACTAATTAAAATCTATGCTTTAAGTCGAATAAGACTGAAAATGCCAACCTGTGATGTCTAGACAGTCAGAACATGGTGTTGAAAGTATTTGCTGACGAGTTCAGTATTGCAATCAGACGGTAAATAATAGAAAATTACATCAGTAACCTTTGTTCAGTTAGCATAGTAGTTTAGGCACTTGCGCTATTTAATACATCTCAAATTGGAGCCGCACTACTAATGACAAATCTCTCAATTTATATGCGAGCCTGGCTTTGTGGATACAATATAGCTATTTTGTATTATTTGTGCGCTTATCAACGAATGCCAACTGGTAGCACTGTATACCACTGATCCGAATTCGCTGTGTAGATAAACGCTGCATAATAAGTCGACTAAAATGTGAAGCTCGAGAAGGCAAAATATGGTGCTTTATTTAAACTATATTTGCGTCTAATTTTTCGCAATTGGTGCTGTTGGTTCAGCTGAATTTTGGCATTTCTGAGCGGGTTTTCCTATTGACCTGAACTTACGGCAACGATAATGGACGCGTTGGTTCACGATTTAGAGAAAACACACACACACACATGCACACAGAGAGTCCTGACACACGTCTATCAGTGAATCGTTGGTATACGTTATTAGATGGTTGCTATTTCACTTTGATGAGGTTACAAGTGAAGACACATGCACACACACACTCACAGGTATGAGTCACATTCACATTGTGAAAAGTCAGTTATGATTAAGAGATTTACCAATATGCAAAAAAGAAACGGTTTAAACGAAATCTAACATTTGTTGTGTTGAGGTTACCTTTTATAAAGTGTCCAGAATTGGGAGTCAAAACATTCGCAGTAAAAATGCCAGCAGTCTATGTAAATTAAACGAACATTGGTTGCACAGGCGGTGATAACAAATATCTCGATATAAACACCAATTACAATATTGCATAAATTTATCAGCACAAATTAAGCATTGTGTAATGTAGAAAATGGCAATTCATTCAGTAGACAGGTTTTGACCTTATTGCGAATTCATCGCGGGCTGTCCAGAATATTCCACGGACAGGGCTCGAGCATTGGCACGTCTGCTTCTGAATCTGTTGCTATAACCATTCAACCACCCCCGGACCGGTAATAGTTCTGGGACTTGCAGTTGAAGAGCTCCCAATAAGGACGAAACCGGTCTACAGCATTAATTACCTTGCTACCTTATATAGTGCTTAATTATACTCGATAAATGTATATATATATATAGAGAGTATATATATATATATATATATATATATATATATATATAATGGACTGTTGTGTATATCAAGCACATAACCTGCAGTTTATTTCAAACTACTATGGATGAAACAAACCGACAAGGCTTGATTTTCGAGGACATGTCTACTTTCTTGCCATAAAAATGACGAACAAGTATAATTAACCAATCATTGATCTCGTTGGTAGTGATATCACCTAATTTTACCAAGTTTGCGCGATTAAAATAAACCCTAATCCCCTTGCATTTAGCCAGTCCAAGACGGTAGTTTTGATATTTTGTGCGAATAGTCAAATACAATTGAATTTATGCTTATTTAAAAGTCACAAACTTGATTTAAATAGTTTTTGGTATATTTTGAATTTTTTTAGTATGTACAAATGACGGTAGGTGGGTTGTGTTTTAATACTTCTTTAAATCAAGTTTGCGAGCTTGAAGCAAATCCCAATCCCATTGGATTTATCCAGTCGTCGAACAACATACCAATACTACCGCCAGCCACACGTCGTAGTTTTCCATGTTGTTCGCCGAATGGTTAAATACAATGGGATTGGTGATTACTTCAAGCTCGAAAACTTGATTGAAGGAATTACTTGAAGAAATGCGATTTTTTAAACCGGAATGTACAATTTAAAATTAAAATGAAGAATTGTTGGAATTCGTCGTCTAATTACGTGTCTATGTGAAGTGCACATGATCAGCTCTTCTTTTGAGATGGAACCCTAATTTATTTTGATCAAATATTGTATTTTTCGTTGGATATATATATTTTTGTTTTTTTTGCATACTTCGCTGCTAGTAATGGTTGGAATATATATAGATGTGGGATAAACTCTTTAATTTAGAAATTAATAATGCATATTAAAAAATAAAGTTAACAAGGAAGCGATGATCAATTTTGACAGCGTGTTTTAGTTTAATCAGCAGGTGATGGGTGTAGGAAGTTTACTCGTAGTTAAGTTTACAGGTGTCTCGTTAACCTTAAAGTCAACATAAAAGATCACGTACAGATTTTGTCTTTAATACGGGAATATAAACTTTATTGCTCCTAACATAAATAGGGTGTGTGTGTGCGTAGGCTAAATTATCGAAAGACGATTAAAATTGTACAGCCAAAATAATGGTAGTCTGAATAAAATTAATGTAAGTTATAAATTTTTTGGCATAATTTTATCAACAAAATTTGTTAAATAAGTAGAAAAGAGTATAATTTTTTATTCACAAACTGAATTAGTTCATAAGCTATGTTAATAAAACACTGGCATACAGACTAATTGATTAATAAAATGAAAAAAATGTAATACATGCCGATGGATGAACAGTTGGCCCGATATATCGATATGTAGATATGTTTCACCATTATTTGATTCATAGGTAGGCAGATGAAGAGTTTGATAGATAGATAGGTAGAACAGAGAATAGTTGGCCAGGAAGACCATTTGGCGAATAATTGATAAAAATCCTTAGAAATAATACACATTAATTAATATGAGCTATTGATGATCACATTTTTAGCGATTGGATTTGCGTAGCTAAATTTTTAGCCCTTTGAGGATCATAGAGGGCAAAACATATGTCGTCTATTATATGGCTTTCCTTCCAGGTTAGTGAAGCTAACTTTATTATTGGCCGCGTTTCTAATCATATGTGCAAAGGCTACATGTTTGGAATTTTCAAGCGTCAAACCTGCGTATGGCATACAATTTTTAATTGTGGCAAATTATTCTTTTTAATCACGTGCAAACTACTCCATACTGCCTTCCGACAAAAGTTCCAACGAGCGATATTAAAATGTATTTTACATCATGTTGCCGCTTATTTTGGATACCTATCTTAATTTGTGTAAAGGCCTCCAGTATATTTCGATAGTAGGCTTCATTTAACCTATTGACTTTGCTGTTTTAACAATGTTACTGAGCACGTATTTCGAAATTTCTTTCATTTCTGGTCACACTTTTCTAATTGTTATATATATAGGGAGAGAGAGAGAGGGAGAAAGAGAGAGAGTTCTCCTCTCGCATATCTTTTTCTATTATTAATATTCATTATAATGATAATAGCGTTTATAAAATTGATTCTTCTTTATCGCATTATCATGGCATCAGTATTGCTTGAAAATGCATAGTTACGTTTAGCTGTAAAAAGAACATAGTTCGCCCAATCCTAACTGAGATGAATATATGAAATTTTATATTTTCATACGTCTTAATGGTCTGGCACTGATTGATGACGAGCACCAGCTTCACGGAGCATCGGATTTTATAGCGCCGGTGAAATTTTTCATATTTCCTTCCGAGTCTGCACGTTCCTGTTTGGAGCTGGAATTTGGCTATTACATGCTGTTCTAGGCGCATGTAATGAGCTGAAATATGAGAACATTCAACGATACAAGAAACTGAATATATATATATATATATATATATATATATATATATATATATATATATATATATATATAAAATCGTTACGTGTTACTGACGGTAGTTTTGCTATGTCGCCTCGACTAGATAGATAAAATGGGATTGGTTTATATATATATATATATATATATATATATATATATATATATATATATATATATATATTACGAAACAGTCCATCTATTTGACCTCTATTTAACGAATATAAAATTAAACTCTGTTGTACATAAATTTAAATCTCCATTGCAGTTTGGATATTGCATTTGGGATTTGTTATTAATCATACCTTTTTCCTGTTTAATTATGTACTTCATTTTTTCTCTGTAATTCAATAAAAGACTAGTCTTTTAATTTAGTTGTCATTTTATTTTAGTAATTCGTGTAGAATCATATCGTTTTTGACATTTAGTGTCTCAGACTTTTAGGAAAGTAGGTAAACTTTTTCCGTTGTCATATTAGTTAAATTGCACCTTTTTGTGCAAAATAAATATCGTTTGGCATAATCAAGGTCTGTCTGTGCAGATAACATTATAAGCAACCCAGTTGTTTTGGTTTCTATCCCCTCGATGTATGTGGTAAAATTATTTATTTACATTTAAAAAATCTGGCGGCTCATCTCAAGTTTGTTTTGACACACAAAAAATATGAATGAAAATTCTAATTTCTTCAACCGTTCTTGTCAAAATTATTACTTGATTAAGGCATGGTTCCTGTCAAAGAATAAGCAATTCGTGACCGAATCCATTTGTCTCGTGGCATGCTCACCAGACTTCTAATTTTTTCCCCAAATTATTCCAAGCATATACATAATCATACAGATCGAATGTCAATTTTCCCACTTACTGTCTACATTATGGTAATGCCATGATTGGCTATACTACTAGTATTTCTGTAAATATTAATTTATTCTTCAAAATATGAATTTACAATAATATATTCGACTACTTTTTTGTAAATTTAGGTAATTTCAAAAAGCATTTTGAATTAGGAAATACAACGTTCGAATAGATTAACTAGTGTAACTTAATGCACGTTTATGTAGAAAAATGTCTGTACTACACCAAATAAAATATTGAAATTTTTGTTTAAATAAAGCGATTTTGATTATAATATTTAATTTTTGAAGAGATCAGCGGATTTACATCAATATAACTAAACGTACATTTTTGTGCGTCATAGATTCTTTTAATGCTATCCTTTTAGATTTATTTGAATGTCAGTTTATTAATGTAAAATAATACGATCAATCGTTTGTTATAATAAATGATATAAGTTATTTATAACTAAATCTACTATTTAAGATATGCCCATATATTCATTTTGGGTTTCCTTAAAAATGAAAAGCGATTAGTGTCATTGTGCCAATGTCACAATTAAAGTTGGTTCAAATACATTTTATAAAAAGACATTTCACTCAACGCAGTGCAACCAAAAGCTTAATTTGGGTCTAACTTTAATATTCAGAAAACTGGAAGTTCTACCTTAATAAATTCTTATTTGCTGCCGCTGACAATCAGAATAAGCAATACTAAGTATCATTTGTAATATATTTTAGTCATTACTAAATAAACGCCTTTGCTTCTGAATGAGCTGATTTAATTCCTCTTTTTATTTATAAACAGTATAATAACCTAGGATACAAAATCTTATTTCTTGGCTATCGTGCAAAATTTCCGGTCTAGTTTCAATGGTGCTTACCCTAACCAGAATTATTACAATCGTTAATTGCATAATAATTCGAAAGCTCGAGTAATTCCCAATTGACGCAACATTTTATTATTTTTATTCTTTGTGCGTGGTTTTTCAACTTGTCTGCTCCTATGTTTATATGAAACATTCCTCCCTTAACATCGTAAGTCCATTTTGAGGGACCGTTCTTCTAGGAATATGAACCTTCATTTTCGCTAAACCATTTGAGTGAAAACCTGTTCGGTTACTTTTCTATACATCATGGAATAATTTCTGGGTAAATTTTGATTCTTATCTAAATGCTCATCATCTAGGGTAATATGGTACTCTATAAATTAATACTACATTATTTTGGTTGATGGCTATCACAGAATGATAACAAGGAAGCGAATTTATTATTTAATCTTGGCAATTTATGGAATTAAGAGGGCAGCTCAGATAAAAGTCTCTTAACGCTTTGTTTTGCGACCTTTTTCTGTTGCGCATTTTAATTCGATTGCAGAATAAATGGCCAAAACTAATGTTTTTCAACAATCTTTTAATATCAATGATTTCAAATTAACCTATTTACATCATTTTACTGTTTTAATGTCTTCATTCAAAAGTATCACACTAAAGTGAACTAAACTCATATGACTCCAGATTGTTAACAAATGCATTGTCACCTTAGTTGAAAATTTCTAATCTTATCTATGCACAAAATAGTTACATAGCCTTATGTTCACTGTGGCCTGAATTTTAGAATTACGTGAAGCCTATTCAACATGTGTCCAGTTTTCCATCAGATAAGATGCAATTATCTGATAAGAAATTGCAAAGCAATTGTACCTCAATTTAAGGGCTTCGCAACTATGTTTGTTAACTTGGTGTACATTCTCTTAAATCCAAAGTATATGAATATATATATATATATATATATATATATATTCATTATATTCCTTATTAAAGTAATCTAAAATATCATAGAACTATTCCACACTCAGTACGACATTTGAAGAATCTTACACGGTCATTTTCTTTCACGACTTGGTTACAAAACGTATTTTAATAACTTCATATCTAAACAACCACTATGTCCTTAACTTTTCGATACTTGAAACTGTTTCTGCTGTTCATTTGTTTAAATAATGAAGTCCGAGATCCTTTTGAGATACGAGCTATGAAATTAAGCAGTGTTCTAGAGAACTTTCGTGGCATCTTTTCAATAGGATAATTTCTCATTTATTTTTTTAATAAATATACACATATTTGAAATAGATGAATTCAATAACAAATATCAATGTTTGTTTATTTTTATTAAAGCATCTTCTAAAAGAGCGTAGCATTATTTATTATTTAAATCAGATTTGATAATTTGAAATAAACATCAATCTCATCTAACTTTACCATTTGCGAAAGGTAGCAGAGCATTTATACGTTCCGAAGCTTTTAACCTTTTTTCGCTGTCACTAAGCCCAACGGAAATTTGGCAGCTGAGTAGCAAACCACCATTAATATAACGCCCTGCGTAATAAGAAATGTGGCTTTCACCTCTAGTAGATATTCATACTTTTGTTTATGACTGGAGAATTGAATAAACTAATTCTATATGTTCGCGATCATTACAGTTTTGCGGAGTTCCCTACAGGTGACCGTATAGAAATTGAGCAGAAGGCATTCCTGTTAAGTACACTTCATGTCCAATTACTAAGAGAGAGAGAGAGAATCCTCTACTGGTACAAAAAGAAGGTCAAAACATGTCAGCAATTGCGACTGGAAGTGGTTTGGCCATTGTGTGCAATTGTTCAAAGTAAATGGAACTAGACTCTTCACGAATCCGCAAACTGGTTTAATATAAATTGGATTACTAATAAATGCTTAATTGCCAGACACATTGTATTTAAGTAAATATCAAATTGAATTCTATTATTAAGTGAAGCCACTTTTACTGATTCAATAAATCTTACATTTTAAAGACCAGAGTGTGTGTGGGTTTACTGGAGTAACAGGTGTTCAGAAAGAGTTGTAATTCTCAATTTCGGTGAGCTATGGCATACATTTATATCTATCATGTTGGCATCATGTATCGACTCGGCAACCATAGTGTTAGTACCATGTATCTTTTCGGTACTATAATGTTGTTATCGGTTACTGACACAATAGCCATAGTGTTAGCATCCTTTACAGACTTGGTATATATATTATAAAGAGTGAGTTAGGGTTGAAGTCGCATTGTCGAGATTATACGATGTTAGCTACTCTATTGCAGGTTTACACATTCGTCTAGGAGATTGTAACGTCCTATTATCCCACATTCTTCACCTAAATATATAGTGGTTAAAGGGCGTAATACCGGCTCCTAATGATGAGTCACCAGTAAGCACGAAGCGAATGTGCATGAGATTATACTTTCCGTACAGGCTGCCTTTGGTTTATCCTTCTGGTCACAACTGAAATTATTTGTTATTAGGTTCGCAACACCTAATACATACCTACATATATATTAGTTCTCCGCAACATAAAGTATTTAATTGTAAAGAATAGTCGCAATTTGTTGTAATTTCGTAGTAGCAAATTTTGCGAGACTGCTTTTATACGTAGTAACAAATTGGTTCAGTTGTGACCAGAAGAATAAACCAAAGGCAGCATGAACGGAAAGTATAATCTCATGCACATTCGTTTCGTGCTTACTGGCGACTCATCAGTAGGAGCCGGTATTACGCTCTTTAACCACTATATATATGGGTGAAGAATGTGAGATAATAGGACGCTACAATCTCCTAGACGAATGTGTAAACCTGCAATAGTAAAGCTAACATCATATAAAGTCTGCGTCAATGCGACTTCAACGCTAACTCAAGGTAAGCACGAAACGAATGTGCATGAGATTATACTTTCCGTTCATGCTGCCTTTGGTTTATCCTTCTGGTCACAAATGAACTAATTTGTTACTAGGTTCGCCATACCTAATGCATACATTTATATATATTAGTTCTCAGCAAAAACTGTATTTAACTGCTTTCATGCCTATTTATATCATCTAAATAAGCAATGCCACCGCTATGATAATTATTCAATATCAAAATCACAATACTATGCATTAGGTCACACTATCGCCTTCGACACGATTTTCCTCTCGATAATTTCCCTTTCTGATCACGAATTACTAATCACTGATATGTGTAATGAATCCAGTTTCTGGGGTTTAATATGAACTCTTAATACTTTGAAATAATGGGATATGTCTTTAAACACCTTTTAGCTCCACAACTGGGACTTACAAACATTAGGTTATAGAAATACCTTTACCAATAGAGGAAATGCCAGGGTTATGGAATGGAATATTTTTCGCATAGATACACAACGATTTTAAACAAACCATGCATATCTTGATAAATGATGGAGCTAGCGATGTTTTAGAGAATACTTCTCGTCATCGGTAGAGCTAAATTATCTATTTTGGGATTCTTGTTATTCATCGTAAATTCCTGTGTAGCCTGGCAACAAGGATATGTAAATGGCTAGCCTAGACCGTGCCCCATCTAACGGAATCGGCAATCCTTAACTAGATTCGATGGAGTTATCATAAAATAAAGAGCGAATGAAACGAACTGGTTGGAACACTGTGCTCTTGATGAAAGCATACTGACGCTTAATTAGGGTCCCAATGATCAAAGATTTGGTTCTTCGAGAAAGAGATAGCCAATTTCAGAGTGTTTTGCATGAATTTTATGAAATAACTTCCGTATGATCAAGCTAACCTGTGCACAGCCTATTAAAGCATAGTCCACGCATTTTATGTTTACATCTAATCTATTCTTATTTATACTTAACCCGATGTGAAATGTCGAAATAATCGACAGCATCCTGAACGATGTACAGAATTTCATCTCGGTTAATACTAATTTAGGTTCATTTCATCATGAATTAGTTTGACCCTATGAAGTTTTGACATCCGACTAATGTATAAGGATAGATATTTTAGGTTATTTTTGAACAAACGATGAAGCTGCGTGCATTTGAATTTCTCATACCTTATTTATAACATAAAGCATGCTCGTGTAATGAAGCATCCGACTTATTAGTACACTCGGATGGTTTTACAAATAAACTATCGTTTGAATGGCTGATGTTGAGTAGTTCAATCAATGAAGAATGAAGCGAAAATTGCACGGGCGGTGATAACAATTACTATAATCAAGGTTGGGACAGGCCTGTCCGCGGCAATTTCGGGCCAGTACATGATGAGTTCCCAAATAAGGACGAAACCGGTCTACTAAATGAATTGCAAGTATGTATTAGGTGTTGCAAACCTAGTAACAAATTAGTTCAGTTGTGACCACATTCGTTTCGTGCTTAATGGCAACTCATCAGTAGGAGCCGGTGTTACGCCCTTTAACCACTTTATATTTGGGTGAGGGAAGTTGGATAATAGGACAATAAAATCTCCCACATTCTACACCAAAATATATAGTGGTTAAAGAGCGTAATAACAGCTCCTACTGATGAGTCGCCAGTAAGTACGAAACGAATGTGCATGCGATTATACTAAGCGTTCAGCTGCCTTTGGTTTATCGTTCTGGTCACAAATGAACTAATTTGTTACTAGGTTCGTAACACCTAATACATACTTGCATATATATTAGCTCTCCGCAACAAACAGTATTTAACTGTTATATATTGAATTGAATGATGTCATGCTTACCGCGAAATGTGATAACTGATATCGATCAAGGCCAGAGTGTATGGATTGACTGGAGTAACAGGTGTTCAGAAATTGTTGTAATTCTCAATTTCGGTGAACTATAGTATACATTGATATATCCGTCATGTTGGTACCATGTATAGACTCGGCAACCATTGTGTTAGTACCATGTACCTTTTCGGTTACAATAATAGTTGGTATCGGTTACCAACACAATAGCCATAGTGTTAGTATCCTTTACAGACTCGAGAATATATATATATATATATATATATATATATATATATATATATATATATATATATATATATATATATTATAGTGTGAGTTAGCGTTGATATCGCAACCTTGATTGTAGTAAATGAAGAATGAAATTTTTATATACGAAACTGAAAAAAACCCAATCGTGGTAATGCAAATGCTTATTTTGTATAAATAATAATTTGTGCTGCTTACTTAGGAACAAATAAGTCCAAATTGGAGCTAAAATATATGTATGAAAGTCAGTATGCACGAAAGATGTATTCTCATATACACGTGCGTTTCGTGTGTACTGGCAACTAATCAGTAGAAGACAGTATTACTCTCTATACCAAATATATATTTGATGAAGAAAAATGGGACATGTAGACAATACGATCTCCTATACGAATGTGTATTCAAGCAGTAATGGAGTTAACTTCATATAGTCTTCAGCAATGCTACTTTAAGGCCACCTCAATAGATAAAATACATATCGAGGTTGTCTATGCAAGTTTGTATTACACACTGCATACCTAATACCAAACTATTCATAATAGGAATAGAATAATATACTAAAACCGGGATAAACAAAGACTTATTCTAATGTAATCATGAATTTAACACTAAGAATAAATAATAAAGATCGACAGTGTACTTACCTAGATAAACATAATTAACTGCGAAGTATTCTTAAATAGTTTATGCCGGTAAGAAATTATATTATTGCTCTTTTGCTTTTTATTTTACAAAAATTATGCGCTCCATTCACTGTTTGTCCACATTATTTTCGCAATCAATCACCAGAATAAATGCCGCTGCAAAAATGTCATTTGTTTATTTCATTTATTGAAATGGCATATTTTAAAATAAATTATTAGATATGTGCAAAGAGTTTTCGCTTCCAGAACAAACAAATTTAAATGGCCATTTAAAAAGTCGAGTTTGAAGGTAGATATATATATATATATATATATATATATATATATATATATATATATATATATATATATATATATATATATATATATATATAATTCCATCCAGTTAAATTCGTTCAATCATTCCTGACGCATTTGTTCAATGCAAAACTATTATTAGATAGAAAATTCTATTTAAAAAAAAAATTTCTGACTTTAATTTATTTCAAATTATGTTAAATATTGAAACTGCGTTCTTATATTAACGTGTGTCTCTCATGGCATGTATAAATTCATACATAATTACACATGCACACATAAATTCACTCTACATAATACATAATATGTATTTCAAACAAACGCATAATCGAATACATACGTGTTTATATTCATAAATAACTACAATTGCAAAAACATACCACCTCACATGCACACATATGGTTATGTAAGTTGGTAGTTTGCTGTGTTGTGTGACTGTTTGTCGAAATGGTTTTACCGCTTATACAAAGTACGTTATCTTGATTTGTTTAATAAAACACGCGCTAACATAAACGCCTGCATAAATTCACATCAACGTTCATACATGCATACATTAAAAATCCAGTTGCACTTACATTCATATGTGTGTACATGCATATGGACATATTAGCTAACATAAATACATACAATCATTAATATTTAAATACATAGACACTAACATACCAATGCACGTGCATGTGTAGAATATAAGCGGAGCTATCGTTTCTTGTGCACTGCGACTTAGGAAAGTTTGGGGGATATCTTGCCAAAGCATGTATGCTTCTCGACTGAAGCAGTCGAGGGATACAAGATGCAGCTAGATGTCGACTGGCCGCGTTATTTCCAATCCGTATCACTTGCCCTGGAGTTAATTCATATTAGCACGGCGAATTATAACTGGCCATTTTTTAGCCATGTTGCGCGACTGGTTTAGAGGCAATCGGATTGATGATAATATAAAGCTCTCAAACTTCATTTTAAATAATGATATCAACCATCGCTAGAATTGACATGCTCACAGCCACAAATATTGTCAGCTTGTCGACCGGTAGGTTTTACTCATTTCAGCCCAACAGGTGCCGAAGAGCAACGATCATCCCGCTCTTTTATCTGACGTTTATCAAAAACAAATTCTAATATTTTCACTTGACATACTGATTGTCAACTTAGTGGGTGATGTGCGTTCCATTGAAAAAGATATCCGTACCTGGATATCGAAATATTTGGGAAACTCATGATGACAGTGGATTCAAATCAGATAAATTCTAATTAACTTTAGAAATTAAGAACACTATTTCACCAGCTTTCACATTGAAACTATTCAGACCCACAATGAAATAGAGAAGCTCGGGTCATGTTTTCTAATTGTTAAGTAATTTGACCTCAGTATCAATCTGAAAATATGCATATATTCACCGAGTTAAATTTTTGTTTGTCAACTTGTGCGGTTCGTTTAAATAATCAAAAATTCGCACAAATTTATATATATATATATATATATATATATATATATATATATATATATATATATATATATATCAGACAAATTAAGAGGAAGAACCATACCAGCGATGTGAAATGCAACTTTTCTTCAGGTTAAATTTGTATGACTGCAAAATACTAGCGATTCGTTCTGGTTACCAAGACCAATTAAGCAATGTCAATTATATGCTACGCATTCCTTACTTCAATTTCCACACTGTTTAAGTGTTCAAATTCAGATGTGTGCACAAAAACGTTTGACCGGACTCTCAATAATATGCAATAATTCACTTGGAAATTTATGTTTAATAGACGTGAGATTACTTGTATTGGCCCTTAAGAAGGCCAATTTAACGTTTGAAATAGTTTGAATGCTTTATCTAAAGTCTGCTGGTCAATGGTTGAACTTAAATTTGTAGTTCCATTAAATTGGGCATAACTCGAAATAGAGAAATATCAAGCCAGTAATACAATTATAAGTTATCTTTAATGAAATAATAATATACGATAATATTGATATCGTTGGTATATTACTTCCAGCTATGAATATAGATATTTGATCGCTGTTGACTTCAAATTTTGAACTCGGCTTTAGAAAAGTAGTTCTTGGCGTCTTATTAATATGTTGATCAGCTAAATATTATTTCCGAGCTTGAAATAATCACAGATCCACTTATATATTTTAACGAAATTCTCAACAAAATCTAAATACTATCACCAGTTATATGCAGAAGCATTCCGTTTCAACGAAATCTACCATCATTTACGTAATTAACCTGAATTATTTAACGGAATTGTTACTGGTTATAGGTTATTCGAATGCGGCTTCCAACAATTTACAATGAAGTATTTAAACAATTATAATCAATTATTAAGTTAGCCGAATTTTTCCATTTATGGCAAGGGTTTTGTTAAAAACATCGGTGCATGCGATTAAAAGTTGTTTTACTATTCTGGCCAATACGAAATGAGTCCCCAATAAGGACGAACCCGGTCTTTCTACACTATACAATTCTTAGTTTACACTGACGAATATAATTAACTAATGGGTCAGGTGTTTATATCAAGATCGTAAACTTGATTATGGTAGTTATTATCACTGCTCGCGCAACCAATTTTCGTTTAATTATATAAATTAGACTGTAAGCCGATTTGTTATAATTATAGCCAAAGAAGTTCTAAACACAGTGGTGTATACAACTGACGGTAATTTTACTGTTATGCTACTGTTTATAGACTTTAGTTGGTGCTTGTCACAAGTCGATAAACTTGGTTTGGTTAGCTTTTACTATCATCCGCACTATCAATGATTGCTTAATCAGAATGATTAGTAATTAAGATAGGAACATGATGGATTTAATTCGTTCTGAAGGATTTATTTCTGTAATTTTCGCTCTTATAATGCATGTTCACAATTACATGACTAAGGTTACTGTTAAAACGCATTTAAATCACCTTAGTCAATTCCAGAAACTAAAATAACCCCCTTATCAAGATATTTGTAGGACAATGATACCACAATGCGCATACGAAACAATTTGCGTATTTGCACGTTGGTATTTAACTCTAAGATATTTGGCAAAGGTTAAAGGTGAAAAGGTGTGCACGTTTGGTGAGATACAATCGATAAAATACGCTACTGATAATACGTGCTAAGCCTGAATGCCGTAGCCTTTCTTAAAATAGTTTATTGACCACTCTTACCAACCAACTTTTTACGAAAATTGCTAATACATTTGCAATGCGACATAAAAATGTGTATATTTTTTTTATTCCGACCGCTCCTTTCATTGAAACTGCTTTAAAAAAGCGAAATGCCACAAACAACTTTATTTTGAAGAAAGAAAATAACTGGAATCATTACTGCACTAGTCAAAACGGAGATCAGGTATTAGCTTTATTAATTTAAATCTAGTTTGCTAGCTTGAAGTAAACACCAATCCCATTGTATTAAACCAGTCGTCGAACAACATAACAAAACAAATTAGTTCAGTTGTGACCAGAAGGATAAACCAAAGGCAGCATTAACGGAAAGTATAATCTCACGTGCACATTCGTTTCGTTCTATTACAAAAGTTGTTGATACATTTCCCATTTACATTTTCGGCCAAAAAGCTGACAGGTCCATTCTAAACATAGTGTACGTAACGTAATAGCATTATCTCAAAGGCAATCTTATTCTAGATATTCGGAAATCCATAAAGTTAACATCAGATAATGGACGGCCAAGTTTCAAATGAATTCTAATCACTCTTCAGTAACCTCATCTTGGATGAAAAGTCATCTACTTAATATTTTTATACGGTTATTGGAAATCTCCTCGTTAATATAATCTCCTGTAATGTTCATTTTCAAGCTGAAACTGTACTCTGGCAATCGTTCGAATTTCCTTTTAGTTAAATCGACTGATTTATAAGCTGAGTTTCACTGAATAAAAGCCCCATTAAAAGTTCTGATTTGTATTGTGGAAATGCTCAATACGAGTAAAACTATATCCTTCTGATAGATTTATCTCCAATTGAAACAATTTAAATAAAGTTTGCTGCATTCATTCATGCGCCTTGTCAGTTCAATACATGATATGTAACCAAAGATAATGCATCTGAATAGGTTATGTATAAATTCACAGAAAAAATTCAACTTCTAGCTTTAGCAGTTATAGTAAAACCTCCGCGTCATTAACGTTAAATACAATTATTTTTGAGCAGAAATATTTCGATGTATATTTTCACACGCGTTCCGCAGTTATTGCGTAACCACACACGGCAATACCAAAATGAAGCAATTACAAGATTATATCCAATAATTGCATGCATGATATAAAAGCGACACATTTGTTTTATTGTGCGTAATTAGACGTAATCCAACAAGTAAGCTAACATCAAAGTAAGTCAGTCAAAGTTCTCATATATTAATTATACTATGCTCACGTCACATTTAAATGCTATTGTTGTGGGTGTAATATTACATATTCAACCTCCACATTGTTGACATCTTCACTCGAAAGATATTTGTTTAAAAAGATCAAACTTGCAAGCATGAAATAGACACCAACAACATTGTATCTAACAGATCGCACTATATAGCAAAACTGCTGTCAGTCACAAGTACTGACGCGTTTCGATCGTCTATGGTCATTATTAAGACATGACGGAAAACTTAAAACCGGGGATCAGACACAGTGCATATATATATAACGAAAGCAAAATTCGATATGTGGTTCTCACCCCCTAGTAAACTCACTTATGTTGTGAGGAATTGGAAATGTCGTCTGCACAATTTCTTTACCATCATGGACATGAAAATTTTGTTTCATTCATTTAAATTACATAAACAAATAATCATTGCTTGCTCGGGTGGTGATAAAATTTCTTTTGGTTAAGTTTTGTAGCTTCAGATAGATTCCAATCTCAGTGTATCTAAACAGTTACACAGCATAAACTATCGTTAGTCAATTAGTGGTTATCATAACAGGGATATAACTGCAATACACATCGAATGAAAGATTTCGACCTTGCTATAAACACCTGGCCCATTATGTACATACATTTAGCAGTATAAACTAAGTTTTGTATAGTTTGGAAAATGCAACCAATATTCGCGTAATTATTGTGGGCTCTTCACATTAGTAATCTTGTATACATTATACATTCGTAGAAGCTGAAAATCGTAATTTGAGGAATTGCTATCACCGCGCGAACAATTATTGATAATCTAATCATATAAGTTATTAATTATTTGCACTACCTCTACCAAGAGCAAATGTATATTGTTATAAACACGAAATATTTATTAGACATTACCTCCTAAAGTACTTATAAATTACCCTTATACATACATTAGTATATATATATATATATATATATATATATATATATATATATATATATATATATATATATATATAAGCAGAGCAACCATATCGGGATCGTGAAACTGATAAAGTGTGTGAAATAGGAAAACGATTAATCATTTGTAGAAATCACCGCCAATTCGGGAATTTTGTTCTTGCAAAAATTGGACGGCAATTAGCTTATTCATAACGCTTAATAATTGGCTAAATCATTTCTGTCATAACAATTAGTATCTTAAAATATGCCACAGTGAACAAACTTGAGAGGCTTTATTATTATATTGCGATTTTTAGAAGTGTATTCGCAATTCCAGTTCACACAAACGTGAAACTGTAATGTGCTTTTACTCATGTGTTTAACCGTTAGGTAAGTTGGCTTACGTACGTTTATCGGCAGTATACACCTGACTATTGACAATTTATAATTGAGAACGTCATTAACGAGTATTGTTCTTTAATTTCTTGAACGGTTGGCTCAAGCAGAGTATCAGTTGGACGTTAGAAACATTTCTGCATTATAACATTCATAATCTTTTAAATCCGGACTAGCCAGTTTGTAAATCATCGAAAAAGTTCCGCGAACCTGCGTTCATTTACATTTAAATTGTGCAAAGCGAATATGATGCGAACTCAGCGCAGACTTGGACGGTTTATGATAATTTGTCCTGTGTGCATACCCTTAATATCGCATCTTTTGTTAAACCATTTTATGTACAAAATGGATTCACGAGGTTTCCCATTCCTTTTTGTAGTTTTATTTTTCCATTAATACCATTTATTTGTCTTTACCAGTGCGTCTTTTTCGATGTCTTTAGTTTAGCCAATTAATTAAAGCGCATTTAAATGTTGTTACTTCGAAGCGTAGTGCTCTACACATATAGGCGAGTTCAAATATGAGGCCTTAACAGCTATAGTAGCCTTAAAATCGATTTTATTATCCTTGCTATTTAGTGCTTAGTCGGCTTTGTTCAAACACTAATTGAAATTCTGCCTCAAAATAATTATCGCGTATTTCCGAAGTGTGAGTTCAATAATTCTGCACATCGATTGTGTTTCTATTGTCATTCCGTTGATTTGTATTTGTGAGAGATTAAGAACATGTTTATCAATGTCGCTCAATAGTACATATCTTAGAATTGCTGGCTTTATATCCGTTTCTAGCTTCTTCAATATTCCTGATTTCCTTTCTTCGAAATAGCTGGGGAAATTTATTAAACATTTTTTAGCGTTTCTTCAAGATGAATTATTAAATGGGGAGAGGAGAGATAAGTACTTTTATTAATAAAAAAAATAGTATTTCAAAGATAGCGAAAATTAAAAGACTTAACAGTTATTAAATTCGTTTAAGTGGAAATTTAGACGCTAAACTTGGAGATGAAAGGAAGTAAACAATAGCGTTTGAATAATCTAAACATGACTCACTTAGAGTAATATGTAAGTAGTCTAGAACGAAAATCTGACACTCAACATAAAATAAAACAATAATTGATTGCGCGAGTGGTGGTCACAATTCTTTAAATCTAGTTTGCGAGCATGAAGTAAACACCAATCCCATTGTTTTTAATCAGTCGTCGAACAACATAACAAAACTACCGCCAGCCGCAACGCACTGACGCGTTTCGACCTTTCATGATCATCATCAGAGTACGACGGCAAACTGACTATCGAGGATCAAACCACATTGAATATATATGGAAATCAAATTTAGATAGGCGGCTCCCACCTCTACCAGTCTCGCATACATTTGTTATGTTGTTCGACGACTGGTTAAAAACAACGGGATTGGTGTTTACTTCAAGCTCGCAAACTTGATTTAAAGAACTCAACATAAAAGTCTGCTTAATTAAGAAGCCAGATTTTCATGTCAACTAAACAATCATTGGTTGCCTGGAGGGTGGTAATAATTCTTTAAATCAAGTTTTCGAACTTGACGTTAGCACCAATAAATTCAACTATTACCAGGCCTGTCAGCGGAAAATTCTTGACGGTGCGTGATTAGTTCTCAGTAAGGACGAAACCAGTCTACTGGATGCATTGCC
Source organism: Eudiplozoon nipponicum (assembly GCA_029291075.1). Classification (NCBI taxonomy): domain Eukaryota; kingdom Metazoa; phylum Platyhelminthes; class Monogenea; order Mazocraeidea; family Diplozoidae; genus Eudiplozoon; species Eudiplozoon nipponicum. Next base: position 113,283 of record JAQBSW010000145.1, read on the forward strand.
TTTTAGTCACTATACAATGCTTAGTTTAATCTGACAAATGTACATAAAGGGTCATTTGTTTATATGAAGATTGCAATCTTGATTGTAGTAAGGGAACTATGAGGGAAATATGTAGTTTTGCCATTAAAGACTATATATTCATTGTGTTTCAATCCCCGTCAGTCAGTTTCCTGCTATTCTCTTAGGATAACGAAATTATATGGAAACGCGTTAGGCAGTGCGACTAACGGTGACAGACTGAAATGGTACAGGTGTTTATCTCAAGAGTGCGCATTTGATTGAAATAATAGGTGCCAATTTATCCGGACTGTTTAAAACAGGATTGCAATGCCATTAATAGGAATGGCTTATCTTCCATTTGCATGGACTAACTAGAAAATGAAATGACAATCTGGAATATCATCTTAATGAAGCGGTTGGTTTTCCGTATAGAAAACCTTCCTTTTTGCAGCTGCCACTTTTTTCAACTTAGGTTATCGTCACACTTTTTTTATGAAATTAGATGTGAATGCAGATATTTTTATTGGTTATAATTAGAGAGGCTATTCTTAAATCCTGTGCAAATCTGTGTTGTGATGGGCTGAATAGCGTATGTTTATTCAATGTGCCTTTTTTGCATATTTATGATTTTTTTGCCTCTCAATTAGGACGCGAAAAAAATTCGCTCCCATATTCGCCTGCTGTTTTCGCGTACTTGTGTGTGTGTGCGTTTTTCTGTGTATCGTGTATGTGTCCGTGCGTGTTTTTACTTTCCCGAGAAAAAAGTGTATCGATGGGAATGTTTAGAAACAACTCATTTATTTTGGGCTACGGTATACTAACTTCCAACCTCATTAGGGCAACATTCGGGCCTACATTACGTGCGTAACTGCGGTTTAATTTGTTTGGATGGGACAAAATGTCTTCTGCTGGTAAGAGGTAACTGTGGTAGTCTTACTGAAATGGGGTTATCAGCAGTGGGAGAAATTTCCTCGAAGCCCCCCCTTCTCTGAATGTTTGTGAACTTCTGCCAGAACTACATGCAATTTTATTTTTCTGTCTAATTTCACTTTTATTATGAGTCATTGCATCCGCATTTGGAAATATGTTTCTCCACCAAGTTATTAATGACAGTGTTTAGTCAGGTCATTAGCGAAAACCGATGGCTAACGTGAACTGTTCGTCGATAATCTGTTTACCAGTTGTTTACTCTAGCAGGGCAATGAGAGCAAACCAAGGTTTCGTCGAAATATCCATGCGAACGTGACTGTTCCGTGGCTAGTCTTCAACAGGCGAAAGCTTCACTCGTAAACATTTCCCAGTGTACTAAACTGAACATGCTTTATCCATGCAGTCTTAAATTTGTTAAGGCGAAACGATTTATTTATTAAGAACGAAAGTGAAAGATTAACACATCTTTTATTCTTAAGACGAAATTTTGTCTGGTAAGAAGATTAAGCATAACGATTCCTGTTAAAAATTGTATATAATGAGCTATATATGTTTATGACTATAACCTAAGACTTACAAATAAAATAAATCACAGTCAAAATACACCTTTAACTTCCGTTAGAATATGTTTCCTTCAACCGAAAAGAGACTAGTTGTTTCTAAAATCTCAACAGTCCAGAATGTTTTCAAAAAATAATTTCCAATTCCAACCCTTCAGATTGGTGAGACTGGAACGGCCTATTTGCTTATCGCTAAGTCTAACTATCCATAGTGATTTTTAGAAAAGTAAAATCTCACATGATCACAATACATAGCAATGCTTGATTGCGTGTGTGGTGATAAAGATGATTAAACCTCAAGTTCGCCACCATGGAATGAGCACAAATTCAATTTTTTAACGTCTCCTTCCATGTTTAAGTTCTAAGACACGTATCTAAATAAGTGCTATCAAACAATATTAGTGCGGCAGGATGACTCAGTGGTTAGAGCACCAGATTCCGAAGCAAACATGCCCAGGTTCGAGTCCTGTCCGCGGCAAATTCTGGCCAGAACATGATGAGTTCCCAATAAGGACGAAACCGGTCTACTGGATGAATTGCCTTTTCTTAGTTTATACTGACATATGTAATTAATTAATGGGTCATATATTTATATCAAGACCGCAACCTTGATTATAATAATTGTTATCACCACCCCCGCAACAAATGTTCGTTTAAGATTAGTGTCGTTAAAAACTTTAAAACACCGAAATTAACCGTTCATTTCATATAATGCAACATGTGGCAATGGCCACCTTTAAGACAAATAATGAACAAAGGGTCTTATCTAGGGCAGACAGTATTTCAACAGAAATTCCTCGCAGAAGCGTCCGTATAAGAATGAAGCAGTCAGCCCAATGAGAAAAGCAGACTTAGAGCCGAAGTGAACATAAAGTTGTTAATGTAAATTTGTTTTATTAAATCGATGCTCGTTGTGCGAGCAAAATTCTATATATAATTGAGTAAAAATAAAGCATTTGTCGTACATTTAAAATGGCTTCTGATGGGTTGGAAACGTTGATTCAGGCATTGACTTCTCAAATTTATTTATTTTGATAATTTAATGCATAAAATTGACTCATGTTCTCGTAAAATGCTAAATTGTAATTGCATTTAATTTAAGAAAGATAATATATACAATATGTAGGCGAGATTAAAGTTTGTTTTAAATTAGATCGTACCTCATTTCCAGTGGTTAGTGTCAAAGATGTTGAAGTCTTCGGGAGAAAGGGACGAATCCGCACCCAGGCAATAAGAACACAAACTCCATGCATACTTGGAAATGGGGATGAATCGGATATTTGCGAAAATCTCGGAAATTGAACATTTGAAGCTCGCATCTCGCAATCATTCAAAAAGCCACTCTGAGATTGTAGTTTCATTGACTTTACTGCAATATTTAAATTTCTAGTTGATGAGTAAGTCTTTTGGTATAATGACCAGTAGATGAGATGAACCACCTTGCTAAACTTCCTTCTTCCCTCCCAATTTCTCTAATTTTCTGTGTTTCTGTCTCTCTCTCTCTTTCTCAATTATTTCGACACTCGATCCTTGATTATAAAATAGGTGTATTGTTCTGGGGGTGGACTTGCGTTTTAATCTTTGCTTAACAATTGATTGATTGTGTACACATACCTCATTTCCAATAAAATGGCCGGGAAGGATTAAAATGTAGCAATTCGTTGTATCCATATCGGTTATGAAAATTTGTGATTTCTATATGTATGATTTTTATGAAAAACAACATGGTTTAAATTGTATCAATTTGTTAAAATTTGTTAGAAATTTTGTGGAGTATGTGATAACAAATATTTTACTTTATACGATACCGATGAATTAATCTTTATTTAAAAGAAACCCAGATTAGTTTAACTATATTTTAGATTAAATTACTTGCAATGCACAGTAATTGAATTAAAATTCATTGTACCCTTCCTGTGTGCAAAAAAAGAAATTTTACCAGATACAAGAAAATTTCTTTCGCATAATCTCTTCAAATATCTACTAATGAACCAGCAATCAATGAGAAACAGCCGTTAATATCGATATCAATTATCATTCTCCAATATACATGCGCAAGTTGTCGATCAACTTACATAGGCCGATCCACCAGACGGTTAATTACTCGAATGAGAGAACATTGTAACTTAAACGCCTGTTTTACAAATTGTGAATACACGTCTGCTATTGCGCAATACATCATCGAAACATCGGACGTATGTTCTACAGACGTAGCATTCCAAGTAATTACTAAATGCAAAAACAAAAGGGAGCTAGCCACATACGAAGCCTTATGGATAAATAAATTTCAGCCGGATTTACGTGCAAGCAGAATAAGCATATTCAGGCAATGAGCTTAAACCGGATGTGACGCACGCAATTGATCGGTTTCCGTTTTTCAGACTTTCTCTATGTTCACATATTTTTATCTTGTTTTGCTTTCCAATTTATATATAAAGATATGTTCAATAGTAGATATTTGAGGAGATTATGCGAAAGAAATGTTTCTTGTAACTGATAAAAATTTCTTGTTTCTACACACAGGAATGGTACAATGAATTTTATTAAAGCTCGCATTTCAAAAGAATCTTTCAGAAAACTAATTAAATTAAATTTTCGCCAATCTCATATTAAAATTATTAGGCATGTGTCAACGGAAACCAGTAAAATGCTAAACTACTGTCAATCGGATCTCGTCCTGCTTAGGAGCCCATATATCTCCTCTGCGATTAACCGGATGAGTCTTCTT